>CM035423.1:6761334-7173834 GCA_020310875.1 Ceratopteris richardii
GCATTCCATTTGATAGCTACAGACCAAATGGGATTTGGGATTTTTGTTAGTCACATAATCCTTTGCCTTGTTTAGGGTATTCTCAGCCAATAAAGGAGACAGACTAGGTAGGACTCCTCCCGCTGCTTTAGTTATGCACATTAAAGCTCGACGATAAATATCATCATCTATGAAATCTTCCACTTCTCGTATAGGCTCGAAACAGGATGACCACACTGTTTACAAAAATATATAACCGCCCAAAAATTCAGCACCCATCATTTTTCTCGGATAAAGGCTTCCAGCATAACTATCATTTGCAGTAATCCTTTGCAGTTCAACTCCCACAAACACGATTACCTTCTTTAGACAGAGATCAGAATCCATCATTTCTTATCATCTGGAGCCTCGACAAATGTTAAGAAAGAAAGACCTCGGCCGAATTATTCACAAATATGTTGCATACTGGGCATCTCTCCGTCACGCTATTTTGATTGCAATGCACACATAAGCAGAGGTGCAAACATGGAAGGAGAAGCACTGATGCCTCGTTCAATCCGCAACGTCTACAAGCACGCATTGTAGCAGGTGCTGCTGCCAATCCACTGCTTCCAGTTACTGGTGATCCCTTAACCATTGCATTCCTCATAAGTAACGCACGCGATTGCTGGGCAGGCGAATTGTCATCAATATATACAGAAGCTGCATCATCTGCTTCACTGTCACCACAACCTTCCACCCGACTGGGTTCTCGGCTCTGATGCTGGACTTGCATCATTGCTTGTTGTAGATTGCTTCTAAGGATAGCGACCATCGCTTCATTGCTTTTAGCCTTGCTTTGCCACACCTCTCTTTCCATACTCAGCTGTACCACCCTTTCCTCTAATTCCACATTTCTCTTGCTGACTCTTTCCATTTCCGCCTCCCTTGCTCTCATCTTCCGGGATACTTCACCTTCTATGCTTGCCATGAGTGCCTTGGCCTGTAGCTGCATTCTCTCCTCTAGGGCCTGTTTAAGCTGTTCTGCCTGTTGAAAAATCAAAAAAGATAGTGAGAACGAGCAGCTGCGTTGTACCAAAGCTCCCGAAAGTGGAAAAGAGTTCGTCCAATCGAGTGATTAAATTAAACGAAACAGTTATCTATGTGTTGATCAAGAACGCTAGGCTTGTTTCAAATAAGTGTATGAGAATGTAGCGCTAATAAAACCAGATCAAGCAACACACCTGGGAATTAAGGAACTGACTGAGATCCTCCTGCTGAGAAGAGAACTGTATGGCGAGCTCTTCCCCAAGTGCGACTGATGGAGCACATGTAGGTGCTGAGGTTGGTCGAGAGCTAGTAACTGAAGAACGTTCATCATCGAAGGCAAGCTGAAGACCTGTCGAAACAAGGGGGCTGGCTTGGTAAGTTAATGGAACGGCAACCGTCTGATTAAGATCCACACCCAGTTGTTGCAGATGAGCCTGCTGTGATTGTATTTGAGGTATGGCACGCGGCCGATCAACGGACTCCTTGCGTCTTTTCCGGGGACCTCCCGTTGTTGGAGCCACTGTAGGGAGGTTTACAGGCCCCAAGGCGGTGCCAGCAGGGTGCAAGACATGGAAAGGCAAGAGAAATGAATTGATATTTCCATGTGGGATCATCCTGCTGACATTATCAGCTCCCACAAATACCTGCTGCTGTTGTTGTTGCTGCTGTGAGTCGCACATGACTAAAAAGTGGATGTAATGTATCGCAACGAGTAACGGCCGGTCTTTGTTTTATGCCTGAAGTATCGGAGAAATTTTGGTCTGCATGCAAGCAAAAACCATAAATCAATTCGAGAACATCAAGATATGATCCAACTTACTTCAAGCCCAGGAGTCCCAAAGAACGACACAAGTTGGTGTAAGGAAGAAGATAGATCATCTGATAAGAGAAAGGTCTTACCTGTACTGAAGATCAATGCGACGCGGAAAAGAAATCAGTTGGTAACGGAGGCTCGGATTCAAGCAAGAAACCAGAAGTAGGGGGAGAGACCATTCAGGATGCCACCGAAAATAAATATTGAGGAAAAGGAACTCCTGCAAGAAGATGGAAAGAGAAAGGTGTGGCCTCGACGAGGGTGTGCTCGGTTTGCGCGGAACGGATCAGGCGAATACTTCATCTAAATGCACGAGAGATATAACCGAGGCGGCCTGGAAAGAAAGAGAACAAAAGAAAAAGCGACCAGCCCGATGGTCTAGAGGGGCCAGACAGCAGCCTGAGGAAAAATAAAGATGGCCTATGTGACTAAGTTAGACAACCAGATGAGTGTTTGTAGTCTGTTTGTGCGGGAAAGGACGTGGATGGAAGGTCGAAACCGAATCAAGCGACTGATTGAGAGATAGTCCCTCGCGAGATAGAGAAGCAGACAACACAGAGAGAGAAGGGGACAGAGCGCCGGTATTGAAAGTGTTCTTTTTCACTACACGGTCTTTCTACCATGGTCCTACCTTGGAAAACGCCCACGAAGCGCAAGAGGCCACACCCAGCTTCCCTCGTCTCGACCCATCTCTCGTAGAGAGAGAAGTAGAGAGAGAACGACTCGACGAGGGCAGCTTCCCTGACTCATTTCCTCCATTTCCCCCCATCTCTTACCGTTTCACATGCCCATCCATTCCTTTTCCACCACCTTCACACGCCCCCCACATGCCGCTCTGCCAAGAGGTCTTTCACTCCCAGGGCCCTGCCATGGCGGTTTCTTTTGGCAAACTCGAAAGCCGAAAACCGCAAGCAAAGGCCCTAAAAATAAATTCAGACGCTTCGTGCCCATTGCGTGATATTAAACACCTCTCCTCCTCATAGTCAGGACTACAGAGCAGCGATTCCTGCACGAGATTCGAGTGCACAGATCGCTATCTTTGCAGATCTTGGCCCTCCGCGACCCTCACCTTCCTGTTCTCTCTCATGCGGGACAGCGGGTGCACTAAATTAGATGGATTGTGTCACTCATGACTCGAGATATTTTTTCTACAAAATATATTGCTTTGATTAAAGATAAGTTTTTACTTTTTAATGAAGTGGGAGTTACAGGGGAGAGACCAAAACGCGTAAGGAAGCATGCTAGATGTCCAACTCCTTTTCACTCAATGTAGATGTCCAACTCCTTTTCACTCAATGTAAGAAGCATGCTAGAGATCTTAGAGCCAAAAGAAGAAGAGAGTCTCTTATGAATAAGTTGAAAATTCTTGATGTTACTTCTCAAGATTATCACAACATTAACTTGAGACTTAGAGACCTTAGAGCCAAAAGAAGAAGAGAGTCTCTTATGAATAAGTTGAAAATTTTTTATGTTACTTCTCAAGATTATCACAACATTAACTTGAGACTTAGCAAGGAAAGATACCTTGAAGCTAGCTACTTTCTTGCCTCCTCAAAAGAGTTTTTTTTTTTTGAGGTCACAAGGAAAGTTGAAATGACAAGGAATTGAAATGTCCAGCCGGGCAGGAATCGAACCCAGGCCATCAGCCCCATGGCGTTCGATGCTATCCGCTACACCAAACCCATTTGGACCCTCAAAAGAGTTTTGGAGTGGGAAAATTAATAGAAATAATAGACATATGTTCTCTCTGTTGAAAAAAAGTAAAGCTATGGACTTTATCCCTATGATTCAGAAGAAAGAAGGTGGACATACTATAAACATTGAGGACACTCTACAAGAGGCTGAAAGCTTCTTTATGGATGTTTTCTCTGGTTCTGCCAAGTGGGGGGAGGACATCCAAAGGGCTAGAGCCACTATTTCTTTGAAAATGAAAAAAATGATTCCTGAGTTCCCATCTTGGACCTGCCCCTCACTGCCCATGAGATCAAAGAAACCATCAATAAATTGAAACCCTGTAAGTCTCTTGGTTATGATGGTCTTCCTAATGAGTTTTACATGATGTTAAAGGATTTTCTCACTCCTTATATTCTTTTGGTGTGGGAAGAGGCTACTATTAAAGGGTATCTCCCTTGCCATATTAACACTCGAGTTATTAAACACATTCATAAAAGAGGCAACAAAGATGACCTAAACAATTGGAGGCCTATCACTTGGCTTAAATCCATCTATAAAATATTTGCTTCCACCATTGCCAGAAGACTTAGTCCTTTGATGAAATTCCTCATTCTCCCTTAGCAAAAGGGATTTATAAAAGGCATGTACATTCTTGATGCTATTATCTCCCTTTGGGAAAGGTATGGACTATGCTGAGGAAAGTGGTCAAAACTACTACTTCTTCAAAATTGATTTTGACAAGGCCTATGACAGGATTGAGTGGGATTTTATTCTTCAATCTCTCCATGATTTGGGTGCTGGTCAAAGACTCATTAAGTGGGTTAGTACTCTTTTTGGCAATGACTGCTCTAGAGTGGCCATTAATGGTCATATTTCTAATCCCTTTAGACTTAGAAGATCCATTAGACAGGGTTGCCCCTTAGCCCCCCTCTTATTTGCTATAGCTAGTGATGCCTTAGGGTGGCTTGTGAAGGATGCTATGAATTGTGGGTTTATAAAAGGCATTAACATTCCTAAATCCCCTTCCCGTCTTAGATTACAAATGTTTGCAGATGATACGAATGTTGTTCTGAATGTTGATGATATTTTTGTCACTAAATTTCTAGATTGTCTGAATATTTTCTATCTTGCCAGTGGATTTATAGTCAACCACAAAAAAACGGGATTTAAAGCCTTGAATAATGTTCTTCCTGAGTGTGTGTCCAGTCTTGGATGTAATGTCTTAAAAGATGGTGAGATTTCCACGTTATTGGGGATTCCTATGGGATTTCAAGTCTCATTAGCTCAAAGATGGTATTGGGTGGTTGATAAGTTTAAAAGTCACTTGCTTTACTGGTATGATGTTAATGGCTCTCTCCCCCACAGGACCTTTGTTTTAAATCATTATATTCTCCCTAAAATTGTGTACTTCCTGGCTTGCTGGTCTCCCTCTAATAAGCAGATTGAGCAGGTAATATCTTTGGCTAGAAATTTCATGTGGGGAGGTAAGTGCAATTAAAAGAAAACTACTAAAGTAGCTTGGAATATATGTTGCTTGCCTAAGTCTCAGGGTGGTCTGGGTATCATTTGCCCTAAGAAAATGGTTGAAAATTTGGCTGCAAAATGGGTTTTAAGAAGTCTTGACAATACTGACATTTGGGCTTGTCTTCTTAAGAGGAACACACATAACTTTTTTTTGTCTGATTACAAGACTTGGACCAACATCAAGCTATGGGATATTCTTGTATCTCTTCAACCTATCTCTCCTATTGGAAGTCCCCTGATTTGCAGGTTTTGGAAAGCCTGGTTTAAGGCCAAAAGATCTTTACAACCCCTCAATGATACGTCTTGTGTTTATGATTTTTACATGCAAGAATCTCCTTGCTTGGGGTGGCTAGCTTTCTGGAATAAATGTAGAGTAGCTATAAGAGAGCATAAATGTCATAAGACTCGATTTATTGCCTGGAAGGACTTGATGATTAATGATGTGATTGTGTCTGATCTCAATCTATCTTCAATCTCTAATATTTCCAAGTCTTGCTTGTAGGTGTTGGCTAACCACAGAGACATGTTGGAGGCCAAACTTGTGAGCTGTCAAAGGAAGAAGTTGCTGATCCAATATGTTGCTGAGTACATCTATAAAAGGTCTAAGAAAGACAGGGGATCTGTTCAACAAATTCTGCCAAAGTTTAACTCTAGATGCCAAGTCAGCTAGTCTAAACATCAATGGTCCTACAGATTTAAATCTTTGTGGGCTTTCCCAAACTATAGCAAACACTCCTTCTTACAATGGATGGTGGTTCATCATGGTCTGTGGATAGGACACAAAGTCAGGAAAATTTTTTATTAATGAAGGACTGTGTACTTTATGTGGCTCAGTGGAGGATGTTTCCCACTTAATTTTTTTTTATTGTGCTCATGCCAAAAAATTCGAGGAACATGTGGAGAATTACTTGCAGGCTAATGATCTTCCCCAGCTAAACAAATGGGATGTACTTTTTGGGTGTTGCAGGAACATGGATATCTTGCTTTGGAATATATGGAGAGGTCATATCTTGTGGTCCATCTGGTTGAGTAGGAATAATGGCACCCTGAACAATGGGAATAGGAATTTTCTCATTTCCTTTCTGTTAAGCTCAAAAAAGCCTCTGTTAAATGTATTCAGAAAATCAATTCTACCCCCATGTACAATTCTGATATTTATAGGTTGATGTTTGATAACAAGTTCTCTGCTTGGAGAGAATTAATCTCCTCTCTGTACTCTCGTAAAAGTCTTGCTATGGCCTTTGCTTTGTAAACCCTCTGCTCTTGTGGCTCCTGCCCTGAGCACAGTTTGTACGTTCTTTTGTTAATTTTAACTTTCCTGTTCTTTCCAAAAAAAAAACACGTAAGGAAGAAATGCTTCTTTAATCCATCCCCTCTTTAGAAACCAATTCATCATTGAAGGGAATATTTCAGATTCAATATGGAAGCTTGCAAGAAGAAGATATGGGAACGTTTGGATGGTAAAGAGGTGAGGTAGAAAGGGAGACTGATGAATATTTTGTCCTTCTCATAAAGTATTCATGTCAAGTTTCTATTGCTATTGATACCTTTTGATAATTAGATCTCTTTTGTGTAATATGGACTTGCAAATGACTTTATGTCAAGTTTCTATTGATACCTTTGATAAATATATAGGAAACTCTCATCTAATGTTTCTTGGAGGCTTGTAGTCTAAGGACTTGGAGGTGGGAGACTTCCACCATCAAATGCATCACCATGGGGCAAGACTTATTTAGAGGCTCCAAAGTAAGGTAATCAACAAGATTTGGAAGTTAACTCTCTCAAAGGGTGTTACATTCATTGAACAGTGAAGAAAAGAAATGGGAAGGAGTGTATTCCCCAAGTGGCCCAACAATGTCATATTGTCAGAATTGGATGCCACCACCACCTCTTTTGGATATGGTCAAAATAGTGTGTTTACTCCCCCTATTTTTGGAAGAACTACCGTGGGTGGCAAATGATGGAGTAAATTTTTATTAACTTGTTAGTAAAGTGTTAAAGTATGAATTAATGCAAGCAAGACTGCCGCAAAGCTCTGGTAGTGTTAGAAGATTTAATTGGTGGACCTAAATGTGGTTGGCTTCCATTGCAAAAATTGGCCCTCTCTCCACCAATCTTGTCAGTTTGGCGCATGCATCAATGAAGGTATAGATTCGGCAAGGCCACTCCTCTGGACTTTGGGGTCTATATAAACGAAGGCTTGGAACTCACTTTGGTGATCTTCATCATCTGGCTGTGGGAATATCATTATCATCATCATTCTAATCATCTTGGTTGCTCTGTGCATTCTGTTGCAACTTTCCCACTGTGTATCGAGGCCATTCTATGGTGAGTATACATAGTGTTCTTTCTTATTTAAGTGGTAGTTAGCATTACATAGTGATTGAGGAGTCTCAGCTAGTATTTGTTAGTTGAGTCTATGGCATTTCTGTTGGTGTAAATCACAAGCCTACACATTTGGCTTGGAAGATATCATGAAGACTCTACATGCATGAAGAACCATAGGAACATATGCTAGTGATTTTACCTCATTGTAAAAGTCAATTTGACTTAGAATCTTTTGTAATCACCTACCCAAATGATCCGTGGAAAAGTTAGTTCACTTGATTGAGAGAATATCTCCAAGTTTTTAGAAGCTTGATTAGAAGGAGCCAAGAATTTGAATTTGAATTCAAATTCTTACACATTCCATATCAAAGGTGAACTTGAAAAGTCGCAGATAGTGAGAGATCACTCCCGAGCTTCATTCTATTGTCATTGAGTGTGTGTGAGGACTACATCATAGCCTACACCTCTCTACACCATTAGACAACGCTTGTCATGTCAATGGGATTGTACACAAGTGTTAATTTATAGATACATTTACATCATTAATCTCTGTGTTCATTGATTGTCTACTCCAAAGTCTGTCAACTTGTCAAGAGCATATCTCAGTCAATACTCCACCAAATTCAGTGATTCAAAGCTTGTTGGATTCAGCTCAAAGTCATCTACATGCTGACAAAGTTTGAAGTGATTTCATTCAGCCAATTCAGAGAAATCGTCATCGAGGTGCTCACTGGTCTATTTCTGCTACAGTCCTAAAAAGTTGGGGGTATAGCTAATCTTGCTAAATTAATTTCTCTTACCATAGTTTATTATTTTACATCATTCCACTTGCAAATGGTAGTTTACTAAGCTAATTGAATACCCCTAGAAGGAATTTAATCAATTGCTACTGTGCTGGTCACACTGAGCAAAACATTAAGCAGGTGTCAAGACCAAAATAGAAGGTTTTCTTGAGTTTGTGACTTCCAAAGTTATCTGTTTTGATTCAATCATTGCACACATCATTTCCAAAGGACATAGGCCATTTCTTGGTGTCATTGGAAAGCTAAGGAAGTCTACTAATCAAGTCTGAAGATAAAGAGGGTTGGTACAAAGCAGGTTTTAGCAGTACCTACTCAATCTCTTGGATCATCCATCCATCTTTCCCAACAGCGGTATCAGAGCAAATAAGGTAAAATGGGAGATGGTTTTCCTTCATTATTGACAAATTGGACAGGAACAACTATCAAGCTTGGTCTCTAAGGATGAAGACTTACTTACAAGGAAGGAG
The DNA here is from genome assembly GCA_020310875.1 of Ceratopteris richardii. Classification (NCBI taxonomy): domain Eukaryota; kingdom Viridiplantae; phylum Streptophyta; class Polypodiopsida; order Polypodiales; family Pteridaceae; genus Ceratopteris; species Ceratopteris richardii. Next base: position 6,769,953 of record CM035423.1, read on the forward strand.
TGTCTATGGATACATCTCAGGAGATGAGGAATTGCCCTCATTCAAAGCAAGAGGTTTGCCAACCAAGGAGGAGCAAGAAAAACACATTACATGGTGTGCAAGGGATGCATTGGCAAGGTCTTATCTACTCAACTCTATATCTGACTTTCTTTTACCTCATATCAGAAATTGTAAGACTTTCCAAGAGACTTGGGAAACCTTGTCATCATATTTTTCCTCCAATACAAGGGCTAGGAAAAATCAGTTGTGGATTGAGTTCACAACACTAAGGAAGCAACCTAAGCAAGCTGTTTCAGAATTTGTGACCAAGATCAAAGATGTTGCAGATCAGTTAGCAAGCATAAGAGAAGAGATTGAAGAGGAACAAATTGTAAGGCAGGTAATCAATGGGATCAAGGCTGATGACAAGTAGGAAAGCTTCACCACTGCAATGGATCTCTACATGGACATGCACACTCCAGATCTTACAACTCTCATGGGACAACTATTTACACATGAAGCAAAGCTCACAAAGAATGGAGATACATCCAAAGGTAACAACTCTTCTGCCCTATACATTGATAAAAAGTCTAAGGATAAAGGTAAGAGTAAGAAGTTGGAAGATGAAGGCTGTACCTCCCAAGCCAACTATGCAGGGAGAGGTAGATCTTCAAGAGGCAGGGGCAGAGGAGGTAAGCAAGGTAGGGGGAGACCCTATAACACATCACCATGTAACATTTGTGGTTTGTCAAACCACACCACAAATGAGTGTTACAGGAATTACAAAAATCAGAGAGGAAGAGGCTACCAAAGAGGTGGATACTCACAGTCTAGAGGAAGGTTCAACCATCACCAAGGCCACAACAACAATTACAACAACAACTACAATAACAATTACAATGGCAACTACCAAGGAGGATTCAGAAACAGAAAGGACTACAACAACTGCACAGAGGAGCAGGATGACTCTCTCTTGATCATGAACATGACTTCAAAGTCAGGTACACATGATGATCACTTATTTTATATTGATTCAAGGTGTTCAAATCATGTGGCTGGTAATGTGGCACTACTCTCTGATCTTGAGGAACCAAAAGGTAAACACCAAGTCCAAACAGGTGATGATACAAAGCATTCTGTAGTTAAAGTTGGAAATGTGAAAACTTGTGATGGTAATCAAAATTTGTTGAGCAGAGTACTTTATGTACCTACAATTACAAAGAATTTAATGAGTGTTGGTTAGATTGTAGAGAAAGGGTTGCAGGTCAGATTCAATCAGTATGAAGCATTTGTGGAGGACCCAAGACATGGATTCAAAAGGATAGCTAAAGGAGAAAAATCAGGTAGACTTTTCACTTTTGAGTTAGAAGACACAAAAAATATTGCACTATACAGTTATAAGGATCAGACACTTTCAGAGCTTGAGATTTGGCACAAGAGATTAGGGCACATAGGAGAAAGGACCTTGAAGCAAATGTGCAGGGACCAATGTGTGCTTGGGATACCTAATGTATCCAAGCAACATATGATTTACAAGTGTGGTGCTTGTCAATTTGGTAAGTCTCACAGGTTACCCTTCTCCAAGAAAGGATATATGCATGAAGACTATCTAGAGCTTGTACACACAGATGTGTGGGGACCTAGCAAAGACCCCTCAGTCTCAGGTTCAAGGTACTATGTGTATTTTATTGATGATTATAGCAGATGGACTGTATTATACTTTATGAAGCACAAGGATGAGGTATTTAATTGTTTTAAGAAATATCTTGCATTAGTTGAAAATCATACAGGAAGGAATTTGAAGAGGCTAAGGTCAGATGGAGGAGGTGAGTACTTCTCCAATGAATTTGAGGACTTCTTGCAGGACAGAGGCATCGAAAGGGAAATAACCACAAGGTACTCTCCTGAACAGAATGGGGTAGCTGAAAGAAGAAATAGGTTAATTGTTGAGACAGCTAGATCTATGCTTAATGAGAAGAAATTACCTAACTATCTATGGGCAGAGAGTGTTTCTACTGCCACCTATCTCATAAACAGGTTACCATCAAAGTCACTTGATGGTATGACACCATATGAAGCATGGCATGGTAAAAGACCATCATTGGATCACTGCAAAATTTTTGGATGTGTAGCATATGTACACATTCCTTCACAGGTAAGAGGAAAGCTAGATCCAAAGGCTGAAAAATGTATTTTCATTGGATATTATTTAAATAAAAAAGGTTATAGGTTTTATAATCCTACCAATAAGGGGTTTATGGTAAGCAGAGATGTGATCTTTGATGAGAATGATTCTTGGTATGAGAATGAATGCAGGAAGGTCAAACTACCCTATGATTTGGAAGAGGAATTTCCAAAACTTACAAAGGAGGAACCAACTCAGAAAGAAGACTCAAGTTCAGATGATGAAGATACAATCAACCTTGAAGAGTTCAAGGCATGGAAGTCCAAAGGCAAAATGAAGATGAAGAAGCTTGAAGACATACCTGAATCTTCAGCTCAACCCTTTAGGAGATCACAAAGGGAAAGTAAAAAACCTATCAGATATGGGTATGATACATCTCTTGTTACTAAACATTCAGTTTATCTTGCCAAGGATTTGCTAAATGAAGAACCAGGATCATATGAAGAAGCAATCACAAAATCAAAATGGAAAGAAGCTATGGATGAGGAGATTGAAGCACTCAAGGAGAGTGATACATGGGAGCTAGTACCCAGGAAGGACTCCATGAAGGTAATAGGATCCAGATGGATCTATAAGTTGAAAAGAAATTCTGATGGCACAATTAACAGGTACAAGGCCAGGTTAGTAGCCAAAGGTTTTGCACAAACCCAAGGCATTGACTATGAAGAAACATTTTCTCCTGTGGCCAAGATGCCAACAATCAGAGTGTTGGTGAGTGTGGCTGCATCAAAGAATTGGAACATGTACCAATTGGATGTCAAGAATGCTTTCTTGAATGGATGGATCTCAAAAGAGGTTTATATGTCACAACCTCCTGGCTATGAAGACCCTAAGAAGGTAACTTATGTTTGTAAATTAAAGAAGGCTTTATATGGATTGAAGCAGGCACCTAGGGCATGGAATTACAAGCTAACTACATACCTCCAAGACCAAGGATTTGTTATGAGCAAGGCAGGTACTTCTTTGTTCATTAAAAGAAGTAATTCAGAGGTAATATATCTCTGTGTTTATGTTGATGACATCATCATTACAGGTAATGATGTCAATGGAATCAGATACATCAAAAGTCAGATGATGAAGGATTTCAAGATCAATGGTCTTGGGCTATTGAAGTATTTTTTGGGACTTGAATTAGTTTACACTAATTCAGGGATATACATTACTCAGAAGAAGTATGTACAGGACATGTTGAAGAAATTTCACTTGAAGGATGCTAAAGCAGCTAGCACTCCAATGGAGGTGAATCTAAAGCTAAGTGCCCATGAAGGTGATGAAGTCCAAGACATTACAGGCTATCAAAGTATGGTGGGTAGCTTGAACTATGCTACCTTAACTAGAATTGACATTGCATATGGAGTTAGTGTGCTAAGTCAATTCATGCACAAACCAAGGATACCTCACTTAGAAGCTGCAAAGAGAATCTTAAAGTATCTCAAGGGTACACAGAACCATGGTTTGTATTTTCCTTATACTTCAGATATTGATATAAAAATCTATTCAAATGCAGATTGGGCAGGATGCAAGGATGATAGGAGGAGCACTTCAGGATACATTTCTTTTGCAGGTGACAAACCAATTTCATGGTCTGCAAAGAAGCAACCAACTGTTGCATTGTCTTCTACAGGGGTAGAATATAGAGGGCTAGCTAATGCCACTCAAGAAGCAATTTGGATTAAGCTTTTGTATACAGAATTGGGCTTATATACTAGGCCTCCAATTATCTTTGGAGACAATACAAGTTCTCTTCACCTTGCAGCTAATCCTATCTATCATGCCAGGACCAAACACATAGAAGTTCATTATCATTATGTGAGAGAGAAGTTGCTAAGCAAGGACATTCAGCTGACCTATGTGTCAACCAACATGCAATGTGCAGATTTGCTGACTAAAGCTTTGGATGGAACCAAACTTTGCAGGTTCAAATCTATGATTGGATTGCAGGATGTACTTGAAGATTGAAGATGAAGACTTAAGCCAAAATGTTTGGCTTGAGGGGGAGCTATTGGTGTAAATCACAAGCCTACACATTTGGCTTGGAAGATATCATGAAGACTCTACATGCATGAAGAACCATAGGAACATATGCTAGTGATTTTACCTCATTGTAAAAGTCAATTTGACTTAGAATCTTTTGTAATCACCTACCCAAATGATTCGTGGAAAAGTTAGCTCACTTGATTGAGAGAATATCTCCAAGTTTTTAGAAGCTTGATTAGAAGGAGCCAAGAATTTGAATTTGAATTCAAATTCTTACACATTCCATATAAAAGGTGAACTTGAAAAGTCGCAGATAGTGAGAGATCACTCCCGAGCTTCATTCTACTGTCATTGAGTGTGTGTGTGAGGACTACATCATAGACTACACCTCTCTACACAATTAGACAATGCTTGTCATGTCAATGGGATTGTACACAAGTGTTAATTTATAGATACATTTACATCATTAATCTCTGTGTTCATTGATTGTCTACTCCAAAGTCTGTCAACTTGTCAAGAGTATATCTCAGTCAATACTCCACCAAATTCAGTGATTCAAAGCTTGTTGGATTCAGCTCAAAGTCATCTACATGCTGACAAAGTTTGAAGTGATTTCATTCAGCCAATTCAGAGAAATCGTCGTCGAGGTGCTCACTGGTCTATTTCTGCTACAGTTCTAAAAAGTCGGGGGTATAGCTAATCTTGCTAAATTAATTTCTCTTAGCATAGTTTATTATTTTACATCATTCCACTTGCAAATGGTAGCTTACTAAGCTAATTGAATACCCCTACAAGGAATTTTATCAATTGCTATTGTGCTGGTCACACTGAGCAAAACATTCAGCAGGTGTCAAGACCAAAATAGAAGGTTTTCTTGAGTTTGTGACTTCCAAAGTTATCTTTTTTGATTCAATCATTGCACACATCATTTCCAAAGGACATAGGCCATTTCTTGGTGTCATTGGAAAGCTAAGGAAGTCTACTAATCAAGTCTGAAGCTAAAGAGGGCTGGTACAAAGCAGGTTTTAGCAGTACCTACTCAATCTCTTGGATCATCCATCCATCTTTCCCTCTTGTAGAGATTACTTGATTATTTCAGTAGTTCTTGTGTTGATTTCTTCTAGTCTCTAGAATGGCATGCTAGCCCAATCTAATGTTCACTTGAACTATTTTTGACTTAAGAGATTGCGATTTTCTCTTATATGTGTACTTGCAATTTTTCATCTTTGTGTCTTTAATGTCAAGTAGTGTACCTGCACATAGACATGTCACATGGTATACTTCCCTTTAAAGGAAGAACTCCCCTTGAGTAGAAGAAGTACTGGAACTGTGGTCCCCATGGCTTCCTCTACAGTTTGGCACACTGTGTGGAACTCTTCTATATATATATATATATATATATATATATATATATATATATATATATATATATATATATATATATATATATATATATATATATATATATATATATATATATATATATATATATATATATATATATATATATAGATATATATATACATACATACATACATACATACATACATACATACATACATACATACATACATACATACATACATACATACCATAATGAATCCAGGCAAACCCCAAATTCACCCTCAAAAGAAAGTGCAACTATAAGCTCATGGTAGTCAACCACAAGACTATATAGCATATCAGCTCCATTATGCATAATATCGACTCAATACTATGAATTCCCCACTAATGTCATCAGTGCCCAATAGTGGGTATAGAATTTCGAATTGAATACATGCTCACACACGCATCCCACAACGCGCACAAGCATGAACTCACAAGAAGCTCTACGAACTGAGTTTCCCCAATACCTCCTCTACAACTTGAAAAGACTATTCTGATCAGATGCAATAAAAAAAGTATCTTTGTTTATTTCTTGATAATAGAGCTAGTATTCTTCTACTAGATATTGTTTGTTGACATAACTAGGTATCTGATTCAAAAGATATACTCATATGTCAATCATAAGCTTAGACAAATGGTTATTGATTCTTTATTTATATTGGTAAATTGATTCTTATTCATAGAACATATTTTGGAGTAGTGATATTTAGTTCTAAGCTCCGAATGGAACATACTTCTTGTAAAAAAAGGGAGAACCTTATTGGGAAGAAATGAGTCTTTTAAAAAGATGAGATAGCATGGTTCAACCATCCCTTACACCTCCATGTCACTTAATCACATCCTCTTCCCCCATTGGTTGATCATTGTCTTCAATGATCAACTCTTTGAACTTCTTGACATCTCTCATGACTATAAAAGATTTATTTTAAATTAATCCATCACTACGTGCAAGGATTTATAAGTCATTTCCTATTTTAAACCTTAAACTTATTGGACTTAATTTCTCTCTCCAACCCATGCATATGTGATTCAATTCGTTGATATACTTAAGATATGTCGAAGTCATATGCATCTTTGCTTAAATATGCTTTACATGCATAAGGTTCCAAATTTGAATCCACTTGGAACTCCATTATATCTATGAATGTATGGTCAAAATTTTCAGTCATGCTCATACCATGCTATAATGGACCTCCTATGCTCAATTTGTAATCATCTTTAAGAGTGAGCCCATTGCATGATAATGAAGAAACTTTTCTATTCATCTATGCCTTAAATGCACTTAGATGAATAAACTTGTGCACCTCTCTAGCTTATGGACCAAGTACTTCATTTAAAAGACCTTTCTACATTTTAGCATGGCAAAGCAAGCAAACATAACTAAGGAAAAATGGAAAGGGTACTTATCTCCATTTTAGCTCCATTTTAGCTTCATCCATCCTTTGATCCCTTACATGACTAGGCTTATCCACTTAGATATGTTGAATTTGAAAGGCTGGGCCACTCCATCTGTTCTACTTTTAACACCCTTCTTTGGGCATTTGGATACTTACTTGTGTGCTAGGGATACCTAAATGCATACTTGCATAAATATAAGAAACCATAGCTAGCAACACATATAGAATAATATCCCTTTTGAAACCACTAAATATTAGAGAAATATAAAACATCTTTGTTCTAGAAGTTGTTGATCATGATTCATTATAGATTGATTTAACTCTCATAAATGTAAGATATGCCCAAACAAGTATGTAGCCTCAAATTTTAAAGGTAAATGTGTAAAAGAAAACATTCACTTTTATAAGCCTTAGGTACTTTATGCAGTGAAACTACGGAACTTTCTAGAAGGGCTTGTACCTAGTCCTTACCAAATCTACTTCCATGATGTTTGTAGTTTGAATGCATTTGAAAATGTGACACTATCTAATCACTTCCCCGAGTAGAGTTTATTGTCGATAGATTGATCCTCATAGTCGTATTCCTCCCTAAGCATGTCCAAGTTTTTGAGCTGAAGGGAAATGAGACGATCTTAATTTTTGGTTGTACATAAAATGGTCCAAATGTCACTACATTGTGATGGATCTTATGCCATAATAACATCGTCTCTTTGGATTCTTTTAGCATATGCCTAGGGCCTTGAGACTTGAAGTATCACCGAGCTTCATCAATTGATCCTTTCATTTTTTTGTCGAGTTTTGGACTAGATGTGTAGTTCCTTGTGTGGAGTTGGAATAACTTTTAAGTTGCAATATTCTTGACATATGTATCAGGCTCTGTAAATTGGTCCGAATGTGGACAAAAGCCGTTCACTTTCCATTCGACCATCCTTCTTTTAGAAAAGGATCCAATCTTCAAGACCCAACATTACAATGGGTAAATATCTTTAAGGCCGCGGCTTCTATACATTTTCTTTTTCACATGTTGATCCAAACTCTAGACTTTCAAATGTTGATCCAAACTCTAGAAGAGGTTTATTCCTTTATTTACATATTCTGTTTACATTAGATTGCTCTTGACAACAAGAAAGTAGATGGGTTTTCTTATTGTAATCCCTATCCATGATTTCACATTCTTTTTGGATAGTGTACTTTCTAGAGCGTGATATCAAACAATATCTTTCTTTTCAATCTATTTCATTATCTCTCTCTCTCTCTCGACACACACACACACACACACACACACACATACATATATATATATATATATATATATATATATATATATATATATATATATATATATATATATATATATATATATATATATATAAAAGAGTGATACAAAACTCTCATTCATTTAACAAAAGCTTCATGCATGAGTGTGGTCTTTGCCAATGGCTATTGGACACGTGATGGGCCATAGGTCAATTTGAACTAACTTCTCTGTGCACCTTTGGGCAGTGAACCTTGTATCACCTTTGGTTAAGTCTACCAAGTCTAACACCGGGATATGGGGGTCCGATGGGTACTAAGCCAGTCTTCACTTATAATTTCAATTAATTCAAGCTTCCAGGAAGAGTAAGCTTGTGCCAAACTTCCTCTTTAGAAAAACAAGGTGTGTCTCTATATGTGTGATACATTTTTCATGATATAGAGCTATATGAGAAAACACAACGACGAAATTGTTTGATAATATGTTGTGTCCATGACTCCTTAGGCTTCAATCAACATGTCACGATCATAGAGCATAAAGCTGTGAACTATTCTAGTTGTGTGTAGAGAACCAATGCGTCCTTCACTTTTTGGCCAGCAACAAGTCTCCCAATGAATGTTTGAAATACATATTTCTGAGTGCCTCTTGCTCTTAAAAAAAGTTACTCCAACTGGTCGTGCATCTGTGTAGATTTTAAATTGGAATCATAAACGTGTATGCCTCAAGTTTATGCTTTCCTTTCAAATAAAAAAAAAAGAAATTCAACTGTTGGAAGAGGTGCACAGTCCAAACCTTCCTCTGAAAAGGTATAATAGCCATAGACAGGCTCAAAGTGCAGATTATGACGTGGTTTGTAAGTTTGTCCTCATCAATGAATGTACTGCCTTCCTCTCTCTCCTCGTGACACTTGTTTTACATACAATAAGAAATGATGGCCCTCGGAGGTCATGAAATATTGTACTAAACAAACAAAGCAGGACCACGTTCCTCAGAAAATGGCAAGAGCATGAAGGCGTGGGGAAGAGCATATACAACTTTGCAATGCAAATGGCAGCTTTGAAACTGGGGTACAATGTTATCCATCACTGATTCACTAGGAAACATGCCAAGCAAAGAGGGTTATAAGGGGGCCACTCATCTCTCCTTACAATAATAAGCGTTTTTCTGAAGGATTCTCTTCTTTTCCGGATGATGAAGGGCCTCCTAAATAAAGGCTTCAGAATTCTAGATCATGCTTGTGATCATCGTCCTCATCCTGTGAGTCTACAATGTGTGTTCCCGTGGGGGCCCTCTCCTTTTCCCCGGAGACTTTTTGAAGGAAGCTATTCCTTGTCTTGATCTTTTGCTCAGCCTCCAATCCCATTATTGCCCTTTGTCCTCGTAAGCGTATGCAACTTTCTCGGTTATCTTTCACGGGTGCATACATCATGGAATGGTTGTGCGGAATTCAGAGCAGGCTTGCTTTTCTCCACCAACAAAGCGCTGCATTTTCAATGGAGAGTGACTTCTTAAGGCGAGTGAATTCGAGTCATCTGCACTTGATCGAAATTTTAATGATATCAGATTGGATCTCATGGTAAGGAAGATGTGAAAGGCAAGCAAAGCATGTGGAGGATATTGTGCATGTACTGGTTTTTCAATTGAGAAAGTCCTTGAACAAGAAAGCCATTGTCCTACTTTATTGACTAATAAGACAAGGAGGCTGTGGTGATAGATGAGTAGATGGACAAGAATAACCCACTCTTCCATCTAATAATCAAGCGAAATGGTGCACCTCCCATAGGCTACTTTGACAGCATAGATCAAATGAATGCGCTCTGCAAACTTCAAACAACCCCCCCTTGCTTTTGCGCAACAGGAAACGACCCACTCCTCCCGAGAGGCTCTTTTTTTTTTTAAGGAGTTCTTTTGTAGCTTTCTTGATTCTCTCCTGCCTTTTCTGCCTGAGTATTGATAAGCTGCCTTTGCACGTTTGTTGGTTGTGCAGTGCCTTGACCAATGCAAAATGCCTGAGTACGGCCATGTCATGACAAAATGAAAAGATTTGGGCGAAGGGGAAATTTTTCCTCTTTGTCTTTCTCACTGTCACATAGAAAAGATTCGAAAGATGAAGTAGAGTTTCCCAATGAGATGAAATGGTGGGCAATGTGCACTCTGCGTTGTTGCTTGGGATGTTCCCATCATGGTTCTCAAACAGCCCTCAGATTCCTTGTTTTCTTTCTCTTTTCAAACTTGCGGGTCACTTACTGTTCAAAACTTTCCTGCTTCAAAAATTATTACTTCTTTGTCTAGATCCCATAGGGGAATCGGTTTTGGCTCCCACGGTCCCACCTCTTAAGGTAGAGGTCTAGGGTTTAGCCCTCGAGCTGGACATGTAATGACTTTGATCAATTAAACCAGTTGTAATTGAGTTTTCACCTTGTTTAACCCTTGCTTTGTGAGACTAGGAAGGTCTTCCAAATACTATGCCCATTCACTTACACAACTGTACTTTCAAAGTTAAAGCTGGAAGAGTAGGTGCCTACTGAACCTCCATTAAAAAAAAATCATTACTTCCTCATAAACTTGTTGGATCCCCGATCCAAAACATGGTACCACAATATGTGTAATTGGACAAGCCACAGATCCTACAATACGAAGAGCAGGTGATCTGTTCTCCGTGCTAAGTTCTCCGTGCATGTCGGGCTAGGGTTTTTCCCTGTTCTCGGCCTTCCCGGCTGGGGACCTCGGGGGCTCCTCCCTGTGTGTGGCCTCTCTGGCTCAGGGCCTTGTGCTCTCCTATGACGGCTCCTTCTTCTCCTTCTCCCTCACAAGAGGGAGGCTATGTCGCTTCAGGATGTTGTTTTCAAGTGCTCTTCTTCAAAATCTTACGCGGAGATTACTCGCTCACCGGACCATCTTGCTCAGGCCCAGGTCATTGATAAAGCTTTCCCTTTCGACGTTGATACAGGTATGGATCTCTCCCCCCGCTCCCGTGTTGCATTGGAGAAAGGCAAGGGGCCTGCGGAGGAATGTCCTCACTTCCTGAATGTAGATAATCAAGTTTTACATGATGAGGAGGAGTTTATCATTGATAGGAATTCTCTAGCTAATTGGCATACACAGCTTGAGGAGAGAGTAGTCATAGGTCTCTATCATGGGCCAAGACCTGCTCAAGACTTCCTTTGGATGAAGTCGAACTGGGAATCTAGGGGGCTTTTTGTTAAGCAGGTTCAGTATTTACCAAATAACTATTATCTGTTTTTCTTTGATGATTCTGCTAGTGCTTTAAAGGTTATAACAGAAAGACAATGGCTGGTAAGAAATACCCCTATCTCGTTCTTCAGATGGCATGTTGGATTCAACCCTAAAGGGCCCAAACCTACCAAATTGCCAATATGGGTGGATTTCCCTGATCTCCCAGTCGACTATTATCCATGGTTAAACAAACTTGGCTCTATGCTAGGTAAAGTTTTAGGGCAGAGGACCAGGACTGGAGGTATTAACCCCAAATGGGACCCCCAACTGATGATTGAAATTGATGTGTCTAAACCAATTAAGCATTCTATTTGAATCAAGGACTCTGAAGGGTTTTTTCTGCATGAACAACAAATAGTGTATAGGAATCTTCCTAATGCTTGTTTTAAGTGTTTTAAGCAGGGTCATCTGATCAAGGACTTCCCTCTGCTTAGTACTTCCCCTTCGGGTGCAAACGACGCTTCTTCAGTCCCTGAGGCAGATGGTCGTGGTGCTCCTGTCAATAAGAACTATTCAAATGGTCATGCAAGGACAAACACAAAAAAAGTCAATCCTAAACCCCCACGGAAGAAATCAGGGAAGTTGGTTAATCCTTACAGTGTTCTCCTTGAGGTTACTAATCATTCCTTTATAGATGAATGTGAATCGGACAAGGAAAATTGCCCTGTTGATCATTGTACTGAAGTTAATCAAGTGGATCCCTCTGTTAAACAGGTGTTGGCAGATTCTAACTCTCCCAATGAGTGGCACTTAGTTGGGAAAAAAAAGCCCCACAATACCAGGTATCCTACTGATGCTAATGATGATACATTAATGGATGAGATTAATAAAGTCGATGCAGAACTATTGGTACAAATGTCCCATGAGGTCCCTGTACAAGATGATTCTCCTTCGTCCCTCAATAAAGTCAACGAAATTGTAGTCAAACTGCAAGGTAAGTCAAAAAGAAAAGAAGGGGTTAGGACTTCAAGTTCTAATCTCCAACCAAGTAAGTCCTCGAAAATCTAAGTTCCCTGGTTTCTCTCCCCCTTTTTGTTTATATGGATTATTTGAATATTGTTTCCTTTAACAGCAATTGTTTCCTTTTGTTGTGCTTCATCTTTAAATGGAAGTTTCCCTTTGAAGTAACAAAAAAAAAAAGAAATAGATAGATATGAATTTTCCATTACGTTGTTTTGCAGACTTTTCTCCTCTTCCTTTCTTGTTCCTATGTGCAGGTATTGAATGACCCAGGTAAAAGAGAAAAGAAAAAAAAAAGGAATGCAAAAGGGAGAGCGTGGCTCATTTTGTGGCAAAAAACGGTGAGGATGAGGATGGATAGGGTGGTCGGAGGGAGTGGTGGATGAAAAAAAAAAGAAAAAAAAGGAATTTCCCTCGCCACTGTGGCTCTCTCTCTCTGTCTCTCATTTTTTTTCTTTTCCTCTCTGCTGCGACTAAGAACCAGAGAAGAAGGTTTTTCTTTTTTTGTGTAGCTGGGCGGTTGCAGAGCTCTGTGGAGAGTAGTCGATGGGGAGACTCTTATCTTGGGGAGAGTTTTGGATTTCGACGTGCACCGCGAAGAGCACAGGGCGAAAAAGGCAACGCTAAAGCCATCAGAACAAAGGGGGGGGCACGACCAATGTTCGTGTGGTTGAGAAGACAGGCATAAAACGAGGGCGACTGGGATGGTTTGTGTTCCCCCTCTTGTTCTTTTGCTGTTGGTACACGTGCACAAGGAGGATCGAAAGAGAGTGCCAACCTCTGTCTGTACTGAGGGGAAGAAAAACAAAGCTTCTGATATTTAACAGTGACAGCGCAGCTCGCGAAAGGAGATGTAGAATTGGATGAATAGTTTGTGCCCACATCCTTTTAGAAGCTGTGAGTTCAGAAGATAAAAAGTCGATCGCTTTGTAGATATTGGAGGTTCGAGCATCTGTTATTCCTCTTTACTATACTACAATAGTACCAAGGAAAGTACAGGAAAGTATTCTTCATATTTGCATTGAATCCATATGTGATGTCTACTTATTTCATATATTTGTCAAAAGTCATTTTTGATTGCTGCACTGACGATGCACAAAGTTAAGAGTATGGGAACAACACACCTTGATGTCTTGATAAAAATCACATGAATCTATTGGATAGAGCTAGGAGAAATTTAGTGCTACCTAATACACAGTAATTTCTGTGTCTTCGCTTGAAAGAGGGGTGGATCTATGTGTTATTGGTTGTCCAAAAGAGGGAAGATGGGCAATGATAGTTAAAACCGAATTCTTTAGTGTGCACTAAAGAAGATTAAGGATCTGATTTTGCTTTTGAAATCTTGGGAAAATTTCTATGGTTGGAAAACCAAGCAAGGGCTTCAACATGAACTCATGTTTGGATGTTTAAGGTCGATGTCAAATTCAGAACGAGCTCCAAAATGGAACTTGTTCAACTCAAGAAAGGGGGAAGATACCTTTGGGAATTTTCGATGGAATGGAGGCTTCCAAGTCACCAGTTGATGCACGCACAAGAAGGGGTACGAGGAGATTTTGATTTCCGGTAGTCATCGAGGGCTTTTCTTGTGGTAATTGTGCAGGTACATGGGATGAAAAGGGAGAGCACTGAGATGGAGGGCTTCTGAGGGATGACAGAGAGCTTCTCAAGGACAGGGGGAGAGAATAGTTTTGTACTCTGAGAGAGGGTTCCCAAATCTGAATTTAATTAACATTATGCTCCTAAAGTGGCAGATGCGCAACATATAACATATAAGCAGGTATGGTTTAAGTTTTGAACCTGAGAACACAAGAGAATGAGTGCTGATAAGAGTCCAAGAGTTTCCTTCCATGACACAGGAGATAGTTTTCTCTCTTGCTAACTTGATTCCTTCTCTTGTGTTTATATAAAATCATCTGTTTTTGTTTATCAGAAGAAAGCAAAGGCCACTTCTCTGTGTTAAGCCCGTTTCACACTGTTATTCCATTGTATCGGGCTTATGCTGTATTGTTTTCCTTGTGTCTATGACTAAAGGTGATGGCCAGGGGTTTTTCTCGTTGTCCAAATGATCTAGTGGATGAAAGCATACTTTTGTAATCCTCTTGTCGGTATAGAAAAGTTATGAAACGTTGCGAAGGAGCATACGGTGGAGCTCAAATAATGAATGCCATAAGCCTTTCATATGTAATGTGTGTGTTGTGTGAGACATAAAAGAATTCACAGAGGGTCATGTACATGGTACGAAAAGATTGGAATTTTGTATTAGGCATAAGTTCACAAGTGTAGTACGTGAAGGCAACCCAAAACGAACAACAGTTGTGATGTTTACATGAATTGGAGATTGGTGTTGTGATGTTTACATGAATTGGAGATTGGTGTGCAATATAACAGCGCTACATAATGCATATGCATGTTTTCATGTTGAGTAGAAAGTAGAGAGAGAAAGAGTGAGAGAAAGCGTGGGAAAAAGGAGAAAGAGAAGGTGTATGTGTTTGAGTAAAAACGAGCAAGTGAGAAAAAGAGTGAAAGTGAGAGTGTGGGCCCAAGTAAGTAATTGTATGTGAGTACGATTGTGCATGTGTATGAGTGTATGGGAGTATTGTCGGATATATGCGTGTGAAGATGTGGACATGAGAGTAAGAGGGCCCTCCAATAGTGTGTACGTACGAGTGTATACAGGATAGTGAAATTAAAGGTACAATTGAGGCTCAAGCATGTTCTAAAAACATGGTACCAAAATATGTGTAATTGGACAAGCCACAGATCCTACAATACGAAGACCAGGTGATCTGTTCTCTGTGCATGTCGGGCTAGGGTTTTTCCCTGTTCTCGGCCTTCCCGGCTGGGGACCTCGGGGGCTCCTCCCTGTGTGTGGCCTCTCTGGCTCGGGGCCTTGTGCTCTCCTCTGACGGCTCCTTCTTCTCCTTCTCCCTCACAAGAGGGAGGCTATGTCGCTTCAGGATGTTGTTTTCAAGTGCTCTTCTTCAAAATCTTACGCGGAGATTACTCGCTCATCGGACCATCCTGCTTAGGCCTAGGTCACTGATAAAGCTTTCCCTTTCGACGTTGATACAGGTATGGATCTCTCCCCCCGCTCCCGCGTTGCATTGGAGAAAGGCAAGGGGCCTGCGGAGGAATGTCCTCACTTCCTGAATGTAGATAATCAAGTTTTACCTGATGAGGAGGAGTTTATCATTGATAGGAATTCTCTAGCTAATTGGCATACATAGCTTGAGGAGAGAGTAGTCATAGGTCTCTGTCATGGGCCAAGACCTGCTCAAGACTTCCTCAGAAATTGGATGAAGTCGAACTGGGAATCTAGGGGGCTTTTTGTTAAGCAGGTTCAATATTTACCAAATAACTATTATCTGTTTTTCTTTGATGATTTTGCTAGTGCTTTAAAGGTTATAACAGAAGGACAATGGCTGGTAAGAAATACCCCTATCTCGTTCTTCAGATGGCATGTTGGATTCAACCCTAAAGGGCCCAAACCTACCAAACTGCCAATATGGGTGGATTTCCCTGATCTCCCAGTCGACTATTATCCATGGTTAAACAAACTTGGCTCTATGCTAGGTAAAGTTTTAGGGCAGAGGACCAGGACTGGAGGTATTAATCCCAAATGGGACCCCCAACTGATGACTGAAATTGATGTGTCTAAACCAATTAAGCATTCTATTCGAATCAAGGACTCTGAAGGGTTTTTTCTGCATGAACAACAAATAGTGTATAGGAATCTTCCTAATGCTTGTTTTAAGTGTTTTAAGCAGGGTCATCTGATCAAGGACTGCCCTCTGCTTAGTACTTCCCCTTCGGGTGCAAACGACGCTTCTTCAGTCCCTGAGGCAGATGGTCGTGGTGCTCCTCTCAATAAGAACTATTCAAATGGTCATGCAGGGACAAACACAAAAAAAGTCAATCCTAAACCCCCACGGAAGAAATCAGGGAAGTTGGTTAATCCTTACAGTGTTCTCCTTGAGGTTACTAATCATTCCTTTATAGATGAATGTGAATCGGACAAGGAAAATTGCCATGTTGATCATTGTATTGAAGTTAATCAAGTGGATCCCTCTGTTAAACAGGTGTTGGCAGATTCTAACTCTCCCAATGAGTGGCACTTAGTTGGGAAAAAAAAGCCCCACAATACCAGGTATCCTATTGATGCTAATGATGATACATTAATGGATGAGATTAATAAAGTCGATGCAGAACTATTGGTACAAATGTCCCATGAGGTCCCTGTACAAGATGATTCTCCTTCGTCCCTCAATAAAGTCAACGAAATTGTAGTCAAACTGCAAGGTAAGTCAAAAAGAAAAGAAGGGGTTAGGACTTCAAGTTCTAATCTCCAACCAAGTAAGTCCTCGAAAATCTAAGTTCCCTGGTTTCTCTCCCCCTTTCTGTTTATATGGATTATTTGAATATTGTTTCCTTTAACAGCAAAGGTCTGACTGATCTAGTCAGGGCCAAGATCATTAACAATTGGAAAAGAAACCTTTCCAAGTCCCCTGATGTTTTATGCCTTCAGAAGCTGAAGATTGGTGGCCATAAGCTCTCCACCCATTTGAAAATTATCGATGGGCATTATAAATGGTTTTTTACTGGTCATGATCAAGGTAAAGGAGGAGCAGCTATTGGTGTTAATCCGAAGTTGGTTCACCTTATTAAAGGGGTGACTAAAAGTTCGTCTAATCAATGGGTTGCTGTCTCTTTCGACTCCCCTATGGATGTAAGTATAGTCAGTCTTTATGCCTCTAACTGCAGAAACTTGAGAAGCAAATGCTGGGAGGAGTTAAAAAACCTTCAAGGTAATATCTGTATTATCGGAGATTTTAACATGGTTACCAACATTAATGATAGACTTAATAAAAAGGGGGCCTGCATTTATGGTGCTGAGAAGACCTGTTGGTACTCTCTCTGTCACTTTCATGATTTGATTGATCACTCTGAGCATACTGGTATCACTTGGCACAATAGACAATCTAATGAGAATGCCCTAGGTGCTAGACTTGATAGGTGTTACACTAATTCTTCTTATGGTAAAGATTTTTGGGAGATTAGTGCAATTACTGACCAATCCCTGTTTTTGTCTGATCATTTTCCTATTTGTCTGACTTTTAAGAGGAATTTTAAGCCTTTTAGAGCTGGATGGCCCCACCTTGATGCTAGACTGCTTAAGTTCCCCTCGTTGATTAATGAAATTAAGGAGTCCATCAGCTGGCACTTCTCCCATAACACCTCTGCTCTCAAAAGTTGGGAGTTGGCTGTGAAAGATATCCAGAAGATTTTTGCCTTCTATAAAGACAAAGTGTTTAAGGCTAGGTCTCTCAGAAAAGAGAAAATCTTGGAAGCCTTAAGTTGTATGATTCTAATAACCCCTGTGTGGAGTCCATTGATTTGAACCACAAGTTGAGATGTGAGGAGTATCTGGAAGCTAGCTGGTGTCTAGCCAACTCCAGAAGGTTCTGGGAGAGGAACATGGACAGACCTAATAAACATATGTATGATCTTCTCAAGCAGAAGAAAAACAAGGACTTCATCCCTTTATTATCTAAAAGTAATGGTGGTATTGCTGCCAACATGGAAGAGTGCTTACAAGAAGCCTCTAGTTTCTTTATGAATGTTTTCTCTTGTCCTCCCAAGAGGGGGGAGGACATCCAGAGAGCCAGGGCCCATATAGCTTCTGTCAGGGTGAAAACTCTCCCTCAGGGACTGGCTTCTCTTTTGGACCTGCCCCTCTCTGCTGGTGAGGTGAAAGAAACCATTGATACATTGAAACTGTGTAAATCTCCTGGCATTGATGGGATTCCTAATGAGCTTTTCAAGGATCTTAAGGATTTCATTACCCCTTACCTTCTGGAGATATGGAGAGAGGCCACTAGGAAAGGTACTTTGTCCTCTGACATGAACATGGGGGTTATTAAACTCATCCACAAGAAGGGCCCTAAGGAAGATCTCAATAATTGGAGACCCATTACTTGTCTCAATTCTGTTTACAAAGTGTTTGCTTCTGCCCTTGCCAGAAGGCTTAGTCCCATCATGAATTCTATCATTTTACCTATGCAAGAAGGTTTTATTAAAGGTAGATATATTTTAGATGCCATCATCTCTCTTTGGGAAGGTTTTGACTATGCTGCTGAAAGAGATCTTGACTTCTACTTTTTCAAAATTGATTTTGACAAGGCTTATGACAGAATTGAATGGGACTTTATCCTTCAGTCTCTCCAGGATATTGGTATGGGGAAAAAGTTTATTAAGTATGTTAGTACCCTTTTTGGGAATGCTTGGTCCAGAGTCTCTTTGAATGGTCATCTTTTCCCCCCTTTTAAAATTGCCAGATCCATTAGACAAGGGTGCCCCTTGGCCCCCCTTCTCTTTGCCATTTCCAGTGATGCTCTGGGGTGGCTGGTGAATCATGAAATGTCCAGAGAAAATATCAAAGGCATCCCCATTCCCAACTCCAATCACCAACTTGGTCTTCAAATGTTTGCAGATGATACTAATATGTGCACTCTTGCTGATCCTGTTTTTGCTGAAAATTTTATGGCTTGTCTAAATACTTTTTGCCTGGCTAGTGGTTCCCATATCAATCATTCCAAAACTGGTTTCATATCTTCCAATCAAGTGATTCCCATCTGCATCACTAATTCTCGTTGCATTGTCTTGCAGGATCAAGTTATCTTTAGGTTATTGGGTATCCCCATGGGGTTTAATGTCACTATGCAACAAAGGTGGGACTGGGTGATTAACAAATTTAAAGGAAAAATGCTCAGGTGGTATAATGTTTATGCTTCTCTATCTCACAGATGCTTCATCTTGAAGCACTACCTGCTCCCTTCCCTGGTTTATTTCCTGGCTTGTTGGAGCCCTTCTAAAAAGCAGTTAAAACAGGCCATTGCCCTTGCCAGAAGGTTTTTATGGGGAGGTAATGAACAGGATAATAAAGTTCCTAAGGTTTCCTAGAAGATATGCTGTCTGCCTAAACATGAAGGTGGGTTAGGTATCATTTGCCCTATAAAAATGGCTGAGAACCTGGCTGCTAAATGGATCCTCAGGGCTTTAAACTCTTCTGACATTTGAGCTGTCCTTCTTAAAAGGAATATTCATAAATTTCATATCAAGAATTACAAAGCTTGGACTAACAATCATTTGTGGGACGTTGTGATTTCCCCATCCACCTTTTCCCCTGTTGGTAGTATCCTCTCCTGCAGGTTCTGGACTGTGTGGATAAAGGTCAAGGCTTGCTTCTCCCCAAGCTCTAAGTTCACTACTAACCTTAACTTTTTTCTACAGGAATCTCCTTGGCTGGGATGGATTGCCCTATGGAATAATAAAAGTGTTGAGATTAGAGAGCATAAATGCTTCAAACTTGGAATAAGAAACTAGGATTGGTTCTTCAACTCAGGTGAGCTGGTTTCTGATGATTATATCCTTGGTCTGACTCAATGTTCCTCTGGTTGTTTGCAGATTTTGTTGGAGATGAAGTCCCTCCTGAAGGTGAAGATGGAGGAATGCAGGATCAGTGACATTCACATTGAGGACGTTGCTAAAGATATGTGGCAAAGGTTCAAAGGCAACAAAGGTTCTGTTCTCTGCGTGACTAGCAAGCTAAATCTTAGATGGGGATGCAACTGGTCGGCCAATCAATGGAGATATAGGTTCAAAGCCATTTGGGCTTTCCCCTTCAACATCAAACATTCCTACTTGGAATGGCTGATTCTGCATAATGGTCTTTGGACAGGCAACATGGCTAAGAGAATAAATCCCAATAATGGAAAGTGTTCTCTGTGTAGCAGGGAAGAGGATTTAACCCATCTTTTCATTAATTGTTGGCATGCTAGACAATTCTGGAAGCTGCTGGACCCCATTCTGATTGTCAAGAAGCTCCCTCAACTTGGCATCAGAGAGATAATTCTTGGTTGCTGCAATAAGCTTGATCTTGTACTGTGGAATTTGTGGAGGGGGCACATTTTATGGCATATCTGGATCAGTAGAAATCAAACCCTTTTTAAAAATGGCAAAAAGAATTTTTTGTGTTCCCTCAGAAAAACATTGTATCTTTCTGGTATACAGAGTCTTCAGGCCATTAAAAATGTCCCCCAAGATCTCAATGATACTATCAGGACCCTTCCTCCTTGTAAATGGAGGGAATCCCTATTAGAATGTTACTCTGGTGATAGATTCATAATGGTTTGTAATTTGTAACCCTTGTGGCTGATGATATCCGCATATTGTAACCCTTGTGGTTGATGGGATCTCTGCTCCCCTGTACACTTTGTAATTTTTTTCCATTAATTTACTCTCTTTTCCTCTTGTCTCGAAAAAAAAAAAAACATGGTAAATGTAAGGGCATGCTGATTTGGACGCTAACAAGAGCATATATAATTGCAGTCCAATGGGAGCTTTGAAATTGGAGTGCAAATGTCGTGGATCAGAGGCAGACATGACAAGTGAGGAGGGCTCTCTCATGGGCCACTGACTCACTCGCTCCGCTGTCTTTAAGGAAACTCTTTTTCCATTATTGAATTAAGATTACCATGATGCTGCATGAGAATACTGTTTGCGAAGGGCTCTTTCCTTAGCCAAGAAACTTTCAGCGCCCTTCTTCTTGTTTGATTCTTCCACTCTAGATAAACTGTTCACGCAATTGCTGTATATCCGCAAGTACTCGTTTTTTCTATTGAACAGTTCTCCAATTCATTATTTGTTATTTTCCATGACCGAATACAGCCAAAGTCGAGAAATCTGTTCTTTGACGACCCTAATCGATAGCCTTCTTGGAAGATGTTTTAGATCTGAATCTCACGCTTCTCAATAGTTCTGGGATTCTTTACGCTCGCTTTTCAAATATGTGATTTCTACCGTCTTCCTTTTTTTTTTTTTTAATAAAAGGAAGTTCGGCCTTAGCCTAATCTCCTGGACTTTAATTAAAATAAAGAAGAAAAATTACAAGTGGATGGGATTAGTGCCCAAGGGACCCCCCAAATCCCACAAAGAAGGGGAGGAGTATGGTAGCCTAGAGGGCATTACAAATGAGGCGGATAAAATCATCATCACCCTCATGTGGGACCCATTTGGGTTTCAACTTGTTATTTTCGAGGTGATAAATACAGTGATGTCTAAATGGCGGAGATCTCTTATCTCGGGAGATTCTTTTACCAAGAAGTAACAAGGATTTCTCGATCAACCATTCAGGAGTTTGGCCAAAATTGATAGCACATCGCTCCCTCCAAATTTTCCAAAGAGTCTCACCCCTGATGGCATTCCATAGCCTCGAGGAGCAGCCGACCGCCTCACCCAACATCACCTGTTGCCAATTGATTTGGTTCGTGAGTCTCAATACTCGGATCACGTGATGCCAGATAACACGAGACTTGGGGCAGTCGAAGAACAGGTGAACTAAATCTTCAATGCATCGATGACAACGCTTGCACCATAGCGGCACACCACAAATTTTGTTAGCCCTTGCATTGGACCAGATACCTTTATGCAAGATCTGCCACATGAGAACATACTTTTTGACCTCAATTAGGGGGTGCCAAATAGACATGAATTTTAGTTCCCATCGTAGTTTGGTCCAAGAAAGGCATCATCTCTTGTTAAGAGTGTGATGAACATCTAAGTTCTCTTTGAATTTGGGGGTTATGGATAGCTTCTTGCCATTGCTCCATTTGAGGCCCCCCAGGCAAGGAAGATCCTAACCGTAGAGAAGGCGAGTAGTTTAGTGGTCCCATGCTAAGCACCTGCTTTGAAGAAGAGTCCATTCCTCAAGGGTAACTCTAAGTCTCAGATCCAAATCTTCGAACCTAATCCACTGTCTGGTCTCTTGTTTCCAGAGTTGTTTCCACTGTTTGAACCCCTTGTTCCATAATCGCCTTGCTGTTTGGAGGTTCCAAGACTCCACCCCCCTAATGCCGTGGATCGGAAACCAGATAGAGTCATTTTGTCTTATCCCAACCGCCCGCTTCCACTCATTAGTGATTCTGATGAACTGTTTGGCCTTGTTCCAATTCTTCCATAAAGAACACACGAGGCTAGAGCCTTTAGGGGACACCGGGTGGGGGAAGAACAAAAGCGTGAGAATCCCAATGTCCTTCCAACCAGGATGGCCAACTAAGGTAAGGTCTTCCGTGTTTCTGAAGATCAATTTAGCCCAAGAGGACTCCCTATTGCTCCAAGCCTTGATAAGCCACTTCGCCGCCAGCTTGTCAGCCAACCCAACGATATCTAAAATTCCCAAGCCCCTTGAGTCTTTAGGGCTAATGCAAGTTTCCCATTTGATTTTGGGAATCCCCCTCCTGTTGGGGTCCCCAGTCCAAAGGAAGTTTCTGCAGATTCTTTCCACTTTGGCCAAGTCTTTCTCCTTAGGTCTCCAACACGAGATAAAGTAAATAATTGTAGACAGCATAAATGTGTTAACAACCATAGCAAGCCCTGCCAAGTTGACTTGCATACCTTTCCAATGATTCAATTTGCTATCCAGCTTGGATAACACCCAGTTCCAGCATTGTTCCATTGAGATGTCGAATCCCATTGGAATGCCAAGGAGACGGAAGACTTGACCTCTAGGGGTAACTTGACACCCCTAATCCACCAACAATTGGGGAGTAGGTCCGCTGATTGCTCTAAAAGCAGTTTTAGCATGGTTGATTTTTGAACCTGATGCCACACAAAAGGTGTGGAGGCAAAGAGGCCTTGAATGCAGGTGCAAAGAGGCCTAAATTATTCTAAATTATCTTCGTGGCAAAGAGGCCTTGAATGCAGGTGCAGTTTACCACAGCAAGAGAGAGAAAGAGAAACTAATAAGGATGTATGGCATCCTAACTGTAATACAGGTGTTGACTAGTACCATTATTGATTATTTCCTCGCACTCTATGCCTGCTCGGGTAGTAACTTACTATTCAGATGTTTAACTTGTCCAACCGTTCATGCATTGTCTAGAAGAGTGGCATCTGTTCTGAGCGGTCGTTCAAGTTTCAGTCCAATGTGTCACGCTTCGGTGACTCACAACGTATGGTTTGCAACCCAGGTGATCGCATGATTCACAGCTCTTGTTAGAACTGGAACGTCATAAATTAAAAAGAGACTCTCCACAATTGGTTCGCTAAGCCTAAAGCTGATGCATCTCAATCCGATAACAATAAATGATTCGAAAGGAATGGCAAAGTAAGAGTTAATTGAGAAATCTTACTGATGAAGAAACATCTTCTGCAGGTAGGAGCCTTCCGTAAAATTGACGCCATCGTCCGAAACTTGACAGCGCTTCACTCACAGCCGTTCAGCAATCGCCTCTTTCGGTTTATCCCTTCAGATTTATCCAATGCGCGTGCTCATTGATTGTGACTCCGAACTGCATAATCACTCAGGGTCGTCTCCCCCATCAGGCACTGTCCGTAACAGGCCGTTGCACTTTACTCTTCAATCTGCTCTTTTGCAGACTCAAATCCTCCAAAACCAGTGCGAGTCTGTGCGACAATCCTTCTTTCGGTCTCCATGTCATCATGTTAGTACAAAACTACAATTTTAAACAAAACACTCCTAGGTGCACCTTCTACTTCAGACTTACATCTTTCATCCGTTGGTAACAGCAAACTGTTGCTGAAGTGTCATGCCTTTAACATTCAGTTAAGGATCCATTTTGTCGGAAAACGTGCTTGATTACGCGACATACATTTCTGCAATAATAGCCCTAATTCAGTCTCGCTTCTTACAACTTCACGGATTCTGCCTTAGGCTGAAGAAGCATTACATCAGGTACCCGTAACAATATTCTCTTACAAGTTCTGAAAAGGAAGCAGGTTCTCTTATCAAACTCTTTTCAACAGCGTCGAATTGCGTCTGGTTGCGATTTGAGCAGCTACTCCAAAGCCTTGCTTCATAGGACGTCGAGCATGGTGAAAAAACTTATTCCATGTGGAATAATCTTTTCAACCTCCAAACTTTCATAGAATATGGCACATCGGAGAAGTGGAAAAACCTATGCCTCCGACACTGGCAGGCAGGTGAGGAAAACAGGAAACCTTTGCTTTATTTCAGGGTAAAGAAAATACTCCATTACCTACAAGATTCCTCATCTTTGAAACTCGATTACAAGATGAATCCATTTGGCTTAGAAGAACGTCTTTTTTAACACAAACTTCAAGCTTGCTGTCTTATCGGAGACATTCGGTTATTTTCTGACGATGCTGTATACTCGCTCTCCAAGTGCAGAGAGAAAAATAAACACTCCACGACAGCAGTAGAGCAATTCAAGAAAGAGCACCCATTTGCATGAAATCAAGCTTGCTGTTCAATTCAATGGCTTAACCAGTAACACGATATTAAAAGAATACCCCCCCCCCGCCCCCCAAAAAAAAAGAAAAAGAACATAGCATGTTTTTGAAAGTGTAGGTATATTTTATACTCACTTCCAGAATCTTAAAGCTATGGTGGAAAAGTAGATAGGGAAGTATATTCAAACATTAAGGTCTGATGGAGGAGGTGAATACATGTCAAATGAGTTCAACAACTTTCTTAGAAGTCATGGAATTCGACATCAATTTTCATGCAGGTACACACCACAATAGAATGGCGTTACTGAATGCAAAAATAGACATATTGCAGAAATAGCAAGAACCTTGATGACTGAGAAGAATATGCCTCATTGTTATTGGGTAGAAGTTGTTCATACTGCTATATACATCATGTCTTCATTGGATACTCCCTTGAGCAAAAAGGATATAAATGTTATAACCCACTCACACGACAGGTGAAGGTGACTAGAGATGTGGTATTTGATGAAATGTCAAGCTTCTATGCAGATGCCAAAGAAGGACTTAATCTTGAACCAAATGACAAAGAAAATGCTGAAAACTCAAGTGCAGAATCTCAAGTTTTGAGTGGATCAGATGCATCACCAAGTAATAGTTCCAACTCAAATCCATGGAGTGGAAGATTACGTGGAAATTTCAGTCCAACAAATTCATCAAATACATCCAAGAAAGGTAAAGAAAATCTTTCTTTTGGTCATAAAACATGTGAAGGTTTTGAAGACGTTGATGGAGATTCAAGCGGTTCAAAAAAGAATCTTGATGAGGAACTTGGATTGCCCTCTATGAAGACTTCAGGAGTAAGAAAGGCACATGTAGATGATACAAGGAGAAGTGACCCAGGACCAAGAAGATCTGCTCTTGTCTCTCTCTATTTTATGTATGCTTTTGTGAGATTCCATTATTGTACTATCTCTACGTATGTGCGTCTACAAGATCCAATCAATAGTGGTGTTAGAGCCTACACGCATCTACAAAGGTGTAGTTCTCGACGTTCGTTCATGATTCACACCATCCATTCATGATTCGACACCCATTTTGGTTCGTTAATTCTCGTCTAGTCCAAGTTTGCATTTGTCAATTCATGTTTTTTTTCTTGTTCATTGGTGTTTTTTGATTTTTTTCCAATCTATTACTGTGCCCTGTGCATCATGCACTATGCTCACTGTCACACCTGTGCAATGTGCACTCTGCTCACTGTCTCACTATGCTTACTGTACACATTGTGCTCACTGTGCACATTGTGCTCACTATGCTCACTGTGCACACTGTGCTCATTGTGCTCACTATGCACATTGTGCTCACTATTAACACTATGCTCATTGTGCACACTATGACGCTATGCTCACTGTGCACACTCCAAAGCATCGATTAAGGCATAGAACTATGGCATCTTACTACCGCACATTAGAGGTCTGGAGAAAGCGGAGGACATATGGAGTGCGTTGGAAGATCATTTCCAAAATACTACGAAAGCTAAGAAGGCTAGCTTATGGTTCGAATTCACAACGTTCAAAAGAAATCGAATAAAAAAAAGAACGTTACTAAAATGAAGGATCTAGCAGATAGTCTTGGATCCATAAATGAAGATGTCGAAGATCACAGATTGATAGCGCAAGTGCTCACAGGTTTGAGAGGAGATGAAAGGTGGAAACCTTTCGTACTCTCAACTGAACTTTCTTTAAATCATTTTGTACCAGATTTAAATCAGTTGCTTGGTTTGATGCTCACATATGAGCAAGACCTGAAAGGAGATGGAGATAAAGGACAAAGTTCTGCAATGTACATGAAGAACAAGAAGAAAGGAGATAAAGGCAAGTCAAAAGATGAAGAAGAGCCGAGTTCTCAGGCTTATTATGCAAGAGGTAAAGGCACCGGCAAAGGAAGAGCAAGAGGTTTTGGAAGAGGAAGAGGTAGCCAGAATAACAACAAGAAGGCTTGCTGGATCTGTGGACTAAATAATCATCTGGCTCATGATTGTTGGCACAATCAACAAGGATCAAATCAAAGTCAGAACAGTAATAGCAGAGGCAGAAGCGGAAGATATCAGAGTAATTTTCAAAGAGGTAGACAAAATCAAAGAGGAGGCTATGGTAGAGGTGGAGCAAGGAGTTGGGGACAAAATCAATCCTACAACACCACCTACAACAACTACGCAAATGATACACATAATGAAAGTCATACATCATTGATGATGAACTCAATCGGCACATCAGATAACGAAGATCTAAAGGTATTTTACATTGATTCTGGATGTTCTAATCATTTGTCAAGAAACATAGAACTGATGTCAGAATTGGAAAGGGGTAGTTCCAGTCATACTGTTCAAACAGGTGACAACACGAGACACAGTGTACATGCAATTGGAAAAGTGAAATGTAAGAGTGGAGCCGATTTGCTAACCAATGTTTTGTATGTTCCGACAATACCTAAGAATTTGATTAGTGTGGGACAGATAGTTGAGAAAGGTTTTCAGGTCAGGTTTACAAATGGAGGAGTATTTGTAGAAGATCCCAAGAATGGATATCATCAGATCGTCTTTGGTAAGAAGGAAGGTAGACTCTTTACTTTAAGAGTACAAGGGAACATTGGTCAAGCGTTGCTCACACATGGTGAAAAGGTGATTACAGAACTTGATCTCTGGCATAAGAGATTAGGTCATTTTAATGAAAAAGGAATTAAAGCTATGATTTCAATTCAGTCAGTACTGGGATTACCGAATGTACAAAACCAACATATGATTCATAAGTGCGAAGCGTGTCAGATGGGAAAAGCCCACAGGTTACCGTTCCAGAAGAAAGGATTCAAACATGACAGAGTACTCGAACTCATTCATATAGATGTATGGGGTCCAACAAAAGAAGGATCGATCAGTGGATCGAGGTATTATGTTCTGTTTATTGATGATGCTACAAGATGGATAACTCTTTATGTTTTAAAAGAGAAATCAGAAGTGTTTGGAGCTTTCAGGCACTTTCATGCATATGCTGAAAGACTCACAGGTCGAAAGCTTAAAAGACTGAGGTCTGATGGAGGGGGAGAATACTTCTCTCGAGAATTCAATGATTATCTTTGGAATGCAGGTATTAAGAGAGAAATAACCTGCAGGTATACACCGCAACAAAATGGTGTAGCAGAAAGAAGGAACCGAACTCTAGTTGAGTTTGCACGAGCTATGCTAAAGGAAAAGGACTCCCCAAATTATCTTTGGGCCGAAGCTGTAAATACAGCTACATACTTGGTAAACAGATTACCGTGTACAGCTTTAGATGGAATGACCCCTTATGAAGCTTGGTGGGGAAAGAAACCAACACTTGATCATTGTAAAGTGTTTGGATCAGTAGCTTATGCTTATGTACCATCACAACTCAGACATAAGCTTGAACCAAAAGCAGAGAAATATGTGTTCGTCGGATATGATGAAAAGCAGATGGGTTATAGGTTATGGAGTCCTTTAACAAAACAATTTATTGTTTCCAGAGATGTTACATTTGATGAACAGAAAAGTTGTTACGCAGATCAAAGTCATACAACGGAAGAATTTGAAGAAGAGGTAAGAAGGAAAGAGAAAGGGAAATCAATTGTGCAGGTGAATAGAGATGAAGATCATATGCAGGCAAGTACGTCTAGGATCGGATCAGGTATGAGAAATGAAGATGAACAGGGATTTGATGAAGAAGTGTATTCAAATACACATGAAGAGTTTGAACCAAGAAGGTCAAATAGGGTAAGGAAACAACCAACAAGGTATTCTTATGATACTTCATACATAACTCAGAAGAATTATGCATGAATAGGTTCCACTGCTAGAACTCTTTTCCTTAGGAGAAGAGAGAGAGAGTTTCACTCTCTCACTTTTAGGTTGTCTAGATAGAAGTGGCACTCTTCTATAATTGATCTATTTGGATTTTGTTTGAGTTTATATACCCATCTGTAACCAATTACCTTTTGATTGGGTGACATTGGAACCAAATTCCAAGTGTCCAACTCCTTTGGTGCATCAATTTCTTCTTTCATGGCCTTTTATCAATTAGGGCTTCCCTTTGCCCCCTCATAGGTTGAGGATTCTTTTGAAATTGTGTCTTTTGGCCAAGTAGATTGAATGATTTGTAACAAATGTGGAATTATATCCATATCTTTTTGGTTTTTTTTTTCTCCCTTGTAGATCTTCTAGGGGCTTGCTTAGAGCATTTTCCACACTCGTGCATCTTTGCTTCGCCTCTTGACTTCCATAGTTTTTAATCCTTTTCCCTTTCATCTTGGTCATCATCTATATCACTTCTTGGATCCTCAACTTGTGTATCATGCTTGCTTCCTAGTTGATGAGAACCAGAATTAAGACACACCATCCCTACCTATAGTGAATTGATTGGTTGAAGGATTGTAGAACTTGTAACCCATCTTTGTTGATTCATACCCAATAAAAATTTCTTTTTTTGCCCTTTCACCTAGTTTGCCTCTTATTTGTGATGGTATTGTGAGGAGATGGTTACATATGCTCCAAAGATGAGGTGGTGTTGCAATAATCCTTCTCTACACCATCCAATGTAGCTTTAGAGTACCTAAGTAGATATCTCTAGCTTCCCAAATATGCATTTGGACCACTTCTATACCTTGGAACATCATTATCATATAGGTAAACCAAAACAAGAGCTTTTAAAAACTTGTTATTAATGGACTTGGGCCTCTCAGGAAAATACCTAGTAAGTTTTCCTTCCAAAATAGTGGAGAAAGAGACTCCCATGTGAAGGAAAATTATACTGAAAAAGTAGAGCAAATGAATTCCTTCTGAAATAAAGACTAAGAGATGTTTCCTTAACACCTCTTCTGTGTAAAGGAAAACATACTCTATTCTTCTCCTATGAAGAAATCATGTTTTCCTTTCTTTCTCTCTCTCTCAAAGAACAGTAGCTAAAGTGAGACCACTGAACTAAAGTGAGATCTCTCATAGATCTCTGAGCTGATTCCCACTTTCTGCTTTCCTTAAAAGAGAAATTCATGAATTTATTTAGTCCTCTCTTCCGTAACTAATGCATAATCCCTCATTACATGTATTCCCATGAAGATGGAGAACAAATCTCCCTTGACTAATGAAGGTGTATGTAGTGAGAGTGGAGAAAATAAATTCCTAACAAGGGTCAAAGCCCTCTGCTAAAATGGTCAGCAATGATATGACATGATACCATAAACACATGTGTATCCATACTAAAGAGCTATCTCTGCCAACCATCCTCTATGCATGGATCTATACGATCCAATCAAACTGATGGAATTATCCTTCCTAAAAACTCATAATGAGTATGTGATACCAATGGTGATAAAATCACCTATCACATTCTCTACTGGAAGAATAAATCTTCCCTAAACTACTGTCTACTAAGAGCTCTCCTCTGATCTAGTGAGACATGACGCCATGAATGATGAGTCCTTTTCTCCCTGGCCATAGAAAAAGAGTGCTCAAAGGGAAGTCATTTCCACCATCCCATACCAATGAAAACTTCTTCCAATTCATGGTGTCATAGCTACACTAAACCAAATATATATTCCATGTAATGGAATATGTAAGTGGACTCTAATGAATCCCATATTCTAAAATCATGTTAGTGGACTCAAATGAGTCCCATGTCCTCGAACTAGTTAGTTTGGTTCTAGTCAATATGTGACAATGGATATCCCTTTCTATTCCAAACTAACTTGTTCCTAGGTACCAAGACTGAATCTGAGTATCTCTCTGTAGATCCCAACATACGTATATGTATTGGGTACCCCAACTACTCTTAACTAAGGGATCTATGCTCTGAGTCATAGAGCTAGTGCCATACCTCTGGCCTTCCTAACCATCACTCAAATCAGATAAGCACCCGTCAATGCTGTCTCATGAAACCCATCTTTGTGATCCCATCCAATTTGGTTTCCTTAGTAGTGTAGCAGAAATGCTTCACTACTTGCTCAAGTGAGGTGTATCAGTGAAACTAATCACTCTTCGGCAATTGCTAATAATACCCCATAATCTCCTAATCATACTATGAGACTCTTGTGAAGATAAGTGAATCTTCACTACCTTGGAGATTATCAAACTGTATCTCCCATACCTCTATGCAACTTCCTGAACCTATAGGATTGCTTGTGCACATTACTAATGGTGAAGGTGTAGCTTCTTCCGTTAGCAATCCTATAGTCTAAATCCAAAAGGATTATGTGTAGGGATCCTGTTGCTACTGAAGTTGCCTTATGTATAATACTATGATGGTACTGAGTCCATCAAATACATGATTAGAAGCATGCCTACACCTTATTGAAGTTTGCAGAATGGGCATGTTACCATGCCATAACCTTCTTGCCTAAAGGAAAGTGCATATATAACGCCATGCGGTACGAAAAAATTTGACAGCATTTCCCCAGGAAATGGAATCCCAAAAAATTTAAACCATAGCTCAGTGACACTCAGGCCACCCAAAAACATAGGGCTTGACAGGCCCATGGCATGCACGCCATAAACTTATGTATGGACTCCATAACTTGCAAAACATAAAAACAAATGGTAGCAACCATTCTTTGTGTTGCCTAGCCATTCTGCAATCCTCTTTCCTGCAAACAATCAAAAAGTGTACTACTCGCCTGTCGATCCATAATTTTATGAATTTAAATAATGATCAACATTTGATGTATGCAATCCCATCTATGCATGTACATACAGAACATGCCATAACATAAAGTGAAATGCCTGAAGCATAAAGCATACGTTCCTGAGTAGTTTGGTTTTGCAATTGCATGCATCCAATCCTTTTTGATGAACTTCGAGACCTCTGCACCTTCCTCTTCAGGTCCTAATATAAACTTTGAAGTGTCCAAAAACATCGGAGCACTCCGCAAAACATAAAGCATGGTCAAATGATTACTAAAATAATGCAAAATTAGTCAAAAAATGCATTAGTAATCCTTATTTACACCTAAAAAAACCACTTTAGGACCTGCAAATGTTCATAAACTGAAATATATAGCATGTGCAAAGAGCTCGAAATGAAATTACTCAAATTGCCTTCCCGGTTTGAAAGATATGGCTCCCGGAAGGTAGTTGCCAAAAACTGTTCAGACTTTGCAGAGCTGTACAGACCTGGAAAGATACATTTTTTCCAAGATTTCTTTGCATAGAATGAAATTAGACCTTGTGCTCTTCGAAACGATCCGTAGCACGTCCAATTTGGAGTTTTCTAGCCCAAGATATGGCCATTCCAAGTGGGACATGTCAAACTAGTGGACTGTTGGAGGGGCTGGAAAAAGTGCGAAAATGTGATTTTTGAGGTGCCCCAAAGCATTCTTCCATCAAGCAAATGCTAAAATTCTCTGTATAACCTCAGAGAGTGGTGTATGAAGATGCTTGGGCCTATTTTCACCTTTCCAAATCCTCCCTTCGTGCATGCTAATTCGCTCCCAAAAAGAGGCCTAAATCAAGATTTTTACTTTCTTGTAAAAACTTAAATGGAAGCTCTTAGCAAGCTTCTAATCCAATCTAAATGTGGATTTCTCTTGGATTTTATACAATAATCCATGGGAAGCCACAAATGATCTTTATTCTTACTCCCAGAAGTGGAGTTTGGCCAAAACTAACATCTAAATTTTTTCCAAAAAGTGCGGGAAGGGGGTCTTTAAGGAAGTAAAATTCCTCCTTAGCTTATCATTTTGATGAATCTAATGATTCGCCTAAGAAGTCCATACACCATACTCTCAGTATATATACTTTTTCCCATCCATCCATAGCTATTGCACCTCTTTTTTCCTATTTCAAAATGGGAATTTCTTAGATTTAGGTGCTAAAATTTTTTTCTCAAACTGTGATGGAAGGGGGTTTTGTGGAGCTTCAAACTCCCATCAAACTGAGCTATATTTTAGATTTCTTGATTGTGTATGGAAGTCTGTACACTAGACTATATGTGTGCATGGGTTTTTCCATAAATCCATGAAAAATCCCGCTTCATTTCCCCTTCCCGAAATGGCTATTTATCAAAAATAGCTCCTGAAATTTATATAAAAATCATGAAGGTAGGCTACTTTGGATGTACCTAACGCTTACTCTTTCTTGAAATTTGAGGGAATCCTTGATTCAGGATGAGAGTATATATCTCATACTTCTCACACACATGATTTCCCTCCATGAGCTTGGTTCCTAAAGCCTTCGTAGCTTCTCGCAAATGCAGACCCTTTCAAAATTGAAATAATATTACCTGTGATTAAACGTGAAGCTCCATGCTCGTTCAATTTGGAACCAAGACATTGGACAAGTCTTGAAAAGGATGCTCTTCGTTCATGGACTTTTCATATGCGGCAGGTGCATCCCATCTCTTTCTCTTGTTTGTTCTCGATCCTCGTTCAAAATTGCCCTATTATTCCTTCCCTTTCAACTAAGTTGCTCCAAAATCAAAAGGGTTAAGAAGATAGAAAGCTACCACATGTGTGTATATATATTTCCAAGATATATGCTTTTGAACTCCTTATCAATAGATATCTCTTGCTGTTGTAATATGTTTGTCACAACAAATGGGAGGCGACGGTGTGGATAGGCTACTTGTCTCTCAAACGTATGGCGTGAGTTCAATTCTTGATCGCCGCAGCAGCGCGATTTGTCTCAAACTGATATTGACGGGCTCTGATAACAGTGTTGGAAAACCTATTTTAGCTCCTTGCTACTCTATAGTTCTATAGTCTTCGACGAACTTCCGTGAGCACACCCACACAGAGATACGTTCGCGTTACCTCCCAGCCACGTCCGAGTTTTCTCTTGAATGCCTTCTCTTAAGAGAGTGAACCACCCTGATGAGTATCATACCCCAATGAAAGTCTCATATGACAGATCTGATGGTCCACATCAAATAAACCCTTCCCCAAGTTAAGAGAGTTATGTTTGTTTCTAGCCCTTGATTTTGGTTGATCCTCACATAGGATCAATCCCATGTCTAATGGCTCAGAAGCAACCTTCATAACTATCCATCTACTATCTATTATAGACCTCATCTGACCTCAATGTCAAGAACCTACCGATGTCCAACACTATCATATGGCATCTTCTCGTAATGGGGGCCTCTTACATTTTGCACCTTGGAAACACTAAAGAAAAGAACTTGCATCTTCAAAAAATCTTGCAAAAATCTATTTGGACTAGAGAGAAAGTTAGAGGTTTTGATTTTGATGATGAGATGTGCCCTTTTCACAAATTCCTTGAAGGTATCTATAACTTAAATTTTTTCTTGTTGACACTCATTAGATTTAATCGTGTTCTTTACAGATACTTGTCAAGATTTGAACCCTCTACCTTTCACCTCCATTGCTATTCTTCTCGGGGAAAATCATCTATTATACCGTCTTTTGTGGTTCTCAATAAGACCTTAAGTGTTAAAAAAAAAATGGAAAGAAAGGAATGATTTCAATTTTAACAATGTTGGGATTGGGGGGCTCCCAAGTTGAAAGCAATACTTATGCACTTTCTTTTACATAACCTAGACTTGCCAAGAGACACAAATGCTATGGATGTTGGTCATCTGGTTGCGATTTTGTAGTATAACTCATGGAAAAAGTAAATAAATTTTCTTCTCAATAATTAATCAATTGTGTGATGATGATGTATATAAAATGGTCATAATA
This sequence comes from Ceratopteris richardii, assembly GCA_020310875.1. Taxonomy (NCBI): domain Eukaryota; kingdom Viridiplantae; phylum Streptophyta; class Polypodiopsida; order Polypodiales; family Pteridaceae; genus Ceratopteris; species Ceratopteris richardii. The sequence continues at coordinate 6,804,271 of CM035423.1, forward strand.
GTTACAATCATTGAGATGATGGATGCTAGCTCCCTTGAAGGTGTAAATTATTAAAAGAAGTGTTAGAAATTGGTCTACAAAGACCTTCATGTGTGTGTGTGTGGGATGAGGAATAAGGTTAGCCAAGGTCCCTAGCTCAAAGGATATCCTAAGGTACCCAAAAGAGTAAATGGGAATGAGTGTGGATGATGGCCACATATCCAAACTAGAGCATTCTAGATATTCAATATTTTGGGTGCAAGAGGATATCAAGGATGAGAGGTGAGTTGAACACACAAGATATTCATGTCTTTGATTTTATGGTCTTCTGCTTGAGAGATTAGAGGATCAAGGATTACACTTGGCATCATAGCACAAAAGGATCATTTTGGGGGAATTGTGTAGGGGGCAATTTTGCAAAGTTTTAAAACTCAACATCTTCCTCATGCGTGTATGATTCTCCTCATGTGGATACCATCTATTGGTAGGAGACAAAAAAGGAGGCTTTGAGGACCCACTGAGAGGAAGCCAAGCCCTGCGGAGTTAGCTCACGAGAAGGTCACTCAAACATGGGATTGATAGTGTTGGAATAGATGGACGGATACCTCAAGAGGATGAGTTGGTACTGCTAATCCCTGCTTTGTACCTGCCCTCTTTCACCTCAAAGTTTGATAGTAGGCCCCTTTAGCTTGCCACTGACACTAAATAAGTGCCTATGTATTTTGGAGATGATGCTTCCAAGATCAAGACAAATAACTTTGCAACTAGCTAGTGATAAAAAACTTGCTATTTTGGCCTTGAGACCTGCTGGACCTTTTGATCAATGCTCACAGTACAGTAGCAATTAGGAAAATTCCTATTGATGGTATCTAATCATCTTAGATAGCTAATGATTCCAAGTGCAATCACTTAAAATGATAAACCATACACTGAGCAATCACTTTAGCAAATGCATGCTCACCCCCATTTTTTAGGAGCTACACAAGAATGACGAGAGAGCACTTCGACGTGAATTTCTCCCAATCAGCTGAAGAAAATCTTTTAAAACTTTGTTTTCAGATCAAAGTAGACCTTAAGTTGGTTCCAATAAGCTATAGAACATCGCAAATGGTGGAAGGATCACTCAGATATGAGCATTCAAAGTACACTGTTATGAGAGGACATAGCAGAGATGAAGAGAGATGTGATATATGAAATGTATATATTATATCACATGATTTTACAACCTCATTGGCATTGAAATGATGCACAATGATAGTGTGATGAGTGAGCTATAGTTTATGATCCTCAACTTCTACAAAAGATCATGTGTATAGAAAGTATAAACGTTAATTTTGAGTACCCTTAAGATACTTCAAAATTCTTTTGGGAGGTTCCAAGTGAGGTGCTCTAGGTTTAAACATGAATTGACTTAAGACACGTAATCCATAAGCTATGTCAATCCTTGTCAAGGTTGCATAGTTTAGACTCCCAACTATGCTTTGATATCCTGCAATGTCTTTAAGAAAATCACCTTCATGAGCACTCAATCTATGATTTACATCCATAGGGGGGCTAGCTATCTTGGCATTCTTCAAGTGGAACTTCTTCAACATATCCTGCACATACTTTCTTTGAGTAATGTATATTCTAGAATTTGTGTAGACCAATTCAAGTCCAAGAAAATACTTCAGAAACCCTAGGTCACTCATTTTGAGCTCCTGCATCATTTGGTTCTTGTTTTGTTTGATACCATTGGCATCACTACCTGTAAGGATGATGTCATCAATATACACACATAAATATATCAATTCTGAGTTGCTCCTCTTGACAAACACAGAAGAACCTGCATTGCTCATTATGAATCCTTGATCTTGAAGATAGATAGTTAACCTAGGATTCCATGCCCGAGGTGCCTGCTTCAAACCATAAAGATCTTTGTTCAATTTCCATACCTAATTTACCTTGCTTGGGTCTTCATAGCCAGGAGGTTGAGCAATGTAAATCTGCTCTAAAATCCAGCCATTGAGAAAAGCATTTTTCACATCTAATTGATTCATATCCCCAACTCTGCCTTGATATTTGCTTCTTCATATGAAGAAGGTTCTTCAAGTGATAAATCCTTAGCAAGATAAATGGAATGCTTAGTAACTAATGAAGTGTCATACCCATATCTGATTGGTTTCCTGCTCTCCCGTTGTGATCTCCTTAGAGCTTGGTTGGATGATTCAGGTAAGTCATCCAATCTCTTCCTGTTGGCCTAGCTCTTTGATTTCCATGCCTTGAATTCTTCTGAGTTGATGATGTCCTCATCATCTGATTTGATGTCTTCAATTTAGCTTGGCTCCTCCTTGGTGAGGCTTGGAAATTCCTCTTCCAAGTCATATGGAAATTTGACTTTCTTGCATTCACTTTCAAACCAAGAATCAGTCTCATCAAACACCAGATCTCTACTGACCATAAATCCTTTGTTTGATGGATTATAAAACCTATATCCTTTTTTATTTATATCATACCCTATGAATATGCACTTCTCTGCCTTAGGGTCTAGCTTACCTCTCATTTGAGATGGAACATGCACATAAGGAACACATCCAAATATTCTACAATGATCAAGTGATGGCCTCCTACCATGCCACACTTCATATGGGATCATCCCATCAAGTGATTTGGATGGAAACCTGTTAATAAGATAAGTGGCAGTAGATACACTTTTTGCCCACAAATAATTAGGCAATTTCTTTTCATTAAGCATTGATCTACCTGCTTCCGCAATCAACCTATTTCTCCTCTCTGCTACCCCATTTTGCTCGGAGATATACCTTGTAGTAATCTCCCTTTTGATACCTCTATCCTGCAAAAATGCATCAAACTCATTGGAGAAGTACTCACCTCCTCCATCGCACCTTATTGTCTTCAGGCTTCTTCATGTTTGATTTTCCACAAGTGCAAGATATTTTTTGAAACAACTGAATACTTCATCTTTGTGCTTCATGAAATACAAGATAGTCCACCGAATAAAATCCTCAATGAATGACACATAGTACCTAGAGCCAGAAATTGAAGGGTCCTTGCTTGGTCCCCACACATCTGTGTGGACGAGTTCCAAGTAATCCTCATGCATGTAGCCTTTCTTTGTAAAAGGTAACCTGTGTGATTTACCAAACTGACATGCACCACATTTATAGATCATGTGTTGCTTGGATACATTAGGTATCCCAAGCACACATTGATGTCTACATATTTGCTTCAAGGTTCTCTCACCAATATGCCCTAATCTCTTATGACAAAGCTCAAGCTTTGACAATGTTTGATCCTTGTTATTATAAAGTGCAATATTTCTAGTGTCTTCAAGTTCAAATGTAAATAGTCTACCTATTTTTTTTCCCATGGCAATTCTCTCGAATCCATGTTGGGCGTTCTCCACAAAAGCTCCATATTTGTTGAACCTAACCTGCAAACCCTTTTCCACTATCTGCCAACACTCATCAAATTCTTGGTGATTGTAGGTACATAAAGAACCCTCCTCAACAGATTTATATTCCCATAAGAAGTTTTGACATTTCCTACCTTGACCACTCAATGCTTGGTGTCATCACCTGTTTTTACTCAGTGCTTTCCCTTGGGTTCTCCAAGATCAGAAAGAAGAGCTACATTTCCTACTACATGGTTTGAACATCATGAGTCAATATAGAAGAGTACTCATCATTCATATCTTGTTTTGAAGTCATATTCATAATGAGAAGAGAATCCTCTTGATCCTCTATGTAGTTGTTGAAGTCTTTTCTTGATTTGTATCCTCCTTGATAATTGTTGTTGTAGCCATGGTTGTAGCCTTGATTATGGTTGAACCTTCGTCTTGATTGTGAGTAGCAACCTCTTTGATATCCTCTTCCTCTCTGATTCTTGAAGTTCCTATAGCACTCACCTGTAGTGTGCTTAGACAATCCACATATGTTGCATGGGGAAGAGTTGAAAGGTCTCCCCCTACCTTGCTTACCTCCTCTGCCTCTTCCTCTTGAGTTCCTACCTCTCCCTGTATAGTTAGCTTGAGAAGAGGTACCTTCATCTTCAACCTTTTTGCATTTCCCCTTGTCTTTAGACTTTCATTTATCTATGTATAGGGCAGAAGAGTTGTTACCTCTTGATGGTTCTCCATTTTTGTTGAGCTTGGCTTCATGGGTAAAGAGTTGTCACATGAGTGTGGTAAGATCTCGAATCTACATCTCCATGTAAAGGTCCATAGCAGTTGTGAAAGCTTCCTATTTATCATGTGCCTTGATGCCATTGATTGCTTGTCTCACTATTTGTTCCTCTTCAATCTCCTCTCCTATGCTTGTCAATTGGTCAGCCACATCTTTGACGTTGGCCACATACTCTGAAACACTTTTCTTGAGTTGCTTCCTTTGAGTTGTTAACTCAATCCATATTTGATTTTTTCTTGCTCTTGTATTGGAAGAAAAGTATGAAGACAATGTATCCCAAGTCTCTTGCGAACTTTTACAATTCCTAATGTGTGGAAGAGGGAAGTTAGAGAAAGAGTTAAGTAGATATGACCTTGCTAAAGCATCTTTGGCACACCATGAGTTGAGTCTTTCAAGCTCCTCTCTTGTAGGTTGTCCTTTGCTTCTAAAAATGGGCATCTCCTCAGATCCTGATATGTTTTCATAGAGGCTTATTCCTTGTAAATATGTCTTCATCCTCAAGGACCATGCTTGGTCGTTGTTCATGTATAATTTATGAATAAAGGAAGGGAAACCATCTCACATTTTACCTCAACTTGCTCTGATACCACTGTTGGAAGAGATGGATGGATTCCTCAAGAGGATGAGTTGGTATTGCTAATTCTTGCTTTGTACCTGCCCTCTTTCACCTCAGAGTTTGATAGTAGGCCCTTTTAGCTTGCTAATGACAATAAATAAGTGCCTATGTAGTACTTTGGAGATGATGCTTCAAACAATTAGATAAAAACAGATAACTTTGCAACTAGCTAGTGATAAACAACTTGCTATTTTGGTCTTGACACCTGCTAGATCCTTTGCTCAGTGCTCACAGTAGAGTAGAAATTAGGACAATTCCTTTTCATGGTATCTAAGTAGCTTAGATGGCTAATGATTCCAAGTGGAATCACTTAAAATGATAAACCATACACTGAGCAATCAATTTAGCAAATGGATGCTTACCCTCGATTTTTTAGGAGCTACACACAGAATGACCGGAGAACACTTCGATGTGAATTTCTCCCAATTGGTTGAAGAAAATCTTTTGACACTTTCATAGCTTAACGTAGACCTTGAGCTGGGTTCAAGAAGCTATAGAACATGGAAAATGAGGGAGGGAGCACTGAGATATGAGCATTCAAAGTACACAGTTGTGAGTGGACATAAAAGAGATGAAGACAGATGTGATCAATGAAATGTATATATTATATCACATGCTTCTACAACCTCATTGGCATTGCAATGATGCACAATGATAGGCTGATGAGTGTGCTATAGTGTATTTTGATCAACTTCTACAAAAGATCAGAAAATGAGTTCCTAAAAGAGGCATACAACTCGCGAGTTTTACAAGTCATTTTATAATGAGTTTTCCTCAAATTTTGAATTTGAAATTCAAATGAGGCTCCACCTAAAAATGTTCCTCCAAGTTAGGAGTGATGCTACCAAATGGAATTTGTAACTTTTGATTCTCCTAACTCCACGAAATCATTGGCTTTACAAGGTTCTTTAATAAGTTAACCATTTACAAATGGTAAATGATCACATAATTACAAGCCATGGTTGATGTGACTCATCACATACTTTCTCATATATATCTTCAAACTAAGCCAAATGTGAAGGCTTATCCAATTTCTCCCCATCAAGACAAACATCTTGGCTTATTGTCCTTCATGAATCTTCTTGAATGTCCTGCAATCCAATCATACCTTTGAACATGCAAAGTTTAGTAGCATCAAGTGATTGGGTCAATAAATCTGCACATTGCATATTTGTAGAGACATATGCAAGTTGAATCTCCTTCCTCAATAGCTTCTCTCTAACATAATGATAGTGTACTTCTATATGCTTGGTTGTTGCATGATAGATAGGATTGGCCGAAAGGTGCAAAGAACTTGTATTGTCACCAAAAATCATAGCTGAGTGAGTGTGAAGTCCCAAATCTGAATATAGCTATTTAATCCATATGGTATCATTCTTGTGTAGCATTGGCTAACCCCCTGTATTTAGCCTCTATTGAAGATAAAGCAACAGTAGGTTGCTTCTTGGAAGACCATGAAATGGGCTTATCACCTGCAAAAGAAAGATAACCAGAAGTACTCCTTCTGTCATTCTTACAACCTGCCCAATCTGCATCTAAGTATAGATTCATGTCTAAATATGATGTGTATGGAAAGTATAAACCTTGATTTTGAGTACCCTTAAGATAATTCAAAATCCTTTTGGCATCTTCCAACTGAGGTGCTCTAGGTTTATTCATGAATTTACTTAAGACACTTACTCCATAAGCTATGTCAATCCTTGTCAAGGTTGCATAGTTTAGAATCCCAACTATGCTTTGATATCTTGAAATGTCTTCAAGCAAATCACCTTCATGAGCACTCAATTTATGATTTACCTCCATAGGTGTGCTAGCTAGGGCATTCTCCAAGTGGAACTTCCTCAACATGTCCTGCACATACTTTCTTTGAGTAATGTAAATTCTAGAATTTGTGTAGACCAATTCAAATCCAAAAAAATACATAAAAAATGCTAGGTCACTAATTCTGAAGTCATGCATCATTTGGTTCTTGATTTGTTTGATGCGATTGGCATCACTACCTGTAAGGACGATGTCATCAACATACACACATAAATATATCAATTCTGAGTTGCTCCTCTTTACAAACAGAGAAGAATCTACCTTGCTCATTATGAATCCTTGATATTGAAGATAGGTAGTTAACCTACGATTCCATGCCCTAGGTTCCTACTTCAAACCATAAAGAGTTCTGTTAAATTTGCACACATAATTTACCTTGCTTGGGTCTTCATAGCCAGAAGGTTGAGCCATGTAAACCTCCTGCGAATGGAAGAAACCTGTGAAGAGAATGTATCCCAATTCTCTTGGGAAGTTTTACAATTCCTAATGTGTGGAGGGAGGAAGGGAGAGATAGAGTTAAGTAGATATGACTTTGCTAAAGCATCTTTGGCACACCATGAGTTGAGTCTTTCAAGCTCCTCTCCTTTGCTTCTGAAAATGAGCATCTCCTCATCTCTTGATATGTATCCATAGAGGCTCCTTACTTGTAAATATGTCTTCATCCTCAAGGACCATGATTGGTAGTTGTGCCTATCCAATTTATCAATAAAAGAAGGGAAACCATCTCACATTTTACCTCAACTTTCTCTGATACGACTGTTGGAAGAGATGGATGGATACCTCAAGAGGATGAGTTAGTACTACTAGTCCCTACTTTGTACCTACCCTCGTTCCCCTTAGAGTATACTAGTAGGCCCCTTTAGCTTGCTAATGACAGTAAATAAGTGCCTATGTACTTTGGAGATGATGCTTCAAACAATTAGATCAAAACATATAGCTTTGCAACTAGATAATGATAAAAAAACTTGCTATTTGGGTCTTGACACCTGCTTGATCTTTTGCTCAATGCTCCTAGTACAGTAGGAATTAGGAAAATTCCTTGTGGTGGTATCTAATTAGCTTAAATAGCTAATGACTCCAAGTGGAATCACCTAAATTGATAAACCATACACTGAGCAATCACTTTACCAAATGGAATTTTTACCCCCGATTTTTTAGGAGCTACACAGAGAATGACCAGAGAGCAGTTCGATGCACATTTCTCCCAATCGGCTGAACCAAATCTTTTGACACTTTGAAAACTTAAAGTAGATCTTGGGATGGGTTCAACAATCTATAGAACATGCAAAATGATGGAGGGATCACTGAGATATGAGCATTCAAAGTATACTGTTCTGAGTGGATATAGCAGAGATGAAGATAGATGTGATCAATGAAATGTATATATTATATCACATGATTTTACAACCTCATTGGCATTGCAATGATGCACAATGGTAGTGTGATGAGTGAGCTATAATGTATTCTCCTCAACTTCTACAAAAGATCAGAAAATAAGTTCCTAGGCATATAGCCTGGGAGTCTTACAAGTCATTTTCAATGCGTTTTCCTCAAATTTTGAATTTGAAATTCAAATGAGGCTCCACCTGTTTTCTTCCAAGTGATGCTACCAAATGGAATTTGTAACTTTTGATTCTCCTAACTCCATGAAGTCATTGGCTTTACACGGTTCTTTAATAAGTTCACCATTTACAAATGGTAAATTATCACACAATTACAAGCCATGCTTCATGTGACTCATCACATGCTTTCCAATATAATTCTTCAAATTCAGCCAAATGTGAAGGCTTGTCCAATTTCTCCAACAACTCCCCCTCAAGGCAAACATCTTGGCTTGTTCTCCTTCATGTATCTTCTTGAATGTCCTACAAGCCAATCATAGCTTTGAACCTCCAAAGATTAGTACCATCAAGTGCTTTGATCAATAAATCTGCACATTGCATATTTGTGGATACATATGCAAGTTGAATATCCTTGCTCAATAGGGTCTCTCTAAAATAATGATAGTGTATTTCTATTTGCTTGGTTCTTGCATGATAGATAGGATTGGCTGCAAGATGCAAAGAACTTGTATTGTCACCAAAAATCATAGGTGAGTGAGTGTGAAGTCCCAAATCTAGATTGAGCAATTTAATCCATATGGCTTGTTGTGTAGCATTGGCTAACCCCCTATATTCAACCTTTGTTGAAGATAAAGCTTGTTGTTCTTATCACCTGCAAAAGAAAGATAACCAGAAGTACTCCTTCTGTCATCCTTACAACCTGCCCATATCTGCATTTGATTATAGCTTGATATCTAAATCTGATGTGTATGGAAAGTATAAATGATGATTTTGAGTACCCTTAAGATACTTCAAAATCCTTTTGGGAGGTTCCAAGTGAGGTGCTCTAGGTTTAAACATGAATTGACTTAAGACACTCACTCCATAAGCTATGTCAATCCTTGTCAAGGTTGCATAGTTTAGACTCCCACCAACGATTTGATATCTTGCAATGTCTTTAAGAAAATCACCTTCATGAGCACTAAATTTATGATTTACATCCATAGGGGTGCTAGCTATCTTGGCATTCTTGAAGTGGAACTTCTTCAACATATTCTGCACATACTTTCTTTGAGTAATGTAAATTCTAGAATTTGTGTAGACCAATTCAAGTCCAAGAAAATACTTCAGAAACCCTAGGTCACTGATTTTGAACTCCTGCATTATTTGGTTCTTGTTTTGTTTGATACCATTGGCATCACTACTTGTAAGGATGATCAATATACACACATAAATATATCAATTCTGAGTTGCTCCTCTTGAAAAACAGAGAAGAATCTGCATTGCTCATTATGAATCCTTGATCTTGAAGATAGATAGTTAACTTATGATTCCATTCCCTAGGTGCGTGCTTCAACCATAAAGATCTTTGTTCAATGTGCATACATAATTTATCTTGCTTGGGTCTTCATAACCAGGAGGTTGAGCAATGTAAATCTCCTCTGAAATCGGGCCATTGAGAAAAGCATTTTTCACATCCAATTGATACATATCCCAATTCTTAGATGCAGCCACACTTACCAATACTCTGATGGTTGACATTTTAGCCACAATTGAGAAAGTCTCGTCATAGTCAACTCCTTGGGTTTGTGCAAAACCCTTAGCCACAAGTCTAGCTTTATACCTGTCTATGGATCCATTTGAGTTCCTTTTTTTTTCTAAATCCATCTAGAACCAATTACCTTCATTGATGCCTTCTTGGGTACTAGCTCCCAAATATCATTCTCTTGGAGTGCTTCTTTTTCTTCATCCATAGCTTCCTTCCACGCTGCCTTGATATTTGCTTCTTCATATGAAGAAGGTTCTTCAAGTGATAAATCCTTAGCAAGATAAATGGAATGCTTAGTAACTAATGAAGTGTCATATCAATTTTTGATTGGTTTCCCGGTCTCCCTTTGTGATCAACTTAGAGCTTGGTTGGATGATTCAGGTAAGTCTTCTGATCTCTTCATGTTGGCCTTGCCCTTTGATTTCCATGCCTTGAATTCTTGTAGGCTGATGATGTCCTCATCATCTGATTTGATGTCTTCAATTTGGCTTGGCTCCTCCTTGGTGAGGCTTAAAAATTCCTCTTCCAAGTCATATGGAAATTTGACTTTCTTGCATTCACTTTCAAACCAAGAATCATTCTCATCAAACACCAGATCTCTACTCACCATAAATCCTTTGTTTGATGGATTATAGAAGCTATATCCTTTTTTATTTAAATCATACCCTATGAATATGCACTTCTCTGCCTTAGGGTCTAGCTTACCTCTCATTTGAGATGGAACATGCACATAAGGAAAACATCCAAATATTCTACAATGATCAAGTGATGGCCTCCTACCATGCCACACTTCATATGGGATCATCCCATCAAGTGATTTGGATTGCAACCTGTTAATAAGATAAGTGGGAGTAGATAGACTTTTTGCCCACAAATAATTAGGCAATTTCTTTTCATTAAGCATTGATCTAGCTTGCTAATGACACTAAATAAGTTCCTATGTACTTTGGAGATGATGCTTCAAACAATTAGATAAAAATAGATAACTTTGCAACTAGCTAGTGATTAAAAACTTGTTATTTTGGTCTTGACACCTTCTAGATCCTTTGCTCAGTGCTCACAGTACAGTAGAAATCAGGACAATTCCTTTTCATGGTATCTAACTAGCTTAGATGGCTAATGATTCCAAGTGGAATCACTTAAAATGATAAACCATACACTCAGCAATCAATTTAGCAAATGGATGCTTACCCTCGATTTTTTAGGAGCTACACACAGAATGACTAGAGAGCACTTCGATGTGAATTTATCCCAATTGGCTGAAGGAATCCTTTGACACTTTCACAGCTTAATGTAGACCTTGAGCTGGGTTCAAGAAGCTATAGAGCATGGAAAATGAAGGACGGATCACTGAGATATGAGAATTCAAAGTACACCATTCTGAGTGGACATAAAAGAGATGAAGACAGATGTGATCAATGAAATGTATATATTATATCACATGCTTCTACAACCTCATTGGCATTGTAATGATGCACAATGATAGCGTGATGAGTGAGCTATAGTGTATGCTTCTCAACTTCTACAAAAGATCAGACAATGAGTTCCTAAAAGAGGCATACAGCTCGCGAGTTTTACAAGTCATTTTATAATGAGTTTTTCTCAAATTTTGAATTTGAAATTCAAATGAGGCTCCACCTAAAAATGTTCCTCCAATTTAGGAGTGATGCTACCAAATGGAATTTGTAACTTTTGATTCTCCTAACGCCACGAAATCATTGGCTTTACAAGGTTCTTTCATAAGTTAACCATTTAAAAATGGTAAATGATCACACAATTAGAAGCCATATTTCATGTGACTCATCACATACTTTCTCATATAATTCTTCAAACTAAGCCAAATGTGAAGGCTTGTCCAATTGCTCCCCATCAAGACAAACATCTTGCCTTGTTGTCCTTCATGAATCTTTTTGAATGTCCTGCAATCCAATCATACCTTCGAACCTGCAAAGTTTAGTACCATGAAGTGATTTGGTCAATAAATCTGCACATTGCATATTTGTGGAGACATATGCAAGTTGAATCTTGTTCCTCAATAGCTTCTCTCTAACATAATGATAGTGTCATTCTATATGCTTGGTTGTTGCATGATAGATAGGATTGGCCGCAAGGTGCAAAGAACTTGTATTGTCACCAAAAATCATAGGTGAGTGAGTGTGAAGTCCCAAATCTGAATATAGCAATTTAATACATATGGTATCTTTCTTGTGTAGCATTGGCTAACCCCCTATATTTAGCCTCTGTTGAAGATAAAGCAACAGTAGGTTGCTGCTTGGAAGACCATGAAATGGGCTTATCACCTGCAAAAGAAAGATAACCAAAAGTAATCCTTCTGTCATTCTTACAACCTGCCCAATCTGCATCTAAGTATAGCTTCATGTCTAAATATGATGTGTATGGAAAATATAGACCTTGATTTTGAGTACCCTTAAGATAATTCAAAATCCTTTTGGCACCTTCAAGTGAGATGCTGTAGGTTTATTCATGAATTGACTTAAGACACTTACTCCATAAGCTATGTCAATCCTTGTCAAGGTTGCATAGTTTAGACTCCCAACTATGCTTTGATATCCTGGAATGTCTTCAAGCAAATCACGTTCATGAGAACTCAATTTATGATTTATCTCATGCTAGCTATCTTGGCATTCTCCAAGTGGAACTTCCTCAACATGTCCTGCACATACTTTCTTTGAGTAATGTAAATTCTAGAATTTGTGTAGACCAATTCAAATCCAAGAAAATACATAAAAAATGCTAGGTCACTGATTTTGAATTCGTGCATCATTTGGTTCTTGATTTGTTTGATTCGATTGGCATCACTACCTGTAAGGACGATGTCATCAACATACACACATAAATATATCAATTCTGAGTTGCTCCTCTTTACAAACAGAGAAGAATCTACCTTGCTCATTATGAATCCTTGATCTTGAAGATAGGTAGTAAACCTATGATTCCACGCCCTAGGTTCCTACTTCAAACCATAAAGAGTTTTGTTTAATTTGCAGACATAATTTACCTTGCTTGGGTCTTCATAGCCAAGAGGTTGAGCCATGAAAACCTCCTCCGAAATACATCCATTGAGAAAAGCATGTTTCACATCCAATTGATACCTATTCGAATTCCTAGATGCAGCCACACCTACCAATACTCTGATGGTTGACATTTTAGGCACATGGGAGAAAGTCTCTTCATAGTCAACTCCTTGGGTTTGTGCAAAACCTTTAGCCACAATTCTAGCTTTATACCTATTTATATCCATTTGAGTTGCTTTTGATTTTGTAAATCCATCTAGAACCAATTACCTTAATTGATGCCTTATTGGGTACTAGCTCCCAAGTATCATTCTCTTGGGGTGCTTCTATTTCTTCATCCATAGCTTCGTTCGACTCTGCCTTGGTACTTGCTTCTTCATATGAAGAAGGTTCTTCAAATGATAAATCCTTAGCAAGATAAATGGAATGCTTAGTAACTAATGAAGTGTCATATCCATATCTGATTGGTTTCTTGCTCTCCCTTTCTGATCTCCTAAGAGCATGGTTGGATGATTCAGGTAAGTCTTCCAACCTCTTCATCTTGGTCTTGCCCTTTGATTTCCGTACCTTGAATTCTTCTAGGTTGATGATGTCCTCATCATTTGATTTGATGTCTTCAATTTGGCTTGGCTCCTCCTTGGTGAGGCTTGGAAATTCATCTTCCAAGTCATATGGCATTTTGACCTTCCTGCATTCACTTTCAAACCAAGAATCATTCTCATCAAACACAAAATCTCTACTAACCATACATCCTTTTTTGGATAGATTATAAAACCTGTATCCTTTTTTATTTAAATCATACCCTATGTATATGCAATTCTCTGCCTTACGGTCTAGCTTATCTCTGATTTGAGGTGGAACATGCACATAAGCAACACATCCAAATATTCTACAATGATGAAGTGATGGCCTCCTACCATGCCATGCTTCATATGGGATAATCCCATCAAATGATTTGGATGGTAACCTGTTAATAAGATAAGTGGTAGTAGATACACTTTCTGCCCACAAATAACTAGGCAATTTCTTTTCATTAATCATTGATCTAGCTGCTTCCACAATCAGGCTATTTCTGCTCTGTGCTACCCCATTTTGCTCAGGGATAAACCTTGTAGTAATCTCCCTTTTGATACCTCTGTCCTGCAAAAATGCATCAAATTCATTGGAGAAGTACTCACCTCCTCCATCTAACCTTATTCTCTTTAGGCTTCTTCCTGTTTGATTTTCCACAAGTGCAATATATTTTTTGAAACAACTGAATACTTCATCTTTGTGCTTCACGAAATACAAGATAGTCCACCTATTGAAATCATCAATGAATGACACATAGTACCTTGAGCGTGAAATTGAAGGGTCCTTGCTTGGTCCCCACACATCTCTTTGGACAAGTTTTAAGTAATCCTAATGCATGTATCCTTTCTTTGTAAAACATAACCTGTGTGATTTACCAAACTCACATGCATCACATTTATAGATCATGTGTTGCTTGGATACCTTAGGTATCCCAAGCACACATTGATCTCTACATATTTGCTTCAAGGTTCTCTCACCAATATGCCCTAATATCTTATGCCAAATCTCAAGCTCTGACAATGTTTGATCCTTTTAATTATAAAGTGCAAATATTTCTAGTGTCCTCAAGTTCAAATGTAAATAGTCCACCTGTTTTTTCTCCCTTGGCAATTCTCTTGAATCCATGTTGGGGATCCTCCACAAAAGCTCCATATTTGTTGAACCTATCCTGCAAACCCTTTTCCACTATCTATCCAACACTCATCAGATTCTTGATGATTGTAGGTACATATAGAACCTGCTCAACATATTTCTATTCCCATAAGAAGTTTTGACATTTCCTACCTTGACCACTGAATGCTTGGTCTCATCACCTGTTTGTACTTGGTGGTTTCCCTTGGAGTTGTCCCATGACTGTGGTAAGATCTCCAATCTGCATATCCATGTAAAGGTCCATAGTAGCTGTGAAAGCTTCCCACTTATCATCTGCCTTGATGCCATTGATTACTTGTCTCACTATTTTTTCCTCTTCAATCTCCTCTCCTATGCTTGCCAATTGGTCAGCCACATCTTTGACCTTGGTCACATACTTTGAAACACTTTTCTTGGGTTGCTTCCTTTGAGTGGTAAACTCAATCCATAGGTGATTTTTTCTTGCTCTTGTATTGGAAGAAAACTGTGAAGAGAATGTATCCCAATTCTCTTGGGAAGTTTTACAATTCCTAATGTGTGGAGGGAGGAAGTGAGAGATAGAGTTAAGTAGATATGACTTTGCTAAAGCATCTTTGGCACACCATGAGTTGAGTCTTTCAAGCTCCTCTCCTTTGCTTCTGAAAATGGGCATCTCCTCATCTCCTGATATGTATCCATAGAGGCTCCTTCCTTGTAAATATGTCTTCATCCTCAAGGACCATGATTGGTAGTTGTGCCTATCCAATTTAGCAATAAAAGAAGGGAAACCATCTCACATTTTACCTCAACTTGCTCTGATACGACTGTTGGAAGAGATGGATGGATACCTGAAGAGGATGAGTTAGTACTACTAATCCCTGCTTTATACCTACGCTCTTTCACCTTAGAGTATGCTAGTAGGCTCCTTTAGCTTGCTAATGATAGTAAATAAGTGCCTATGTACTTTGGAGATGATGCTTCAAACAATTAGATCAAAACATATAACTTTGCAACTAGATAATGATAAAAAACTTGCTATTTGGGTCTTGACACCTACTTGATCTTTTGCTCAATGCTCCTAGTACAATAGGAATCAAGAAAATTCCTTTTGGTGGTATCTAATTAGTTTAAATAGCTAATGACGCCAAGTGGAATCACTTAAAATGATAAACCATACACTGAGCAATCACTTTACCAAATGGACTTTTACCCCCAATTTTTTAGGAGCTACACAGAGAATGACCAGAGAGCACTTCGATGCACATTTCTCCCAATTGGCTGAACCAAATCTTTTGACACTTTGAAAACTTAAAGTAGATCTTGGGATGGGTTCAAAAATGTATAGAACATGCAAAATGATGGAGGGATTACTGAGATATGAGCATTCAAAGTATACTATTCTGAGTGGACATAGCAGAGATGAAGATAGATGTGATCAATCAAATGTATATATTATATCACATGTTTTTACAACCTCATTGGCATTGCAATGATGCACAATGAT
Organism: Ceratopteris richardii; assembly: GCA_020310875.1. Lineage (NCBI taxonomy): Eukaryota > Viridiplantae > Streptophyta > Polypodiopsida > Polypodiales > Pteridaceae > Ceratopteris > Ceratopteris richardii. The sequence goes on from CM035423.1 coordinate 6,820,183, forward strand.
AGTGTGATGAGTGAGCTATAATGTAGGCTCCTCAACTTCTACAAAAGATTAGAAAATAAGTTCCTTGGCATATAGCCTGGGAGTCTTACAAGTCATTTTCAATGAGTTTTCCTCAAATTTTGAATTTGAAATTCAAATGAGGCTCCACCTAAAAGTTTTCCTCCAAGTGATGCTACCAAATGGAATTCGTAACTTTTGATTCTCCTAACTCCATGAAGTCATTTACTTTGCATGGTTCTTTAATAAGTTCACCATTTACAAATGGTAAATTATCGCACAATTACAAGCCATGCTTCATGTGACTCATCACATGCTTTCTCATATAATTCTTCAAATTCAAACAAATGTGAAGGCTTGTCCAATTCCTCCAACAACTCCCCCTCAAGGCAAACATCTTGGCTTGTTCTCCTTCATGAATCTTCTTGAATGTCCTACAATCCAATCATAGCTTTGAACCTCCAAAGTTTAGTACCATCAAGTGCTTTGGTCAATAAATCTACACATTGCATATTTGTGGATACATATGCAAGTTGAATATCCTTGCTCAATAGATTCTCTCTAAAATAATGATAGTGTATTTCTATTTGCTTGGTTCTTGCATGATAGATAGGATTGGCCGCAAGATGCAAAGAACTTGTATTGTCACCAAAAATCATAGGTGAGTGAGTGTGAAAAGTCCCAAATCTAGATATAGCAATTTAATCCATATGGCTTGTTGTGTAGCATTGGCTAACCCCCTATATTCAACCTTTGTTGAAGATAAAGCTTGTTGTTGTTATCACCTGCAAAAGAAAGATAACCAGAAGTACTCCTTTTGTCATCCTTACAACCTGCCAAATCTGCATTTGACTATAGCTTGATGTCTAAATCTGATGTGTATGTGTTGGAAGCAGTCAGAGGCACAGACGCCACGGAAGCATGTGAAGACGAAGCAGGGAGCCAGGCGGATCAATTTTTTAAACAAATATATTTCTTATTAGTTCTCCAAAACATTCAACAGTGATTGTTATCACTAATTGTAACATATGTATCATAGAAAACCCCATTTTGTAATCCATAGCTCCATTTTGTGCAAGCCGAGGAGTCCTCGAGCTTGAGGAGCTTAGGTAGAATACTCGTACCAAATTTCGTTATTTTTAGACATCGTTTACCCTTCCAAATAGCCTCTAGGACCTAATTTTTAACTAGGCCGGTCACTAGATGTGAAACCGGTCAAAACTAGTCTAGAAACTATAAAAAGAGCTAGAGAGCTCATTTTTGAGGTTGGTTCATTTTGGTTAGTGTGAGCTTGGAGCTAGTTTGAGCTTGTAAGAGTATTCTTGAGTAATAGAGTTAATTTCCCACCTTCCATTGTGTCTTGCTTGTCTCTTCATTGTGTGTGTGTATGTGTGTGTGCATCTTTGTGCTTCTCACCTTCACCCTCACATCATCTCACGTTCACGATCTTCATATCACTCCTACCTCTCCCTCGGATTGACATTAAGGAGGTGAAGCTTCTTAACGTGGTTCTCACCATTGTGCTAGAGCAACACCAAATTTGGCGCCGTTGCCGGGGATCGAGTCTAGGACGAATGTGTGATGGTAAGAGTATAGCAAGAAGTGGCGTTGGAAGGTAAAAATTTCAGTTTTTGTTGTTGTTTTTACTTAGTTTTTAGTGTTTTTCACCTTCCCCACACTCCATCTTCATCATTGCATCATCATCTCCATTCCCAAAAAAATCAGAAAATTCACCATATCCACCCATTCACCTCATTTCCCCTCATTTGTGCATGCGAGAGAGCGAGAGAGAGTTTTTGCGCTTGTATGCACTTGTGTTTTCTTGAGTTTTCTTGCAGGTACAGAGCTTCAGAGCATCAGGAAAGCTTCCAACAGGTAAAAAATGTACTTTCTGTCAGAGATTTCCGAGTGTGGCGGACCATCGCGATGGTCTGCAATTTTCGGTTTTTGAGGTAGGCGACCACACCACTAGACAGGCGATCCTTGCGCATACACGGAACCATTTTTGCATTTCAAAAATTCGTTGTTTGGTGGACCATCGCGATTGGCTCGGACCATCGCGATTGTGTCGCACCATCGCGATTGGCTCACGCCATCGCGACGGCTCGGCCGGACCATCGCGACGGTTCGCTTTTTCGGACCATCGCGACGGTTCACTTGAGCCATCGCGACGGTCCACTCGGACCATCGCGACTGTCCAGTTGACCCCGCACCATCGCGATTGGCCCACGCCATCGCCACGACAGTGCCACGTGTCACGATAGACCATCGCGACGGTTCATTTTTTGGACCATCGCGACAGCCCAACATCGGACCATCGCGATTGGCTCAAGCCATCGCATCGCGGACCATCGCGACGGTTCACTTCGGACCATCGCGATTGTCCACCGTTGACCGTTGACCGCGCCATCGCGATTGTCCTCCTGATCACGCCATCGCGACGGTTCATTTTTTGGACCATCGCGACGGTTCGACCTCACGCCATCGCGATCGTTCACTTCGAGCCATCGCGACGGTTCGCCTTTTCGGGCCATCGCGATTGTCCAAATTCCACGCCATCGCGACGGTTCGCTCGGACCATCGCGACGGTCCCAGACCATCGCGATTGCCCACCCCCATCGCAAATTTTGGACTTCAATTTTTGACCAATTTTGAGGGTATTTTTGGAAAATTTTTGGACCATTAGACTCATAGGAGACCCCTTAGCTCATATTTGAGGGAAAATTGGATCGTCAGTTTTTACCCCCCAGGGCCTGAACGCGTATAACTTTTTCATCCGAAGTCCGTTTTTTGAGCTTAATAGCTCGTTAGAAAGCTCGTGACGAGTACTACGTGACCTCAACTGTTTTTTTCATAAAGGATACATCTATTTTTGGATAAGCTATTTTGAGGTTCACCCAGTTGGGACTAGGAAGCCAGGGGGCACACATTGAAAATTTGAGCTTAAAAGGTGTATGTACTCAAGTGTTTGATCATCTTGTGAATTGGTCTAATATTGGAATTTCCAGGTCTAGCAAGGGCAATCAAAGGCAAGCAAGCAAGGCAGTGAGGACAGCAGAGCTTGGGAAGCACGGCTTCTTGGGCAACAGGGCATCAGAGCAACCGGAAAAGCCGACTCGAGGTTGGAAGATTACTCAACCCCCTCAGTCAATTCTTAGCTTAGGCTAAACGGTAGTTGTGAATTAACAACGATAGGAACGCCTCAAGTTCAAGATACTTAATTCTTTCAAGTTTAAGACTACAAGTAAAGGTATGTGTGACGAAAACCTAGAGAAACGAACCTAAGTCTGACGGAACGACAACTTAAAATCATAACGAAAGTCGAATTCCTGACGCATAAACTAAGACAAGAATCCAAAGAAAAATAAAAAAGAATTAAGGAAGTAATAACAAAGGACCATTGACGATCTAAGTGTGTAATTGAGTGAGCAAGGAAGAAAATTAATGAACCTTAGATCGGGCAAACATATAGGTAAGTCGGACAGAAGAAGCCTTAGATCATCAGAGGCTAGTGTGAGAACTACCGCTCGATCTTGGGCTCAGCAATTGAATAGTAGTTATCCCTACGAGTTGAGCTCAGAATCAAGTGAATCAGAAATGGCATTTAGCACAGACAGACCAGAAGGAGGGTCTCATGTAGCATACTTAGAAAAACCTGAAGGACCCTATAGAACGCAGTTAGAGTTTCTCCGAACCAACCGACTAGGTGCTCGCATCTATGAGGATGGTCTGCGAAGGCAAGTGGTGCAACTGCACAACCCTGATCAACCCATTGGATTGGAAAGACCAGTGGTGAAATTCGAGAGAGACGCTTACATAGACAAAGAAGGAACCATGTACATCCTAAGTACACAACCCAACGATACGAATGAGTTTGGCACAATTCAATTAGAAACGGAAGCGAAATTTCCAGGAAAAGAACCGTTAGAAGAACCTAGAACACCTAGAGGGAAATCCGTATTAACAAGAGTACTCATCCCAGAGTGGATCCCTCAAGATAACAGGAGCACCGAATTGTTTGTAAATAAAGAGACAGATGAAGCCTTTTGGAGGTACAGAAAGGAAAACCCTGGTGAGGTAGGCATCATCACAATCTATGAATTCAAGGACCCAGATACACCTGGAAAGGTTGTATACCTGGATGAGACTTCAGAAAGAGTTTTTGTGGTGCCTGAGCGTGCTAAAAACACCTACACTTGGAGAGGTGAATTGATATTCCCTCCACCTAGAACAAACATGAATACAACTCAACAAGGGGCAGGAACATCCTCAGCCCATGGACATCAAAGAGAAGGAAATAAAGAGGGACCAGAAGTAAGCTTTAATCACCCCATAGGGAGAGATAGAACAACCTCGAACACTAATAGATCGGATAGACAAAGAGATCATGGAATAACCGGTGGTAGAGATGATTTTCCTCTACCTAGGCCACGTGAACACGCAAGAGTATTGAGACCCACGCAATTAGTGAAATCAATGAAGAATTACTTTGATGGGACAGGAGATCCCTATGACCATGTTGCAGAATTCAAACAAGTACTAAGAGCAGAACAAGTCGAGGACATGTTCACGCAGTACAACGCATTTGGACTAACGTTAAAGAATACCGCTTTAACTTGGTTCCAACCACTGCAACAAAGGCAATTTAGAGACATCCATCACTTTTTAGAGTCATTCATTACTGAATTCTCTAAAAGTGGGGTTAGACATGACACGTCTTCGTTGATTCATAGTTTTAAGCAAACCCCTCAGGAAACAGTGAGACTGGCAGGTCGTAGATTCAGACAATATGTTGAGCGATGTCCAATGCAAGAGCTACCCTCACAAGCCAAACAAGTATCATTGTTCCTAGATGGCTTGTTGAGCGCTAAACTACGCTCTTATGTGTACCTAAAAGAACCCAGAACGCTAGAAGAGTGTATAAGAATATGTATAGACATCGAGGACAACCTAGGGGATGAATTAGAACTCTCAAAGGTCTATAAGGACTCAGATTGTTCTTCTCTAGCATCCACAAAATTGTCTAATGCGATAGAGGACCTAGCAGAAAAAGTGGCCCAAAAACTAGGAGTTTCTAGTAAACAGGTGCCCAAGCTACCAACTAACGTACGTTGTTACACTTGTGGTGGAAATCATTTGGCAAACGTGTGTCCCAATGCACCTCAACCTCACGTCAACCCTAGTGGCCAATATTGCACAATTGAGAGAAGATACACGAATCATACGGCTCAGGACTGCCCGTACAACAAACAAACCGTGAGACAGAACTACCCGCAAGCATACCAGCAGCCAGGTAGGTATCAAGGCCAATACAATGCTCAGCCTTATTACTATAGGCCTCCCCAGAACTACCCGTACCAGGCTCAACAGAGACCTCAACCCGTCTTAGCTCAGCAGCCACCCCCACCAGCGAATGTCATCTCAGTCAAATACGCTGCTGCAGAAGAGAACCTAAGTAGGGCCTTAGTGCCTTCTTCACCCTTGATCACAGAAAGTGACCCGAACTCAAACAGTTTTGACTCTACTCATGTAACTAGTCCACCCGCTTATTACACGGAGTCACCAGAACATGTGGAGACATATCATTATGATAGTCCTCCAATGGAACCTAGTTGGGAGCCAGATTATACTAATGTGATGTACGCAAACCCAAACCCATGGCCCCAACTGAGACAACAGAGACCTCAGGGCCCTAGAGGACCATGCTTTAGGTGCCAAGGAGATCACTTCATTAAGGATTGTCCACATCCTCCAATAGCAAGGCAATCACAGTACTATAGCATACAAGGCTTTTGTGCTGATTGTGGCAAAGAGCACATAATCAAAGATTGTCCTAAGAACCCAGCTAACTCTTCGAATGTGACACCGATCAACGTGATAGGTATTGTAAACAACGCAGATGGATCCAACCCTACATACGTGCCTATCCAAGCTATAACCAGAGCCCAGGCACTCTTACAAAACCAACAGCATAATCAAGAGAAAGTAGCCGGAACTAGTGAAGTTGCAGAATCGAGTAGTAAAAAGACAAAATCTTGGAAAGACTCTAGAGAAAGAATCAAGAGAAAGTGGAGTAAAAAGATAAGTGAGTTGGAAGGAAGTCTAAGAGAATCTAGAGCCAAAATACAAGAATTGGCTTCACAAGAATTAAACCAAGAAATCCCAGCTCAGAAATCGGGATCAGTCTTAGCGGAACCCATACCGGAAGATCTAGACATGATGTTTCGTGCATATCAGGCTAGAATAAAAGAGGGACCTCAAGTCACGGAAATGAGTAAAAACTACCCTCGAGCTGATCTAGAAATTGAGAGAACTAAACTTTGCATGAAAATGGTAGAATTAGCACAAGCTTTGTTTGAAGCCTCTAGATATCTTAATTGGAATAACATGGCAAAACCGGAACTACACTTTCAAGGACTAATGGAGAGGCTAGAGCACTTGATAGAAAGCAAAGAGAAAAAGGATCAGCCTAGGAACCCTATTGTCCCAGAGACACAGGAAAGGAATGCACCATCCCTGTCTCAAGTACCTAATACAGAGAGTCAAGACAATTTGTCTTCCATACATAGGTACTCACATGAATTTTTGAGAGAAATCCAAGAAGAGAAATGGAGAAAAGAACAAGGAACTCATCCTCCTATTCAAGAAATAGACGATTTGCAGGAACAATTTCCCCAAGATATCCCCTCTATTTATGATGAGGTAGAGGTGGAGCAACTGAGTGAACCCACAGGATTTGAATCTAATTCTTTACAAGAATTACCTCAGTTCACAGGACCTTGGGAAGCTAAGTCTATTAGTATGAGAGCACCCACGATAATAGTGAGGAATGAAGAATCAGTGATCCCTAGGAACACGGATGTGATCAAGAACACTAAAGTACAATGTAATCTCACCCTGGAGGAATTGTTAAAGGTAAAACCAGAATTGTGGAAGCACGTAGCAAATCAATTCCCTGAGCTAGCTAACACACCCTCTCAAATAGGATCACAGAAGAAGGTACCAGAGATACCTGTGGAAAAGATTGGAGACGTAAGCGAAGGAGAGGAAGGTAACACATATCTTCCAATAACCCATCAGGGCTACACCACGAAAGCCATCTTAGATTCAGGAGCCGGAGTAGCCATCGCTACTACCGCTTTATGGAAACGTTGGGGTAAGCCAGCACTCAGACCCACCAGGATGAAACTACAAATGGCTGATGGACACATAGAAAAACCATTAGGCTTACTAGAAGGTATATCTCTCACCACTTGTGGTGTAGAATTTGAGCATACCTTTGCCATTTGTGACTTTGCAAAAAATCATGCATATGAAATGATATTGGGACGACCATTCATGCGTCAGTTGCAAATTGTACAAGATTGGGGAACTAATTCTTTGTACTTGCAACATTTAGGAGTGACTACTAAAGTCAATCTTAAAGACTATTCACATAGAGATGTACCCCCAATACAATGGAATACCATCCATAAAACACCAGTAGAGACGGAATCCGTGCACTCATTAGAATCAGACCCTTCTTGGTTGCATGAGGATACCCATTTATGGATGTGTAAAGTAGCCAAACAAGAGGAAGAAAGATTAGAAGTCAGGACCTTAGGTGCGGAACAACATCCACGAACCCTTCAAGATCCAGCCTATGCACCTGTAGTATTCCCAGACGAAGAGTTTGAACCCCATGGTTGGGCAGAAATACTAGCAACCATGGATGTAGCCATCAATGAAGAACAATGGACACCCCACTGTGACGAGGATGGCTATGACATTTCAGTTTTCACGATAGAGCCAATCATGGGCGATGCAATTTTAGAAGAGTGTGAACCAGACACTGATGCATTTGAGGATGCGAGCAATTTTGAATTAGAATCAATTATCATGGACTCACCCTTTGCATCAGAGGAAGAATATTTCTACGAAGTAGAGACTCACACTCAGAGACACGAGGAAATTACGAATGAAGTGAGATTAGCCACAGAAGTAACGAATAAGAGTGAAGGCAAGAAAAGAAAGAAGAAAGAAACCATGTCAGAAAAAGAAGAATCTTTGTTTGAAGTACCCGAGAATTTCAAGAAATATGAAATCGACGATAGAAGAATCATGGTACGAATGCCTAATAGAAAGGCGAATGACGGACAAGTATATGATAACCGAGAGAAAACCAAGAAAATAATAGTTGCCATAGAAGGAGAAGAAGAAAAATGTACCTACATAGGGCATGATTTGACGACTGAAGAAGAAGAAGAGTTAGTTGCCCTATTGCGCGAATATAGAGACGTTTTTGCTTGGAGTTACAAAGATTTGAAAGGAGTAGATCCAGATATATGTTCTCATAGAATCCCTATGACTCCAGATGCAAAACCGACAAAACAGAAACCGTACACGTATAATGATAACTACACTGCGAAGATTAAAGAGGAGATAGATCGCTTGATAGAAGCAGGATTCATTTACGAAATTGAGCATACCGAATGGGTATCCCCCATTGTGGTTGTGCCCAAGAAGAATGGAAAATTGCGTGTGTGTATTAACCTTAAAAAAGTTAATGCCGCCACGATTAGAGATAGTTATCCTCTTCCTATCACGGAACACCTATTGGAAAGAGTTGCGGGCAAGGAAGTTTACAGCTTTCTTGATGGATTCTCGGGCTATAACCAAGTAGCCATTGCTCCAGAAGACCAACACAAGACGGCTTTTGCCACTGAATGGGGCATATTTGCATTTCGTGTGATGCCATTTGGCTTAACAAATGCACCCGCCACTTTCCAGCGACTCATGTGTCATGTTTTTAAGGAGTTTTTACGCAAGAGCTTGGAAGTTTATGTCGATGACTTATGTGCTCATTCAAATGTAAGACAGACACATATTCCAGAGTTAAGACAAATATTTGACAAATGTCGAGAATATCAGGTTTGTTTGAACCCAGAAAAATGCATTTTCATGGTCAGACAAGGCAAAATTCTAGGACACATTGTGTCAAAAAATGGAATCTCTACGGACGAGGAAAAGGTGAAGGTAATTGCAGAATTACCTAGACCAACTAATGTGAAAGAGGTACAGGCATTTATGGGCCATTGCGGTTATTATAGGAGATTCATACACATGTATGCAATCATAGCCAAGCCTTTGTACTCTCTTTTGACCAATTTTGAATGGACAGATGAATGTGAAAATTCATTCAATGAACTTAAACGACGCTTGTGCTCAGCACCTATATTAACCACTCCAGATTGGAGTAAGCCATTTCATGTACATGTGGATGCATCCAATTATGCCATAGGATGTGTGTTAGCACAACCCACGAATGAAGGTAACATAGATCTTCCCATAGCTTACGCAAGCAGACAATTGAACGCAGCAGAAAGGAATTACACCACGACGGAACGAGAAGGATTAGGGATGATCTACGCTGTAAAGAAGTTTAGGCACTACTTGTTGGCCAACAAATTCAAGTTCTTTACAGATCATCAAGCCCTATTATATTTAGTCAACAAACCATGCAACACAGAACGATTGATACGTTGGTTTCTATTACTCATGGAGTATGATTTTGAAGTGGTAGTTAGGAAAGGAAAGACGCATCTTAGAGCTGACCACCTCTCAAGATTAACCTCAGGAGAAGCTCCTCAAGGAGTAGCGGATGAATTACCAGATGCATACTTGTTTAACCTTGAGTTAGCACCGGAATGGGCTAAGCCGTTAGTCCCTATTCTGACATACGGACCCAAGAGTCCTAGGATAAAGATCAAAGAAGGAGAGATTACCAAATCTCAGAGGTACCAAATAATGGCAGGAAGCATATATAAACAAGATAATCAAAAGATTCTTGCTTGTTGTGTAGATGAATCAGAACATGCGAATTGGTTGCAATTAGCACACATAGGTGCACTAACGCAACATCATTCAAAACATCGAACCTTACAGACTCTGCATAGATTAGGAGTATATTGGCCTACGATGGAAGCAGATGTCTACAAGTTGTGTAAAGAATGTCAGGTGTGTTGTGAAAAACCACCAGTAGAGCATGCTACACTCTATCACGTGTCTCTCACACCAGACTGGAGTGAACCATTAGTGACCTACTTGAGGACGAACACATTCCCTCAAGGAATGACCTTAGCTCGACAACGCAGTCTAGAGCAGGAAGCTCAAGGCTACTCACTTATTGGCGATAATCTATACAATAGAGGACGAGATGGATATCTAAGACAATGTGTTCATGAGAGCGATTATCTGAGAATACTAGAGACTGCACACCAAGGTGTAGCAGGAGGTCATTTTGGACCAGATAGGATAATCAAAGCCATCCTCTTTTCAAGATTATGGTGGCCCACTCTTCACATGGATGCACATACCTATGTAAAGAGATGTGACGTGTGCCAAAGAACTCAGTTTCCTACTCGCAGAGATGAAATGCCATTGAAACCCATGATGGGCGGACGTGCATTTTCTAAGTGGGGTATAGACTTTATAGGACCCATTAACCCCCCTACAAAAGGTACACATGCGGAATACATTATTGTTGCCACAGATTATCTGACGAAATGGGTAGAGGCAAAGGCCACAAAAAAGAATGATGCACACACGACTGCAAAATTCTTATTTGAAAATGTCTTTACAAGATATGGACTGCCTATAGAGTTAGTGAGCGATCGAGGCACTCACTTTCTAAACCAAGTCATTGAATATTTGTTACAGGATTTTATGGTGATTCACAAGAAATCTGCACCATATCATCCTCAGGCCAATGGTCAGGCTGAAAGCACTAACAAGATACTTTGTAACGTACTGACGAAACTCGTGAACAATAAACGTTCAGATTGGGACAAACAGTTACACCACGCTGTTTGGGCATATCGAGTGGCCTACAAGACCGTACTCAATGCAACTCCCTTTCAGATGGTTTTTGGTCAGAATGCAGTGCTTCCTTTGGACTTCTTGATACCGACCCTTAAGGTTGCACAAGAACATCAGTGGACCGGCCATGAATTATCAGCGAGAATAATGGACTTGGAACGATTAGGAGAAACCAGGCTGAAGGCAGCAGCAGGAATATACGCAGCGAAGAAGCGACGGAAAGCATATTTTGATGCACATGTGAAAGATAAAGGCCTAAAAGAAGGAGATTTAGTTCTAGTATATACGCTGAAACAGCACGCACGGAAGTTAGAAAAGCGAGGTTATGGACCTATGATCATTAACAGACTCTCGACGAGCGGAGCAGTACAGTTAGCCACCTTAGAAGGAGATATAATGCCTAATTACATTAGTGGCTGTAGAGTCAGGCTATATCAAGAACCTCTCACTGAGGATATGCTTAGACGACTCACGTTGGCAAAGAAGCGTAAGGAGGAAGAAAATAGAATACGAGCGGAAGCTCAGGCAGAAGCCATAGAACGCATTAAGCGCATGAAGCTAAGAAGACAAGGACTAGGGAGAGAACATTATAACCATCTGGAGACATCACCCAGATACCCCATGGCCATGTGTCAAGTAAAGTCAACCACTCATCCTAGCATAGTGGACAGGAGACCATTCATTACAGTAAGGCTAGCGCACGGTAACCATAGCCAAGAACTCAGGGCTTTGATTGACTCAGGTGCTGCGACTAGTGCGATTAGATGGTCCCACTATAAGGCTTCAGGAATAGAAATGCGGCCAATTGAGGCATACCTCATAGGCCTAGGAGGCATGGAAACCCCTTGCATGGGTGAGGTGGACCTTCCTATCCTCATTAAGGATATGACCATGACAGCGAAGCTATTAGTGTGCCATGATGACGACCTGATAGAACCCCTAATCCTTGGCCAAGATTGGCTATACGATCACTCAGTGGACCTAAATCTTAGACAAGGCTCCTTACAGATTGGAACCTTAGAGCAGAAGCGAGTGATACCGCTTGACTTCCCTAACGGCATTCCGCTTGACGGTTGTGACCCTAGACCCTATGAAACGCATGCGACGGAAGACAGGAAGATTTTTGGGCAGACCAGTCACGTTACGTCTACACCAACCCACTCGGGCTTGGCTATAGACAGTTGTCAGTCAGAAGAACAACAGGAGATCTTCCCTGGGACTTCCTGCAAACTAGAAGCGACAGTTACCCAAACGCAAGGACAGAAGGGCACAATCAGAGGTCAGGTGGGTTGCATCAGCGGCCAAATGAGCACGACACCCTGCGGTGCTCATCCTTCCAAACTTGTTGCGGACTGGCCTAGATTAAAATTACAAAAGGCATCACTTCCTAATGGGCAGGTCACGCAAGTGTTGGAACTCCCTTCTTTTCCAAAGCAGAGTGTCCATCCGACCTCTCACCCCCAACTACGACAGAGTCAACCACGACGAAGGAACCCAGACCGACGGCAGTATCAGAAGACTCAACAAGGAAGGCAGTTTAGGCCTCCCAAAGAAAGCGGCACCAGACAAATATGGGTGCCGAAAGGACAAAAAGCACCGAAGAACCCCAACCAAGCAGAGATCGACAAGAAAAAGGCAGGGCAGAAACAGAATCGGTATCCACCATCCCCTCGACCTTCTTCTACAGGTCCGAGCATCCGACAAATGTGGATCGCCAAGAAGTACCTTACCCATAGACCCACGCCCACGCAGATTTGGGTACCCAAACCATGTATCATAGCTCAACCCATAAGCCATGTAATATATAACCCCCATAACTCATCTCATCCCTCGATACCACCAAACCCGACACCACCTTTTACCCCTCAGCAGAAACCCACCACCCACTCCAAGATCTTTAGGAAATGGATACCGAAACGTGTCCAACCGTCTTCCCCTAACCCACTGTCTAACTACCCCCCGACTAACATACAACCTTGTACTAAATCACTAACCTTTAAACCTTGTATAAATTCACACACCATCATCACACACCACTCGTAATCTCATCTCATCAAGAAATGTATGCATGATCTGAAACGTATAGGTGTCTAGAGACCTGCACTAGTGCTGCAAGAAACATTGCATCCATCACATCACAGCACTTGGCTACACGGGTTACGCATCAGTTATGGAAAGGGATTGCGGTCTCACTTTAATGGGATCATGATTAATTTCCATGCTAATGTGTTAATCTTTTGTAGCAGATCTTTCTCACTAGCGCACCAGCCACCATGCAAACCGACGAAGGAACATCAGGAGCAGGCCCCAGTGTAGCGGCTGTGCCACTCAACGTGCTACGAGCAGAATCCCACCAGACTGCTCCACCGCCGGAATTTCAGGGATTTCCAGGGCCCATGCCTATCGATAACCCCCCTATGGGCTACACCGAAAAGATACACAGGAACTCTCATTGGTTTCAGGGCCTTGCAGGACCCCTTGCGGACGCGGACTTTATATTTGAATCCTCTCTGACTTTTGATGACCGCACGTGGGGAAAGTACCAGTTTTTCTCCAGAGAGTTCGAAGCCCTACAAAGCACCCAGGATTTAACTCATGTTTGGGCCAGAGCCGGCTTCACAGAGTATTTCAGTGATCCTCTGCCCAAACCGGATTTTTATAGGTGCTATTATTTAATCACTACATTGCTGGCATCAGAGAATAAGGACATCCCAGGAACCTTCATATTGCCTACTCTAGTGGATGATCCACCTTACAAGAGATTTTATCTCTCTAAGGACTTAATCAGAGCAGCCATCAAGATTCATGGAACCCACACACCCACAGATCGAGAGAGATTAATTCCAGAACCGATGAAACGTGGGGATGTCACGAAGTGGGAGGAGATTTCGGCCATTACACCTGAGCTGTCCAAGCCTCTAAGGATATGCATGCAACATTTCGCATTCCCAGCTCAGGACAGATTTACCATGCCCCATAAACGAATTTGGTTCGGATTATATTTTGCATGTACGGGACCTCAAACAGTTGATCTGGCAAGCTGGATCATAGATCAAATGTATCTGGCACAGCACAGATGGGAGCGCAAGAAGGTGCTTAACGGATGTTGTGCGCTCACCAGAATTGTGTATATGTGTTTGGCTTATGACTTGCCCATCGAGCGTGCATTAACAGGAGAGGAATTGAAGGCATTCAAGGGCACAACGAAGAAAGCCAGGAAGCCCAGTAGGACACGGGCAGGTAAGCGCATGCGAGGCACCATCCCTTGCCTCCAAGTGCCAGAGTCGCCATCACCACAACCCTCTCCAGAGCGACCACAGGCAGAAGCTGCTCCCACTGTACAACCTATTCGCATACGGCTGTCCAGACCAGTGGCTACAGAGGCCACCACTAGTACCGCTGCACCTCAGGCAGCTGCCACCTCAGAACCCACCACCACAACGGCAGAAGCTCCCACCACCATTGGTGCGGAAGCGTTTTCTTTCCCGATACCACATATGGAGGCCGACCCCATAAACACGACATTTGATTTTGAGATGCCTGATGCATTCTCAAACGAATTCCAGTATTCAGAAGCACAACTGTTCTCCCAGGAATATGAACGTCCCAGCTACCCTACTACGCCGCGAGATTTGCCACAGAGACAAGCTGTGTCGGGCTCTGAAGAAGAAAGAACCGAAACAGACGACGATCAAGGCGACGATGAAGCCAGCCAGGGCTCACATGACGAACAGACAGAGGGCCAAGGCCAACAAACCGACAGACACGGCGACACCAGTACATATGAAGATGAGACTTTCGAAGCCGCAGCGTACACGCTGGCCATAAAGAAGTTATATCGCACCATGGAGAAAGTCTGGGCACGAAAGAAGTTAACTGAAGAGGAGAGCCAGGCATTAATTGAACAGGAACTCATCTCCGGAGGATTCGAAGACGCATATATCAGAGGGTTCAGAGAGTTAGTCAAATCAGTAGGCTCCCATGAAGCACTCATGTTTTTACAAAGAAAGCAACTACCACAGTTTGATCCCCGCCGAGTGCGACTACTCTCAAAACCTGGGGAGTATATTCGTGTACCAACAGGAGCCCAATCTTCAGCACAAGCCAGGGAGGCACGCCTCGCCCCCGAACGTTCATTAACCGCAGAAACCATCCTTGTAGATTCGCCACCCCGTACCACCAGTGTACATACCACTACTATCCTCGAAATAACATCCACCCCTTCGACTCCTCTCTCACCTCATCTTTCACCAACCCATCCCGTATCACCCGCACACCCACCGGCTTTCCCCACATCCACACCTGTACAAAGCAACATAGCCACAACCTCTTCCTTACCCATTCATACCACCATGCCCACTCCCAACCCTCCGCATCCATATGTTAACCCCTTCACCCCTTCATCCTTCCCAGCGTTTCCCCCACCTCTAAGACCCCCATTCCCCTTCCTAACCCTACTAACCTTCTCACCAGTCTCACCTCCCCAACCTACCATAACCCCTATTTCCCCGTTTCACCAAGCTGCTCCAACCATCCCCCCTGTAAACTACTCTACGTTTGTAAATCCCGTATTCACACCTACACAACCACCCACAATCACACCACTTTTCACAGTCACAACACTAAACACGTCCAATGGCATGGACATATCACCATCCACCTCACCACCACCCACTCCACTCACAGCACCCTCATATTTAGGCACTTCACAATTTTCCACAATCACCACTGCATCCACTGTCCCAACCCCACTCCCCATTCCCACTGCATCTACTCCCACTACATCCTCATTTAGCACTTCACTACTACTATCGCCCACCATAGACACCGCATTTCAACACATGTTCGCATGCATGACGCAAGTCCGCGATGAGTTTGCATCACTCGGCACCAACTATCAACAGCTGCAGAAAACGACGAACGAATTACAAACGCAGCTTAATTCGTTATCAATTGAGAACGCCTCACTGAACAGCCGATACCAAGATTTACGAGAGGCCTATCACAAGTTAGAACTAGAAAGTGAGGAGAAAACCAAAGAGGCCACCGCAGATTTGGATAACCTACTTAGAGCCCAGACCGTCCGCAATGCAACGCTTACTAGAAATATGGGCTTACTAAGAAGACACTTAGCCGCAGCAAAAGAGGAGAACCAGAGACTCCAAGAGCAGAATAGAGAAAACCTGGAAGCGGCATTGGACCACCCAGAACAACCACTAAGTCCGAGCAAATTCAAAGCTATCCCATCCGAATCGATGAGGATGTTACTAGACGATCACGTGCGATTGCTCGAAGACTATGATCGTATGAACGAAGAACATCAAAAGTTAAAGGAAGATCACAAACTGCTACAGCTCAGAGAACCAGCAACACAACAGGTACACGTAGCAGCGGAATTACCAGCACCTGCGGACCCTGCCCCTGAAGTTTTAGAGGAACTCAACGCACTCCGGGCCCAGGTAACAAACCTTGAATCTAGAATTGCAGTCTATGAAGCACCACCAAGGCCAGACTCCCCACCTGAGCTACCAGCTGAGGAAGAAACCGTCACTATCCCGGTGGAGGAGACATTCGAAGAGGCATATGAACCGATACCCATCCCAGGCGGACGTGTCACGGCCGAAGGCCAGATGACCTACGAATTACCTACCCTCGCGTGGATGAAGACAGTTGAAGAACTCGGAACGACACACTCGGCCAGAGTAGAGGCACAGCTACATGCCATGGCCATAATTGAAGAGAAAATCTTACAGTCACCATTCTTTGCTCAATTGGCCCCGCGACGATACATATCTGGGCATGAGCTCCAATATAAACCGTACTTCATGTTAATGGCCGAATACCAGTTAACCATAGAGAAAGAAACAGGTATGAAACCAACGCATGCCACTCAATTCGAGCCAGAGGACTTGCCACCAAGGGCGCAGAGAGGTGAAATCCTTCAACCAGACTGGCACAAAGATTTATTGCAAAATTATCCAAAGATGATGAGCACGTGGGTAAAAGCGCCGCTTCACTTAAAATTTAATCCGTGCTGGGGACCAGTCCCACGACGCCGCTCTTGGACTGCCTTCGCTATAAAGCTACAGAACAATAAGCAGTGTCAAGACTGGCTGAACTATCCCTATTTCAGGCCACCAATCGAGTTACCCACAGTAGGCTACATGATGGCGACGATCCGCCACTGGCTCCCTCGATTAAAACATATGGATGATATTGCCGCGCACATGACTGTCAAAATCTTTGACATGATGCAGATGGTCTTTAAAGTCTTCCGACGCATCAAGGCTCCCCATGTAAACACCCCGGGCTTCGAGCATGGCAACTTTGATTTAGTCTATGATATGAGCACAACGCCATCGCTACGGGTGTGTTACGCCTGGCACTGCAGGATCAAATATCTACCGGCATGTTACAAGCAGACATTCGAAGAAATGTTCACCACCGGTTTTTGGGAGTACCATTCAGAAGTATTTATAAGCAGGCCCACACACTTATTGCAATTATTCGCCTGTGAACGAATGGTGTACTCCACACATTATCAGCTCCCACCACCAGACGAGCCACAACCTATCGACTGGGAGAAACTCGAGGCTGATCTAGCCCGAGGTATTCGTATATCAGAGCACACCCTCGCTCAAGACCTCCTACAGAATTACATCCGGCAGACCTCACAACAAGGTTCTGTCAGGGACGACAGAAGCGAGAGGGAGGGGGGTGTTGGAAGCAGTCAGAGGCACAGACGCCACGGAAGCATGTGAAGACGAAGCAGGGAGCCAGGCGGATCAATTTTTTAAACAAATATATTTCTTATTAATTCGTCAAAACATTCAACAGTGATTGTTATCACTAATTGTAACATATGTATCATAGAAAACCCCATTTTGTAATCCATAGCTCCATTTTGTGCAAGCCAAGGAGTCCTCGAGCTTGAGGAGCTTAGGTAGAATACTTGTACCAAATTTCGTTATTTTTAGACATCGTTTACCCTTCCAAATAGCCTCTAGGACCTAATTTTTAACTAGGCCGGTCACTAGATGTGAAACCGGTCAAAACTAGTCTAGAAACTATAAAAAGAGCTAGAGAGCTCATTTTTGAGGTTGGTTCATTTTGGTTAGTGTGAGCTTGGAGCTAGTTTGAGCTTGTAAGAGTATTCTTGAGTAATAGAGTTAATTTCCCACCTTCCATTGTGTCTTGCTTGTCTCTTCATTGTGTGTGTGTATGTGTGTGTGCATCTTTGTGCTTCTCACCTTCACCCTCACATCATCTCACGTTCACGATCTTCATATCACTCCTACCTCTCCCTCGGATTGACATTAAGGAGGTGAAGCTTCTTAACGTGGTTCTCACCATTGTGCTAGAGCAACAGTATGGAAAGCATAAACGTTGATTTTGAGTACCCTTAAGATACTTCCAAATCCTTTTGGGAGGTTCCAAGTGAGGTGCTCTACGTTTAAACATGAATTGACTTAAGACACTTACTTCATAAGCTATGTCAATCATTGTCAAGGTTGCATAGTTTAGACTCCCAACAATGATTTGATATCTTGCAATGTCTTTACGAAAATCACCCTCATGAGCACTCAATTTATGATTTACATCCATAGG
The DNA here is from genome assembly GCA_020310875.1 of Ceratopteris richardii. NCBI lineage: Eukaryota > Viridiplantae > Streptophyta > Polypodiopsida > Polypodiales > Pteridaceae > Ceratopteris > Ceratopteris richardii. Next base: position 6,838,645 of record CM035423.1, read on the forward strand.
GGTGCTAGCTATCTTTGCATTCTTCAAGTGGAACTTCTTCAACATATCCTGCACATACTTTCTTTGAGTAATGTAAATTCTAGAATTTGTGTAGACCAATTCAAGTCCAAGAAAATACTTCAGAAACCCTAGGTCACTGATTTTGAACTCCTGCATCATTTGGTTCTTGTTTTATTTGATACCATTGGCATCACTACTTGTAAGGATGATCAATATACACAAATAAATATATCACTTCTGAGTTGCTCCTCTTGACAAACACAGAAGAATCTGCATTGCTCATTATGAATCCTTGATCTTGAAGATGGATAGTTAACCTATGATTCCATTCCCTAGGTGCCTGCTTAAAACCATAAAGATCTTTGTTCAATTTTCATACATAATTTACCTTGGTTGGGTCTTCATAGCCAGGAGATTGAGCAATGTAAATCTTCTTTGAAATCGAGCCATTGAGAAAAGCATTTTTCACATCCAATTGATACATATCCCAATTCCTAGATGCAGCCACACTTACCAATACTCTGATGGTTGACATTTTAGCCACAGTTGAGAAAGTCTCGTCATAGTCAACTCCTTGGGTTTGTGCAAAACCCTTAGCCACAAGTCTAGCTTTATACCTATCTATGGATCCATTTGAGTTCCTTCTGATTTGCTAAATCCATCTAGAACCAATTACCTTCATTGATGCCTTCTTGGGTACTAGCTCCCAAGTATCATTCTCTTGGAGTGCTTCTATTTCTTCATCCATAGCTGCCTTCCACTCTGCCTTGATATTTGCTTCTTCATATGAAGAAGGTTCTTCAAGTGATAGATCTTTAGCAAGATAAATGGAATGCTAAGTAACTAATGAAGTGTCATACCCATATCTGATTGGTTTCCTGCTCTCCCTTTGTGATCAACTTAGAGCTTGGTTGGATGATTCAGGTAAGTCTTCCAATCTCTTCATGTTGGCCTTGCCCTTTGGTTTCCATGCCTTGAATTCTTCTAGGTTGATGATGTCCTCATCATCTGATTTGATGTCTTCAATTTGGCTTGGCTCCTCCTTGGTGAGGCTTAAAAATTCCTCTTCGAAGTCATATGGCAATTTGACTTTGTTGCATTCACTTTCAAACCAAGAATCATTCTCATCAAACACCAGATCTCTACTGAGCATAAATCCTTTGTTTGATGGATTATAGAACTATATCCTTTTTTATTTAAATCATACCCTATGAATATGCACTTCTCTGCCTTAGGGTCTAGCTTACCTCTCATTTGAGATGGAACATGCACATAAGCAACACATCCAAATATTCTACAATCATCAAGTGATGGCCTCCTACCATGCCACACTTCATATGGGATCATCCCATCAAGTGATTTGGATGGCAACCTGTTAATAAGATAAGTGGCAGTAGATAGACTTTCTGCCCACAAATAATTAGGCAATTTCTTTTCATTAAGCATTGATTTTGCTGCTTCCACAATCAACCTATTTCTCCTCTCTGCTACCCCATTTTGCTCAGGGATATACCTTGTAGTAATCTCCCTTTTGATACCTCTGTGCTGCAAAAATGCATCAAACTCATTGGAGAAGTACTCACCTCCTCCATCGCACCTTATTCTCTTCAGGCTTCTTCATGTTTGATTTTCCACAAGTGCAAGATATTTTATGACACAACTGAATACTTCATCTTTGTGCTTCATGAAATACAAGATAGTCCACCGAATGAAATCCTCAATGAATGACACATAGTATCTTGCAATGGCTTTAAGAAAATCACCTTCATGAGCACTCAATTTATGATTTACATCCATAGGGGTGCTAGCTATCTTGGCATTCTTCAAGTGGAACTTCTTCAACATATCCTGCACATACTTTCTTTGAGTAATGTAAATTCTAGAATTTGTGTAGACCAATTCAAGTCCAAGAAAATACTTCAGAAACCGTAGGTCACTGATTTTGAACTCTTGCATCATTTGGTTCTTGTTTTGTTTGATACCATTGGCATCACTACCTGTAAGGATGATGTCATCAATATACATACATAGATATATCAATTCTTAGTTGCTCCTCTTGACAAACAGAGAAGAATCTGCATTGATCATTATGAATCGTTGATGTTGAACATAGATAGTTAACCTATGATTCCATGCCGTAGGTGCCTGCTTCAAACCATAAAGATCTTTGTTCAATTTGCATACATAATTTACCTTGCTTGGATCTTCATAGCCAAGAGGTTGAGCAATGTAAATCTCCTCTGAAATCCAGCCATTGAGAAAAGCATTTTTCACATCCAATTGATACATATCCCAATTCCTAGATGCAACCACACTTACCAATACTTTGATGCTTGAAATTTTAGCCACATTTGAGAAAGTCTCATCATAGTCAACTCCTTGGGTTTGTGCAAAACCCTTAGCCACAAGTCTAGCTTTATACCTGTCCATGGATCTAATTGTGTTCCTTTTGATTTTCTAAATCCATCTAGAACCAATTACCTTCATTGATGCCTTCTTGGGTACTAGCTCCCAAGTATCATTCTCTTTGAGTGCTTCTATCTCTTCATCCATAGCTTCCTTTCACTCTGCCTTGATATTTGCTTCTTCATATGAAGAAGGTTCTTCAAGTGATAAATCCTTAGCAAGATAAATGGAATGCTTAGTAACTAATGAAGTGTCATACCCATAGTTGATTGGTTTCCTGCTCTCCCTTTGTGATCTCCTTAGAGCTTGGTTGGATGATTCAGGTAAGTCTTCCAATCCCTTCATGTTGGCCTTGCTCTTTGATTTCCATGCCTTGAATTCTTCTAGGTTGATGATGTCCTCATCATCTGATTTGATGTCTTCAATTTGGCTTGGCTCCTCCTTGGTGAGGCTTGGAAATTCCTCTTCCAAGTCATATGGAAATTTGACTTTCTTGCATTCACTTTCAAACCAAGGATCATTCTCATCAAACACCAGATCTCTACTCACCATAAATCCTTTGTTTGATGGATTATAAAACCTATATCCTTTTTTATTTAAATCATACCCTATGAATATGCACTTCTCTGCCTTAGGGTCTAGCTTACCTCTCATTTGAGATGGAACATGCACATAAGCAACACATCCAAATATTCTACAATGATCAAGTGATGGCCTCCTACCATGCCACACTTCATATGGGATCATCCCATCAAGTGATTTGGATGGCAACCTGTTAATAAGATAAGTGGCAGTAGATACAATTTTTGCCCACAAATAATTAGGCAATTTCTTTTCATTGAGCATTGATCTAGCTGCTTCCACAATCAACCTATTTCTCCTCTTTGCTACCCCATTTTGCTATGGGATATACCTTGTAGTAATCTCCCTTTTGATACCTCTATCCTGCAAAAATGCATCGAACTCATTGGAGAAGTACTCACCTCCTCCATCGCACCTTATTGTCTTCACGCTTCTTCATGTTTGATTTTCCACAAGTGCAAGATATTTTTTGAAACAACTGAATAATTCATCTTTGTGCTTCATGAAATACAAGATAGTCCACCGAATGAAATCCTCAATGAATGACACATAGTACCTCGAGCCTGAAATTGAAGGGTCCTTGCTTGGTCCCCACACATATGTGTGGACGAGTTCCAAGTAATACTGATGCATGTAGCCTTTCTTTGTAAAGGGTAACATGTGTGATTTACCAAACTGACATGCACCACATTTATAGATCATGTGTTGCTTGGATACATTAGGTATACAAGCACACATTGATGTCTACATACTTGCTTCAAGGTTCTCTCACCAATATGCCCTAATCTCTTATGCCAAATCTCAAGCTTTGACAATGTGTGATAAGTGTAATTATAAAGTGTAATATTTCTAGTGTCTTCAAGTTCAAATGTAAATAGTCTACCTGTTTTTTCTCCCCTGGCAAATTCTCTTGAATCCATGTTGGGTGTCCTCCACAAAAGCTCCATATTTGTTGAACCTAACCTGCAAACCCTTTTCCACTATCTGCTAACGCTCATCAGATTCTTGGTGATTATAGGTACATAAAGAACCCTGCTCAATAGATTTCTATTCCCATAAGAAGTTTTGACATTTCCTACCTTGACCACTGAATGCTTGGTGTCATCACCTATTTGTACTCGGTGCTTTCCCTTGGGTTCTTCGATATCAGAAAGAAGAGCTACATTTCCTGCTACATGGTTTGAACATCATGAGTCAATATAGAAGAGTGCTCATCATTCATATCTTGTTTTGAAGTCATATTCATAATGAGAAGAGAATCCTCTTGATCCTCTATGTAATTGTTGAAGTCCTTTCTTGATTTATATTCTCCTTGATAATTGTTGTTGTAGCCGTGGTTGTAGCTTTGATTATGGTTGAACCTTTGTCTTGATTGTGAGTAGCAACCTCTTTGATATCCTCTTCCTCTCTCATTCTTGAACTTCCTATAACACTCATCTGTAGTGTGATTAGATAGTCCACATATGTTGCATGGGGAAGTGTTGAAATGTCTCCCCCTACCTTGCTTACCTCCTTTGCCCCTTCCTCTTGAGTTCCTACCTCTCCCTGTATAGTTAGCTTGAGAAGTAGTACCTTCATCTTCAACCTTTTTGCATTTCCCTTTCTCTTTAGACTTTCCTTTATCTATGTATAGGGCAGAAGAGTTGTTATCTGTTGATGGTTCTCCATTTTTGTTGAGCTTCGCTTCATGGGTAAAGAGTTGTCCCATGAGTGTGGTAAGATCTTGAATCTACATATCCATGTAAAGGTCCATAGCAGTTGTGAAAGCTTCCCACTTATCATGTGCCTTGATGCCATTGATTGCTTGTCTCACTATTTGTTCCTCTTCAATCTCCTCTCCTATGCTTGTCAATTGGTCAGCCACATCTTTGACCTTGGTCACATTTTCTTAAACAGTTTTCTTGAGTTGCTTCCCTTGAGTTGTTAACTGAATCCATATTTGATTTTTTCTTGGTCTTGTATTGGAAGAAAAGTATGAAGACAATTATCCCAAGTCTCTTGGAAGTTTTACAATTCCTAATGTGTGGAAGAAGGAATTTAGAGATAGAGTTAAGTAGATATGACCTTGCTAAAGCATCTTTTGCTTGCCATGAGTTTAGTCTTTCAAGCTCCTCTCTTGTAGGTTGTCCTTTGCTTCTAAAAATGGGCATCTCCTCAGATCCTGATATGTTTTCATAGAGGCTTATTCCTTGTAAATATGTCTTCATGCTCAAGGACCATGCTTGGTAGTTGTTCATGTCTAATTTAGCAATAAAAGAAGGGAAACCATCTCACATTTTACCTCAACTTGTTCTGATACCACTATTGGAACAGATGAATGGATACCTCAAGAGGATGTGTTGGTATTGCTAATTCTTTCTTTGTACTTGTGCTCTTTCACCTCAGATTTTAATAGAAGGCCCTTTTAGCTTGCTAATGACACTAAATAAGTGCCTATGTACTTTGGAGATGATGCTTCAAACAATCAGATAAAAACAGATAACTTTGCAACTAGCTAGTGATTAAAAACTTGCTATTTTGGTCTTCTCACCTGCTAGATCCTTTGCTCAGTGCTCACAGTACAATAGAAATTAGGACAATTCCTTTTCATGGTATCTAAGTAGCTTAGATGGCTAATGATTCCAAGTGGAATCACTTAAAATGATAAACCATACACTGAGCAATATATTTAGCAAATGGATGCTTACCCTCAATTTTTTAGGAGTTACACACAAAATGACCAGAGAGCACTTCGATGTGAATTTCTCCCAATTGGCTGAAGAAAATCTTTTGACACTTTCATAGCTTAACGTAGACCTTGAGCTGGGTTCAACAAGCTATAGAACATGTAAAATGAGGGAGGAATCACTGAGATAAGAGCATTCAAAGTACACTGTTCTGAGTGGACATAAAAGAGATGAAGGCAGATGTGATCAATGAAATGTATATATTATATCACATGCTTCTAAAACCTCATTGGCATTGAAATGATGCACAATGATAGTGGGACGAGTGAGCTATAGTGTATGCTCCTCAACTTCTACAAAAGATCAGAAAATGAGTTCCTAAAAGAGGCATATAGCTCGCGAGTTTTAGAAGTCATTTTATAATGAGTTTTCCTCAAATTTTGAATTTGAAATTCAAATAAGGCTCCACCTAAAAGTCCAATTGCTCCCCATCAAGACAAACATCTTGGCTTGTTTTCCTTCATGAATCTTCTTGAATGTCCTAGAATCCAATCATACCTTTGAACCTGCAAAGTTTAGTACCATCAAGTGATTTGGTCAATAAATCTGCACATTGCATATTTGTGGAGACATATGCAAGTTGAATCTCCTTCCTCAATAGCTTCTCTCTAACATAATGATAGTGTACTTCTATATGCTTGGTTGTTGCATGATGGATAGGATTGGCCGAAAGGTGCAAAGAACTTGTATTGTCACCTAAAATCATAGGTGAGTGAGTGTGAACTCCCAAATCCGAATATAGCAATTTAATCCATATGGTATCTTTCTTGTGTAGCATTGGCTAACCCCCTATATTTAGCCTATGATGAAGATGAAGCAATAGTAGGTTGCTTCTTGGAAGACCATGAAATTGGCTTATCACCTGAAAAAGAAAGATAACTAGAAGTACTCCTTCTGTCATTCTTACAACCTGCCCAATCTGCATCTAAGTATAGCTTCATGTCTAAATATGATGTGTATGAAAAGTACAAACATTGATTTTGAGTACCCTTAAGATAATTCAAAATCCTTTTGGCAGCTTGCAAGTGAGGTGCTCTAGGTTTATGCATGAATTGACTTAAGACACTTACTCCATAAGCTATGCCAATCCTTGTCAAGGTTGCATAGTTTAGACTCCCAACTATGCTTTGATATCCTACAATGTCTTCAAGCAAATCACCTTCATGAGCACTCAATTTATGATTTACCTCCATAGGGGTGCTAGCTATCTTGGCATTCTCCAAGTGGAAGTTCTTCAACATGTCCTGCACATACTTTCTTTGAGTAATGTAAATTCTAGAATTTGTGTAGACCAATTCAAATCCAAGAAAATACTTCAAAAATGCTAGGCCACTGATTTTGAACTCGTGCATCATTTGGTTCTTGATTTGTTTGATGCAATTGGCATCATGACCTGTAAGGATGATGTCATCAACATACAGACATAAATATATCAATTCTGAGTTGCTCCTCTTTACAAATAGAGAAGAATCTACCTTGCTCATTATGAATCCTTGATCTTGAAGATAGGTAGTTAACCTATGATTCCATGCCCTACGTCCCTAATTCAAACCCTAAAGAGTTTTGTTCAATTTGCACACATAATTTACCTTGCTTGGGTCTTCATAGCCAAGAGGTTGAGCCATGTAAACCTCCTCCGAAATCCATCCATTGAGAAAAGCATGTTTCACATCCAATTGATACATATTCTAATTCCTAGATGCAGCCACACTTACCAATACTCTGATGGTTGAAGTTTTAGCCACTTGTGAGAAAGTCTCTTCATAGTGAACTCGTTGGGTTTGTGCAAAACCCTTAGCCACAAGTCTAGATTTATACCTATTTATGGATCCATGTGAGTTCCTTTTGATTTTGTAAATCCGTCTAGAACCAATTACCTTCATTGATGCCTTATTGGGTACTAGCTCCCAAGTATCATTCTCTTGGAGTGCTTCGATTTCTTCATCCATAGCTTCCTTCCACTCTGCCTTGGTACTTGCTTCTTCATATCAAGAAGGTTTTTCAAGTGATAAATCCTTAGCAAGATAAATGGAATGCTTAGTAACTAATGAAGTGTCATATCCATATCTGATTGGTTTCTTGCTCTCCCTTTGTGATCTCCTTAGAGCTTGGTTGGATGATTCAGGTAAGTCTTCCAACCTCTTCATCTTGGCCTTGCCATTTGATTTGTGTGCCTTGAATTCTTCTACGTTGATGATGTCCTCATCATCTGATTTGATGTCTTCAATTTGGCTTGGCTCCTCCTTGGTGAGGCTTGGAAACTCCTCTTCTAAGTCAAATGGCGATTTGACCTTCCTGCATTCACTTTCAGACCAAGAATCATTCTCATCAAACACAACATCTCTACGACCATAAATCCTTTTTTGGATGGATTATAAAACCTGTATCCTTTTTTATTTTAATCATACCCTATGAATATGCACTTCTCTGCCTTAGGGTCTAGCTTATCTCTAATTTGAGATGGAATATGCAAACAAGCAACACATCCAAATATTCTACAATGATGAAGTGATGGCCTCCTACCATGCCATGCTTCATATGGGATCATCCCATCAAATGATTCGGATGGTAACCTTTTAATAAGATAAGTGGCAGTAGATACACTTTCTGCCCACAAATAACTAGGCAATTTCTTTTCATTGAGCATTGATCTAGCTGCTTCCACAATCAACCTATTTCTGCTCTCTGCTACCCCATTTTGCTCATGGGTATACCTTGTAGTAATCTCCCTTTTGATACCTTTGTCCTGCAAAAATGCATCAAATTCATTGGAGAAGTACTCACCTCCTCCATCTAACCTTATTCTCTTTAGGCTTCTTCCTGTTTGATTTTCCACAAGTGCAAGATATTTTTTGAAACAACTGAATACTTCATCTTTGTGGTTCACGAAATACAAGATAGTCCACCTAGTGAAATCATCAATGAATGACACATAGTACCTTGAGCATGAAATTGAAGGGTCCTTGCTTGGTCCCCACACATCTCTATGGACAAGTTCCAAGTAATCCTAATGCATGTATCCTTTCTTTGTAAAAGGTAACCTGTGTGATTTACCAAACTGGCATGCACCACATTTATAGATCATGTGTTGCTTGGGTACATTAGGTATTCCAAGCACACATTGATCTCTACATATTTGCTTCAAGGTTCTCTCACGAATATGCCCTAATCTCTTATGCCAAATCTCTAGCTCTCACAATGTTTCATCCTTGTAATTATAAAGTGCAATATTTCTAGGGTCCTCAAGTTCAAATGTAAATTGTTTACCTATTTTTTCTCCCTTGGCAATTCTCTTGAATCCATGTTGGGGGTCCTCCACAAGAGTTCCATATTTGTTGAGCCTAACCTGCAAACCCTTTTCCACTATCTGTCCACCACTCATTAGATTCTTGGTGATTGTAGGTACATAAAGAAGCTTGCTCAACGTAGTTCTATTCCCATAAGAAGTTTTGACATTTCCTACCTTGACCACTGAATGCATGGTGTCATCACCTGTTTGTACTTGGTGCTTTCCCTTGGGTTCCTCAAGATCAGAAAGAAGAGCTACATTGCTTGCTACATGATTTGAACATCCTGAGTCAATATAGAAGAGGTGCTCATCATTCATTGTTTTGAAATCATATTCATAATGAGAAGAGAATCCTCTTGATCCTCTGTGTAATTGTTGAAGTCCTTTCTTGATTTGTATCCTCCTTGATAATTGTTGTTTTAGCCATGGTTGTAGCCTTGATTATGGTTGAACCTTCCTCTTGATTGTGAGTAGCCACCTCTTTGATATTCTCTTCCTCTCTGATTCTTGAAGTTCCTATAGCACTCATCTGTAGTGTGATTAGATAGTCCACATATGTTGCATGGGGAAGAGTTCAAAGGTCTCCCCCTACCTTGCTTACCTCTTCCTCTTGAGTTCCTACCTCTCCCTACATAGTTAACTTGAGAAGTAGTACCTTCATCTTCAACCTTTTTGCTTTCCCCTTTCTCTTTAGACTTTCCTTTATCTCTGTATAGGGCAGACGAGTTGTTACCTCTTGATGGTTCTCCATTTTTGTTGAGGTTGGCTTCATGGTTAAAGAGTTGTCCCTGGTAAGATCTTGAATCTGCATATCCATGTAAAGGTCCATAGCAGTTGTGAAAACTTCCAACTTATCATCTGCCTTAATGCCATTGATTACATTTCTCACTATTTTTTCCTCTTCAGTCTTGTGTCCTATGCTTGCCAATTGGTCAACCACATCTTTGACCTTGGTCACATAGTCTGAAACACTTTTCTTGGGTTGCTTCCTTTGAGTGGTAAACTCAATCCTGTTGGATCTTTTTCTCAGTGCTCATAGTATAGTAGCAATTAGGAAAATTCCTTTTGACGGTATCTAATTAGCTTAGGTAGCTAATGATTCCAAGTGGAATCACTTAAAATGATAAACCATACACTGAGCAATCACTTTAGGAAATGGATGCTTACCCCCAATTTTTTAGGAGCTAGATAGAGAATGACCAGAGAGCACTTGGACATGAATTTCTCCCAATTGTCTGAAGCAAATCTTTTGAAACTTTGTTTCCAGCTTAAAGTAGATCTTGATCTGCTTTGAACAAGCTATAGGACATGGAAAACGATGGAGTGAACACTGAGATATGAGCATTCAAAGTACACTGGTCTGAGTGGACATAGCAGAGATGGAGACAGATGTGATCAATGAAATGTATATATTATATCACATGATTTTACAACCTCATTGGAATTGCAATGATGCAGAATGATAGTGTGATGAGTGAGCTATAGTATATGCTCCTCAACTGCTACAAAAGATCAGAAAATGAGTTCCTAGAAGAGGCATATAGCCCATGAGTTTTACAAGTCATTTTATAAAGAGTTTTCCTCAAATTTTAAATTTGAAATTCAAAGGAGGCTCGACCTAAAATTGTTCCTCCAAGTTAGGAGTGATGCTCCCAAATGGAATTTGTAACTTTTGATTCTCCTAACTCCATAAAAGCATTGGCTTTACAAGGTTTTTAAATGAGTTAACCGTTTACAAATGGTAAATGATCACTCAATTACAAGCCATGGTTCATGTTACTCATCACATGCTTTCTTATATAATTCTTCAAATTAAGCCAAATGTGAAGGCTTGTCCAATTGCTCCAATAGATAGTAGTTGGTTTACCCATCTAGCTTCTATCCTATGAGGATGGATTTAGTTTTAAGATGGCAAGAGTGTCCCATTTTGATGTAGTCCTAAGTAAGCAATGATATGCTAGGAAATGACCAATTGTAGACTTTGGTTCACAAGCTTACTAGTTTGAGCACTAGCAAAAGTGAGTACTAAACCATGGAGAGATAGATCTCGAAGAGACGTGATTGGTGACCACACTCAAGTTGCTCAAGATTGATTGTAAGTATATTTATTTTTCATATTTTGTGTAATCATCTTGTCTAGTGATGGATTCTTTCATTCAAGGAAACTCTATTTGAAATGTTCAAGTACTTTTGAAATAAAGTAAGAGTAGCATTCTAGGAGTTGTTTTTAAAAGAATTACCTTTGGGTTTAGCCTCCTTGCAAGAATATTGAACATAATATAAAATAGGTACCAAGAGTGAGTCCAACTGCTCAAGCACCATTCTATATGAGCTTATAGGAAGAAAATGAAGTCCGCAAGGTTGTGGATGAGTGCATGGAAAAAGAGCGTATCAGACCTAGCTATTCACTCTTCACAACACTAATTCTTCTAGTGAAGAAGAAAGATGGATCTTATAGGATGTGCATCAACTATAGAGAACTCAATAACATTACCATCAAGCATAGGGAGCCCATGCCCACGATAGATGATCTCTTTGATGCTCTAGGTGGAGCATTTGTATATAGTAAAATAGATTTGAAATAGATGGGAACTTGAACCCAATAAGGCAAACCTAGAATCTTGGCATATCTGGAATGTTAAAGATAAAAGGGCATTAGGCTAACTTCTACTTGCCTATGATGAACTACCCAAAGGGCACATTACGACATGTAAAATATCCAAAGAAGCCTGGGCCACTTTAGTAGCCTTATCATGGCATGTGATGAACTAACCAAAGGGCACATCACAACATGTAAAACATGCAAAGAAGCCTAGGACACTTTAAAAGAAGATAAAACACCCTCGAGGATCTATGCTTTAGAAGTAGAATTTCATAATCTAACTATTCAACCACAAGATACAATCATAAAAGTCATAGCTCAGTTTGGAGACTATCAATGCAAGTTAGCACTTTATAACAAACTATCTAGGTTGTATGAGACCTTTGTAATGACCTTGTACAATCGAGAGCAAGTTCTAACTTGGGAAGAAGTCCGTCATCTTCTGCTCCTTCACGACTCGCATGCTAAGTCGACCTCCTCCCAAGAGACTGCAATGAAGGCAAAAGGGCCATTTAACAAAGGAAAAAATACTAGTCATCATACAAGCAATGGATCCAAGCCAAGATCGAATACATCCTCTAGGAATTATAGCTGTAACTTTTGTGGAAAAATGGGTCATTTAGAGAAATTCTACTATAAGAAGAAATAAACCTCAAAGACTTCTAGCTCCAAGCACTCCTCCAAACCTTCACAACACGGGTCACATTGCTCTAGCGAAGAACTCTTTATCTCTATCGAGGAAAATGCTCTAATAACATCTAGATCCCCTCATGAATGGATCTTTGACAGTGGAGCGAGCTTGCGCATGTGTAAAGATAAAGATTCTTTTCAAGAACTTGAAGAGCACACAGGTGGTGTACCTTGGAAATAACAAAAGCCTACCTATTGAAGGGAAAGGCAAAGTACAGATCACCAATGGTCAAGGGGAATGCAAATCACTTTCAAATATTTTATTTGTTCCCAATTTATGCATGAACTTGCTGTCAGTAAAAGCAATTACTGATCATAACAAACAAATGTTGTTTGATAACACCTCTGTCATAGTCATTGATCCTCATATGAAAGAAATAATCACCCAAGGTGTTGAAGAAAAGGGATTATCTTATTTTCTATCTAAAGAATCACTATCTAGTTTGTGGTAGCAAAGATATGGCCACACCTCCTATTTACCAAGAATTTCTTTATCACAGATAGTGAAAGGATTTCCTAGGCTTGGGCAACTCAATGATGTTTGCCAGGCTTGCACTCAAGGCAAGCAACATAGGGCTCTCGTTCCAAAAGAAGCATCGACAAGAGCTAGGAACCCTTTCGCCCTTATCCACATGGACCTTTGTGGACCCACGAACACCCCATCTCTCATTGGATCACTCTACTTATTTCTTTTAGTATATGACCACTCTTGATACATTTGGGTGTATTTCTTGAAATCAAAGGTAGAAACTTTTATTAGGTTTCATGAATGGATCGCCCAAGTGGAGAATGAAGCTTCCAAGTTCATTAAGACCATTTGATCAAATGGAGGTGGTGAATTGATAAATCATGAATTTGAAAACTTCCTCAAACAAAAAGGGATAAAAAGACAAGTTAATCAACCTCACACTGCCTCCCATAATGGATTTAGAAGGAATCGAAGCGTGATGGAAATGGTGAGAACTATGCTTCATAACAAAGACTTATCCTATAAAATTTGGGCAAAATAGTTCATACTATTGTTCACATACTTAATCGAGGCTTCACCAATGCATTGCACAACAAGACACCATTTGAAGCATACTATGGAAGAAAGCCTAATGTGCATTACTTTCGAGTATATGGTAGTGAAGAATTTCTCCATGTGCCAGAAGAAGATCGCAACAAGTTGCAATCCAAGTCTAAGAAGCACATCTTCATAGGGTATAGTGAGCAATCAAAAGTGTATCACTTATATGATCTCTAAAAACACTCCATCACAATATCTAAGGATGTAATATTCAATGAAGCATCCACATACTACAACAAGGATCCAACAACAAATCTTAGTCCACCTATCTACACTATAGAGGGGGACTCAGTCTTTTCCAAACCCAACTCAAAAGCAAGTACTTCAAGTCAACCGAGAAGATCTCAAAGACTTATTGACAAGGGACATGAAGAACAAAGTCATTATGTCAATTATGCCTTGATGCATCAGATTCCTCAAATCCCAAAACCTTCTAACTATAAAGAAGCTCAAGGACAACCTGAGTGGAAAGAAGCTATGCAAGTGGAAATGGATGCAATAGAGAAGAACAAGACTTGGAATCTTGTTCCTGAACCCACAAATCATCAACTTATAGGAGTCAAGTGGCTCTACAAGGTCAAATACAAATCAGATGGAACATTAGATAAGTACAAAGCAAGGTTGGTAGCTAAGGGATACAAGAAACAACATGGCATTGGCTATGAAGAAACCTTTGCTTATACTACAAGATTCACAACCATAAGAATCATCTTAGCACTAAGTGATCACTTTAAGTGGCCCATTTACTAGTTGGACGTCAAAAATGCATTCCTCAATGGAGATCTTCAAGAAGAAGTATATGTTGAACAACTTGGAGGATTCAAGATCCAACGAAAGGAAGACCAACTATACAAACTTCACAATGCACTTTATGGACTCAAGCAAGCTCTCAGGGTCTGGTATGAAAAGATTAACAAGTTCTTTGAAGCTAAAGAATTTCATAGAAGCAATGCTCATGATAACCTCTACATCTATCAAAAGGAGTCGTTAATTGCCATCATCATCCTCTATGTAGATAACTTGATATTGATAGGTTCTGATGATGAATGCATCCAATTCATCATCACACAGCTTCACCTTGAGTATTCTATGATAGATCTTGGCCTGCTTCACTACTTCTTAGGTATGAAATTTTGGCAAACCAAAGAAGGCATATTCTTATCATAGAAGAAGTACTGCTCTAATCTACTTTTCAAGATAACATTGACCATTTTCACTCGGTTTCTACACCACTTGATCCCAATATCAAGCTCACATGGGAGGATACATCATCACTTGTAGATGTGCATACTTATCAACAACTTGTTGGATCATTACTCTACCTTGCCAACACTAGACCAGATATTTCCTATGCACTTGGTATACTCAGTTAGTTTGCACATCAACCTCCAGAGACACATTGGGATGCTGCTTAGAGACTACTTCGCTACCTTGCCCTCACCCGACATCATGGTCTTCGATACTGAGGGGGCATTGAACTCGCTGGATATTCATATTCAGATTGGGCTGGTGATCCTGATTCTCGATAGTCTACTTCTGGATACATATTCTTGCTTGGCTTAGGACCTATCTCTTGGGCAAGTAAGAAGTCGCCTATAGTTTCTCTATCATCCACCGAGGCTGAGTATCGAGAATCCATCTTCACAGCATGTGAGGCCATCTAGCTTCGATGTTTATTATATGACATTGGTGTTTTGTAGGTTACTCGGACATGCATCTCCACGGATAGCCAGTCAACCTTGGATATTACCAAGAATCAAGTGTTCCACACCTAGATAAAGCACATTGAGATCCAGTACCACTTCATCCATGAGAAGCTCGTCTCTTAGGAGATTACTCTAGAGTAGTGTACCTCTCAAGAGAACCTAGCCAACATGTTCAAGAGGGCTCTACCTCCAGTTCTGTTCCAGCACTTGGTGGACCTCTACAACATTTAATCGCTCCAAAATGGAGCTGCAGAGGGGGTGTTGACGACATGATTGCTCCTACATCATCTACATTTGTATTAAGATTAGTGAATCTCCATTTTGTATCTAGGAGGCACTCCATTTCTAGTTTATTTCCATTTTATATTGTATTTCCTTTGTATTTGGGTACCTTGCCATTTGCTTCTACCATTGTATTCATTCTCCTTTCAGAGGAATCATCCCACATGAGATGTACTTTGGAGAGCCCCTCCCAAATCTATATAAGGAGGGCCTCTCCCCCAATTTGTACTTGGTTAGAAGCTTGAGGAGCCTACTCCATGCTCTTCGCAAGCTCATTTCTAATCCACATGAGTTTACTCATTTCATGGTCTACTCATTTTGAGTCTCGCATGCTCTTTCTTTTGTGAGTACACTCTTCTTTTCATTTTGCTTCTGCGTGTGTACTCTCTACACATAGGGGTATTGATTCATCCCCCAACAATGGTATTAGTGCATCTCAATCATTTTTGACTCTTGAAGGAGGTCAAAGAAGCCATTTGAAGATGTTGAAGCTATTAGGAAAGTACGTACAACATACCTCCAAGCTACATCAAATTTCAAAAGTGGATTTTCAAGCTAAGAGCAAGCACCTCAACACATATCAAGGGAGGAAACTATGAGAAGGTAATCATTTTGAACTTTTACTATTCCATCAGACTCAAGGAAAGCTTATGAAGCATTGAAACTTAAGCAATGGCTAAGTATGCTACCCAAATAGAGAAATTGGAGAAAGGAAACTACCAACCTTGGAGATTTTGGGTTAGCAATTTCCTCATGGATAAGGGACTACGAGGATTAGTAAGTGGAGCTAAGCCTAGGCCTCAATATGTAGAGCCATTCAATCAAGCACAAGAAAGGGAAGTTAATGAGTGGATTGGTAAAGATAAGAGAATAATATTCATGTTATTTCAACATATTAGCAATAACATGATCGACCATATCTAAGACTTGAACTCATCCAAGAAGGTGTGGGAGGCTTTGGAGAGATTGTACTCCACCTTCATGAAGGTAAGAAAGATTCAACGCAAGAATGAGTTGAAAAAATTAAGGAAGGCTTCAAATAGCATCATCAATAATGATATCCTCAAGGTAAAAGAGATTGCAGATGCCTTAGGATCAATAGGCAGCTCCATCGATGATGATGATTTGGTAGGTGAAACATTAAATGGGCTGAGATATGATGACAAATGGATTCCATTCAATAATTAAGTATATGTGAGAGAATCATTACAAAATTTGGAGCAATTACTTACACTCATGGTGATAGAGGAGATGAACATCAATGGAGGTCATTCAAAGGGCAAGGAAGCCCAAATCTTTTATGCAAGTAAAGGCAAAGGAAAGAGAGGTGGACACAATGGACAAGAAGAAAGATAGGTGAAGATCAAGCAATGATCATGAAGGTTAGAGTCAAAGATATGGAGCAAGCATGAGAGGAATATCTAGAGGAAGATGAAGTCAATATAGAGGAAGTGACTACACAAAGGAATGCTACAATTTTGGCAAGCCGGGCCACTTTTCCAAGGACTACTATTCAAAGGGAAACCAAGGAGGCTACAAGAAGAATCAAGGTAACATTGTGAATATTTCAAATAGATGAGAGAATGATAATGTTGTAGCATGATGCAAAGAAGTGGTAGGAAAGAAGGCATAGACACCACATGGTACATTGATAGTGGATGTTCAAATCACATGAGCTGCAATAGGTAAATGTTTAACAATTTACATGAACCAAGCACAGAAAGGCATGTAGAAAGAAGTGATAATATCGAGCATATGATAACACACTTAGGTGATGTTCCTTTGGATGCAAAGTGTCCTAAAGATGTGTTACATGTTTCCACAATTATGAAGAATCTAGTATGTGTTGGAGAAATGGTTGAAAGAGGGTATGTAGTCAAGTTCAAGAACAAAAGATGCTTTGTGGAAATTTTGGTACAAATCCAGAGAGCATGAGCAGATGCTTAGACTTATGCAGAAGAGAGATTCTTGTAAAGTCTTGGCCGATATAGGTACCTAAAGCATCAATAAAGAAGGAATCTAAAGACAAGAAGTCAAAAGCTCTTGTCACTACAAATTGGTCAAGAATAAACCAATTGAACTTGAATTTATGAAAATTCAAGTACTTGGAGTTTTGATTGATTTTCATTTGAAAAAAATTAGCAAAGAAGGATGGATGTTCCATCAAAAGGTTTTCAAGTTTCTAAAGGATAGCACAAGATCATGAAATGATCATATGAAGGGATCAAAACCTAGAAAATCTAGTTAGAGATAATGCTTGAAACTTTAAACTTCTCGTAAAGAATTGAAGCAAGAAGGTACTCTATCAAGAGATGTTTATACTTTAGGATAAGAATCACCCACACATTAATGTGAATATAAAATAGGGGGGTATGGGACACCATATTTTATACTCAGATTGATGTAAGAAAGATGGTATGGGACATTGGACCATGGGATGATAATTATCTTTTAGTCCTAGTTTGGATCTTGAAGTTAAGTTTGATCCTCAAGAGAATTAAGACTTCAAAAAATGAGTTTAATTCAAGAAGGAATCTCAAGATACTTCAAGATAACTTCCACATCGAGAAATCAGAAGATGTGAAGTAAGTAACTTCCAAGATCTTCTTGAAACACTTCAAGCTTAAGTGCTGTTGATTCAAAAATATTTAATATATTTTTGAACAAGTTGGACTTTGACTTTGAGTTTTATCTTTTTAACCAAGGATTTGATTGACTAAGTCAAGCATCAAGTTCCTAGTGTAACTTGGTAAATTCACTCTTTTGACTCAAAGAAATGCACAAGAATTTCATTCCTAGTAAGAAGTCAAAAAGACTGAATATGACCTGAACTTAGTCTCAAGTGAAGCATTATTTGAATATAAAACTCATCAATAGAACCTTAGTGGGTCGACACACTGATGTTGGTTACCACACTAGTATCTTATGGTTGGATGATGTTTTCGATTGGCTTTGAATCGTTTTGAGAATCCAGCCTATTTCTCTTAAAGATAGAAAAAATGCTTCAATATCCTGTTGAAACAGATCTTTGAGAAGTTAAAGTCTTGAGTCATCTAGAGTTTGACTCATAGCAAGTTTACGTAACTTTGAAGTTTGAATTGGTTGAGCAGAGTTTTAGTTCTTTTCTTTCCGCTTTTCGAATCTTTTGGATTTGACTCAAATATAGTATCTGATTCTTTCCATAAAAGTCAAGGGTTAACCGGATAGAACCAGGTAACTAATCGTAGATAGATGTTCTGTACAAGAACCTTTAAAAACATTAAAAGATGATAAGTAAAAGTTTGACTTATTCATTTGAGTTTGCTTCAAGTTATAGCATAAATGATTTCCTAGAGTCCAATATACTCTAGAATAGAGAAGTTAGGAATTGCTCAACAGATTGACAATTCCCAAGAACTTTTAGCTAAAGCTAGTCTTTGAGAAAAGTGTCCTAAGTTGGACAATTTTCATTGCAAATTTGAATTGTTCAAGTTATAGTATGGTTGACTCAACAGAAATGGTAAACTTTCTCCTTCAATTACATAGGATTTTTAAACCCATTAGGACAAAGTAGTCCTCTAGTCGGGTGAAAAAATCAAGTAACTGTTGGATCAAAGTAAACCATTGTACAAAACATCTAAGTAAGATATTTGGGACAACCAAAATTCAAGTTCTCCAAAATAAATTCAAGTGAATCAAGAGTTCTCAAAGTCTTGCGAGGGATAAGAATCCCACCTTTGTTACTATGTCCATTGTTGTATAATTACATGGGTCTAAGGGGTAGAACCCTTGGGTTTCTAGGTGTGAAACCCTTTGGATTTATGATTTATTTACCCCTTTTAGATGGTTCTTGAACCTTAGGGCTAATTCTCTAAGGTTGAGTACCTTAGGTTTGATTGGAAGCTTCTCCTAGCCACTTGATTTGTATGTGAGAGCTTGGAGAGTCTTCTTTTAGAAGCCATGTCATTTCATGTGATATCCTAAGCTTGGAAACCATGTGAATACCTTAGGACCCATGTGATGGAAGGTGGTACACATGTCCTCTTGAGAGGGACTTACCCCCTTGGTCTTGGAGCTATATATTGGAGGGGTTGGTTGGGTGGAAAGACATCTCTCTTCCTAGTGTGTGACCATGCTAGTTAGTCTTAGTTGAGTTGTGTGAAGGCTATGGAGTCCTTCCACAACAATGGTATCAAGAGCCCTTAGGTTGAGATCTTATCTTCATCACTTTGCTTGTAAGCTCTTGTTGAGATGTGTTGAAATTGCATCGATGTAGCAATTCTTCATCTCTGTGGAAGTACTGCCCACCGTATGAAAGTACTCCTTGCTGTATGTAGCTCCTCGCTATTCGTTGGATTAGCCAAAATGATTGAGTGCACACTTTGTAGAATGCGGGATTCGATCCCTGGTCACATGGACGGGAGACTACTGCTTTATCCAAGATGCCAGGCGCTTTTACTTGGTCAGCACTATCATGAGGAAGATCATGCTGCAGTAATAGTTTTCTCCGTCCACAGCTGCGCATTGGTTCTTCTCCATGCCTGCGCCTACTATCCCTGGCAATGGGATAATATCTAGCTTTGTCAGATTCGCCCCTTGCGCAACCAACTAAAGCTACAAGCATTAGAACCTTCCATAGCTGAGACTTCATAATATATATTATAACTGGCTTGTGTGTGCACATCGACAACTCCTCACATCTTCTACAGTTAGAACGTAGGATCGTTCTGCTATCTCACCTCATCATGTAGATGGGTAGAAACACTCGGTCTATTTTCCACCGTAACACAGTTTCGTTCAAGATTTTCGTCTTGCCGACGGACACCGCAACCATCATGAATCTCGGATGGTTTGCCTCTCTCAGTACGGGAGCCTCCAATATCGATTGCGAACAAGGCCTCGTTTGTTTCATGGCATGTATTTTCTTTATCTGCAGCAAGAAATGGTCGAGAACGAAGAGGTGTAATTTTTTGACAATGTTCCTCTTCTTCCGTCACTTTTCGTTACTACGAGGCATGACGGTGAGCTAAGTAGGAGAGACGAGATGAAGAGCACACCTCTAGCTCCTATTCAACAATTTTTGATGGATGCATAAGAAATCCGAGAAGATAAGTTTATACATTTTTTAATGTCATTTTACATATTGCATATGGGTTTACTTGCTATAATGTTGCTCATATGAGCTATTTTTTTTTACATGTGAATAAACCCACTAATGTGTAGTTTCATTGTAAGAGATTTTGAAGGGCGTGAGAGAAATTATGGAACGAAGTTCCATGGGACAAAATTCAAAGGCAGGATAGACTCTTCACTAAGATCATGGAAAGAACAGGGTTAAAGAGTTAGTTATTTTCTTCTTTCACAAATTCCATGAAATCTTATACATGCATGAGTCGATATTTTATGCATAAATCTCTTTTGCATGAAGATTGGCTTTACATGCTAAGTACATACAGTTATGAGGGCATGGTTCTTTTTGAAAGGTTCCTTTGCCAAGGATAATGGAGGCATGCGCATGACATCCATTAACTATGCATATAGATTTCACCCCTTAAAATGCATGCATAAATGCATGATTACAAAGGTAAATCCACACATATGGGCACACAAGTAAGTATCAAAATGCCCAAGAAGGAATCCACTGATGGACAAGATGGGATGGCCGAAGCCTACTTCATCACCATGGGAACACTCAAATAAAACCAAGGGATGGACGAAGCTTAATTTCCAGGTAAATATTTGCATTTTTTTCTTTTCTTTGCAAATTAAAGCACGTATAGTGCATGTCATAATAGACATGACTCGGAAGTGGATGCATAGATTTAGGTGGCCCAGTTTTTGTGGTCACATCGACAATCAATCATGGAAATAAGTTGCACTATGCATCAAGTTCATTGCTTTGAAAAGAAGTATTGGAGGTGCATTAAAACGGTCATGGTTAGGAAGAATGCATCTAATGCATTGTTGAAACTCGCATATACTAAGTTGCATGGAAATTTTGCACCATCCGTTGGATGAACAAAGTTCTAAATTGGAACTTTTGCATGCTTTAAGGAGGGGTTCAACTTCTGAACCTTATGCATGCAAGACCTTTTCCAATAAAGGTGTAAATATTTTTGCATACACTAAACTATGCATTTGAAATATATTACATGGGTTTTTTGAATTGAGAGGGAGATTAAGTTCTTGAAGTTAAATTTAAATAAGATTTGATTTTGTCAGTTTCTAGTACGAATGGTGATGAGGCCAATTGGCCACTATAAACCATTTAATTCCTTTAAATTTGGCTTAGTCCAAATAATCCTAACTTCTTGAACTATCCCTCTTATGGAAGTGTAAATTCCATAAAAACCCATGGCATGCCTGATTAGCAAGGCCATAGACTTAAGGTAGTAATACAAAAAATTTCTCTCTTAAAACCACGATAAAATGGTGGTAACTTAGAGCACTATGTTCTCAAAGTTCTAAGGAAGAGAAAATATGGTACAACAAAATCTTAGTATTGGAAGATGAAAGTGTTAGTGCTTTTGTTCAAGAAAGTTCTTTGTTTGAAAGAACTACAGAACTATTTGGAGCTTTACATTTTTCTTCCAAGCAAATGCAAGGCATGACGAGAAGGTAAAACTCAAGGGTGGTAATAAACCATAAGTACCACTTTCTAATGTCCTAGAAAATAAAGGACTATATAGTAAATGGAATTACCATCTACTTCAACATAGAGATTTGATTGGCAATTCAAATTATTCTTTCTCAGATGACTCATTATGTCATAAGAGATAATATCTAGTTGAGTATAAAATAGCTCTATTATCAAGTGACATAAATTGATCTTTTAGGGTACATCTGAACAAAGGAATCATTGAAAAACCAATCTTTGACATTAAGTCTGGTCAAGTTGCAATTACAATTGAGACTTGGTAAGTTGAAAGTCCATTGTAGCATATGCAATACAGTGGAAATAATACTTACAAGTCCAAGAAGTAATAGATCTTACTTGATTAGAAGAAGGTTTGATCCCAAAATTCAAGCTAAAGTTACCTTTACTTAAGTGGAAGTGTAAGTCGGATGGTATGGGACATCTAGGCTTACATTACCACTGAAGTTGATTTGATGGTATGGGACATCAAATTTAGAGGTAATTCAAAACTTGAACCTTCGGACATTTTTTCGGTATGCTTGGAGAAAGGAAAGCTAAAAGCTCTGAATAGTTCTTTTTAACGAGGAAGGACAATAAAATATTGAGATTAAACTCTTTCAAATACTTCTGAAAGAGCACAATTTTTCAATTTACTTTCAGGTAGTTTTCGAGGACGAAAACTCTTAAGGAGGGGAGAAAGTCCCCAAGAACTTGTATCTTATGCCTTGAAAAGACCAAATGGGATATGGTAAAAGATATGCAAGAAATAGATAAAGTTGAAGTACTTCCTTGTATTCTAGTACTTCATATATCTTTTCATTCATCTTCCAATGAAATGAAGTTCTCAAAGATTGGGAATTCTTAAAGAACCCCAATGCAAGAAAAGGCTTGCATCCACCATAAGGATTATACGAATCCTAAGTGGATTAGGAAAAGAAGTTAGATGAGCTATAAAGCATAATCCTAAAAGTATCTTGATACTTCATGAGGATTGATAACATATGTTATGGATTCCAACAATATAGACCTAAGGAATATGGTTTCTTGTATGAAGCATAATAGCTAGATCCCCAAGTAAAACCCATGGGTAAAACATTGAACATGAAGGGATCTATTTTGGGAAAGGCCTAGTCTTATCTCTTATTTTGGCTAAAGACGAAAGGAAAGCCAAAAGACCCAAATAGGGCAAAGATCAAGTCAAACTTTACGTTTGATAAGATAAGTCACACCACATTAAATGGTTAACCAAATATTTAAGTAAGATTAGAGGTCGTGTAATCTAAGCACCTTAGTCCTTGCTCTTATAAATTTGGTACCATTGTATGAAGGGCATTTATAAGGACAGAAAAGGTGAGAAAGTATAGAGACAAAGTTATGTGGATTGGATGAGGAACCACTGGTATGGGACGATGGGTACTGAATCCCGTTGAGTAGTTTTTCTTGATGGCCAGAAGAAAAAGGGACTCATGATCCGATGGAATACATCAGGAAGACAATGTCTACGATTAGGCATCTTCCTCAATTATCCTCTCAAACGGAAGAAGAATTCTTCCAACAAGATATGAAAGTGTCTATCTCTTATAGAGAGTTAGAAATAAGGAGAGGATCAACTTTTTTTTGAGTTTGAAGGTAAACTCCAAAGGATGAAGCTCTAAAAGCTTGATGCCAAAGTATGACTTGAAATTCAAGGATCATAAAAATGATCTTAGAGCAAGCTTGAAAGAAAGCTTAGAAAGATCATCTTTTTGATACTTGATAAATCAAGAATAGGAAAGATCCAAGGATGATGTCACCTTAGGACATCTTTAATAGATCTAGAATATAAGGGAGAGAACTCTAGAAGGATCAAGAAGACCTTTAAGGTTTGAGATCCAACTAAAGATCCGTAAGGATTAAGCAGTGAAGAAATGATTGGAATAATCTATTTTTACTTATTACCTTAAAGATAACAGGATCTTTTACACTATGAGTTCCCATCTTGGGACGTAGTTATAAAGATCTTAATCTTTTTGGAAGAACAAGTAAAATAGGTTTCAATCAATTGGAGTCTACAATAGTTAGATTAATCCCTATGGATCCTAGTCCCTTAAAGTGGATTCTCAAAACTACGTAAATTTTTGAAAGAACATTGAATCCACTTTTGGTAAGCTATTCAAATTCTCTCTATAGATAAAGAGGATGTTATATTCTTGTAAAAACCAAATAAGCCACCTTTACCACTCTATTGGTTAGGTAGGGATTATATAATGAAATTCCTCTCTATTTAGATTTATTATAGGCGAATTGCAAACAAGAAAATCCACCCATTTTACTAAGAGAGAGTAATTTGGGAAGGGATTATGTAAGATTCATCTTCCTTTTAGATCAAGTTGGATTCTAACTTGAGAGATGAATCTGATAAGGAAACCTTAAGTGGCATTCATCTATTTTGCTAGGTCCATGCACAAGTAGTGCAAACCAATGGACCAAGGTAGTAATTTAGCTGAAGTCACTTTGCATCCACCTAATTCACATGTTTGAGCTATGGAGAGCCAGATGACACATAGCTTAAACAAAGGAAATAGGCAGAGATGTTCTCTTCCACCCTTTTCATTCTTTCCATACTTCGCATTCGACTCAATTTCTTTTCGTATGCAAACTAGATGGAACTTTGAATGATTGGGGTAGGGAATCAGACCACACATGGATTCTCCTCTTTAAAGATTCATTCAGGATAGAAATTATCCTTTTGAATTAAGAGGCGAATTAGAGAGATGAAGGCCATGATCTTTGAGATTGATCATGGAGCACGGGGGAATATCTCCACTCATTTCCGAGGACAGAAATGCTTTTAAGGGGGGGAGAATGTTGTATAATTACATGGGTCTAAGGGGTAGAACCCTTGGGTTTCTAGGTGTGAAACCCTTTGGATTTATGGTTTATTTACCCCTTTTAGATGGGTCTTGAACCTTAGGGCTAATTCTCTAAGTTTGAGTACCTTAGGCTTGATTGGAAGCTTCTCCTAGCCACTTGATTTGTACGTGAGAGCTTGGAGAGTCTTCTTTTAGAAGCCATGTCATTTCATGTGATATCCTAAGCTTGGAAACCATGTGAATACCTTAGGACCCATGTGATGGAAGGTACACATGTCCTCTTGAGAGGGACTTACCCCCTTGGTCTTGGAGCTATATATTGGAGGGGTTGGTTGGGTGGAAGGACATCTCTCTTCCTAGTGTGTGGCCTTGCTAGTTAGTCTTTAGTTGAGTTGTGTGAAGGCTATGGAGTCCTTTCACAACATCCATGCACCAGTCATGCCCAAAAATGGACTAGTAATTTGAATCCACCCAGTTCACATATTTGTGCCTAGGTCGCACATGAAGAAACTATGAATTGGCCAGGGATGTTTTTAGATCCACCCTTATTATTCATTCACTACTTTTTACATCAAAGTATAAAGCGAGATAGTGTTTTGAATCATTTGGGTAGGGATGCCACCACAGAGATGAGATATGTTCTTCCAATTCTAGAACATGATCATGTTCTTCCCATTTTAGAACATGAGGCTGGGGGGTTACCTATAGTAGATATATAGCTCTATTTTCGAGGATGAAAATATTTTCCAAGGCGGGAAGAATGTAATAAACTAAGTCTATGATCTAGGGGTCCGACCGATCAGACGGATCTAAAATCGGACACCGTTTGGTCATCCGTGTGCATGACCAGAGATCTCGAGTTTAGACTTACTAGGAGGTCTTGTGCCCTTGTGAACAAGTGATCCACTTAGCTTAGTGGTTAAGTCTCAAGGGTGTGAAGGAGGAGGTCTTGGGTTCAATCCCCATGGGGTATATGGGGAGGGTATTTTGCCCAAAGAGATCTAGAGCCTTCTAGAAGCATCCACTTGAGTTAACTCGAGTTAGCTGGGACACTTGGCACACGGAGTTACATGGCTGACACTTGGATGGTTAGTATCCACCTGCCCAAGAAAGCAGTCCCCTAGAGAGAGCTATATATAGAGGCATTTGGTTGAGGAGAGTCATCTCTCTAGCACATGGTGGTCGTAATCCTTGTTCTCTTGCAAGACCCGTGATTGATCAATTATTACCTCTCTGTGGAATTTGGTTTGGTGATGTGGAATTTGGTTTGGTGATGTTTATTGACAGATAAGTGTTTTGGTTTAGTTGAATTAATTAAATGTGAGAAAGTTAGGTTGAGAAGTTACATGAAATACTGTAATCTAATCACAAACACGATACTCGGTATCTGTTTCATATCGTTTATTGTGAATGAATCGATATTAAATAATTGCACGATCATAAGTACGGTAGTAATACATTCAGGGTAGCTATGCTTAGTGGTTGGGACAACGATTGAAGAATATTGTGAGTGTAGTTAATATAAATCTAAATTTGCATAAAGTAATGAGGGAATCAGTGTTCAGTGAATTGTAACCATGATCAAACTTAAGTACGGTGTGGGAAAATTATTATAGGGCCTCTGTTTACACAGACCCTGTCCAACCCAAGAACCCTATAGGAAATCTCTATTACTGTTATCTCAACCAGATACAATAAGGATCAAACAGAGAAAGATTTAACACTTGCAGTGGCCATGGGGCTTGGAATATAAGTCTTGTTAGAAGCCTAGGATATACCTTGTAGGGAAGACCTTGTAATACATGCCTATAACATGGTCCAATAAAAGTTATCTGGAATATCAGAATGCTAAACATCCTTGGAAAGTAAACAGTGCGCTCAAGACACCACGACGTGGTAATAGTGAAGGCCAATCATTTGAGGGAGGAGGCCTAACATGAACCAATGAGGTTGCACTAAATCACTTTCTTATTTTTGGGGTACAAAGCATATCGGAATTTAGCCCAGTACAATTCGATGAGATTACGGTGAGCAGCCTCGGTACTGAACTCAATGATAATCCATCTGGTAGAGGTTTGGAATTAGGGTCGGTGTCCGATGGCAGTGGTTTGGTGTTCGGTGGAACTATCGAGTTCATGGAAGTTTCGGGGAATACTGAAACGACTGGAGGAATTAGTTAGGAAACCAATAGATTTGTTAGGATTCTTGAGCAAACTACGAATTGTAACCCTGAACCAAGAACTTCTATTGAGAAACTTGTACAAGATGAATCCTTTAACTAGGGGAGTCACAGGAGGGTCTTAGTTATTGATTACTTGCCAAAAGAGTGGGATCCTACATGTTTCTTCAAATTTACATTTTGAGAAGGCTTGTTCCTCAATCGTAAATCAGAAAAATTAGGGAATATTAGTGAGTCAGTACCACTGAAGGGTTCAACGGATAGCTGTGTAATAGATCAACCTATAGAAGCCTTTGAGGCACGAGACTCTGAACAATCATTATATCTTAATCCTGACGATATGGAAGATTACGAGAATGAGCAACAACAACAACAACAACAATAGCAACAGCAATAGGCACAACAACAACAACAATAGCAACAACAATAGCAAAAGCAACAACAATAGCAGCACCACCAGCAACAATAGCAGGGTGATCATTGGAGAACCTCAATTGTAGGGGTTACATATGCAAGATTTGGAGGTTTCCTTGATGATGATTCAGATGCACACGTGCGTACCTTCGAGATTAACTATGCAGTACTCAATAATTTGGTGGACCCAGATACAAAGTTATAGTGTTCCAATCAACTTTGGTGAATGAAGCAGCTTGATGGTTGAGAAAGTACGATATTAACCATTTAAAAATATATGATGACTTGAAGAACACTTTCTTACAATGTTTTAGATTAAAGAAAAATGTTGAGGAGATCTTTGACTATTTACAAAATAACTGGCAGAAACCACATCAGAGTGTATCGGAATATGCAATCGTGTTCCCTACACATATATGCCAGTTGCCTCCAGCTCAGGAAAATCTTTCGGATGATGTGATAAAACAATGGTTTATCAATGGGTTAAACCCACATCTCAAACAAGTGATGATTATTCAATGTGTAGAAGGAATGACACTGGGTGCAGTTATCTCCATGGCTTTGCATCTGGAACATAAGGTGGGTGGTTTCATAGAAGACCTGGAGTGGTTAAATGTTGGTAAAAATAAATATGATGATCCATTAAAACATGTTTACGACACTAAATGTAAGAACTCTGACCACATTGTGAATAATTATGCCCTTAATCAAATTTATTGTGCAATTTGGGATACTACAAGCCATGCAACAGAGACTTATCCATATAACACAAAGACTTCGAATAGACTAGTAGTGAACATTGTTATGCAAGAACAGGGGCAATCAATGACTAGCTATGTACCACTGCATTTGAGAAATACAACATATCCTAAATATACCAATTATAGAGACGGATGCACAAGAAATTTCAACTAGACACGGTGGAATCAGGATCAAGTAGGCAGTAGCATGAATTTACCTCCACCATGTTGCCATTTCTGTGGGAAAGTGGGACGCATTCATAGGCACTATAAGGACACTCAAGCGTATGATAAATAGAATAAAGAGAGGCAAAATCCAATGGAAAATATGGTTTACATTTCAACTGTAGATACACAGACAGTGGTTGTTCAGACCCGTTTCAATAAGATAATCCATCCAACAGCAGAAGTCTTTGAACCAGGTGTAAGAGAGCAGTAGTGCACATTTGCCGATGCATCCAAATGGGCCAAAGAAGAACCACCATTTTTTCCGATCTTGTACCAGTTACACGACAGAAAGTGGGTCAAACAGATAAATCCACACTAGAACCAGTTGAAGTTCGATCAGCGATTCCACCAAAAATAGTACCAAAATGTGCCAGTCCAAGTAGAGCATGGGACATTTTATCCAAAGCTCTCATAACCATCCTTTTGGGATAATTCTTAACACTAGTACCAGGAATACGATAGGAATTTCAACAACATATTGAGCCCAACTCGATGCGTGCTCCGACAATAGCTACAATTAGTCTGGAAGTTGACGTTAGAGTAGACCATCTTGTCCCTTTAATCACTGTGTCGTTCAAAAATCATAAGATTTCTCAGGTATTAATTGATGGTAGATTTCCACCGTGGCAATCTGTACAAAGTTGGGATGGACCCATATCGAACCTATTAACATTTTTTTGCATATGGTTGATTAGTCCTCAGTCCATCCAATCGGGTTAGACTGAGATATTCCTATTACCCTACAATGAGCAGTATTTAAAATGACTTTCATAGTAATGGACTTGCCCAAATCCTATTTGGATTATAATTTATTATTTGGTAGACCTTGGCTGAAACATGCTAAAGTATTACAAGATTGGTGCTCCAAGGAACTTATTTTTAAATGTAACCACCAAAAACATGTGGTTCCCCTTGATGATATGAAGCCTTGTGAACTTCATGCATGGCCTTATGTCATAGAACCAGTGCTCATGCTAGAGGGATTTTCCAATGATGAGGAAGCATTTTTTACTACTAATGAGGATTTGTTGTTTTTGGGAACAATCCATTTACAATAGGTGTTGGACTCTGGTGACCTGCATCGTGCAACCACTCATGGATGATGCTGTTAATGAAGCTGAGAATTTCTTAGGATCTACAGATTTGAGACGATTGTTTCAATCCCCAAGAGATGTCTCTTTGTCTCGGTAGTCTTATGTGTCAGAAGATCAATTAGTCACTTGTAACTTAGGAGATGAGGCTAACCCTCACCTAGTAAAAATCAAAGCCGAATTGACTCCTATATTCGAGGAGGATTTGCTCAATCTCCTAAAAGAATTTACTAACATTTTTGCATGGGATTATCATGAAATGAAGGGCTTGGACCCTCGTATTTACCAGCATAAGGTTGTTTTAAAATCGGATGCAAGGCCCGTTAAACAACAGAGCTATTGAATGAACCCTAATTATGCCTAGTAGGAAAAAGAGGAATTAGATAGGTTATTGAAGGTTGGATATATCGTCCCCATGGAGCACACAGAGTGGATTTTGCCTACAATGATCGTCCCTAAAAAGAATAAAAAGTTGTGGATATGTGTTGATTATTGCAAGTTGAATGCCACTATGGTGCCAGACCCCTTTCGATTGCCTTTCCTTGATAGTATGCTAGAACACGTAGCTAGGTGTGAGATGTAATCTTTTTTTAGATGGCTATAGTGGGTGTAACCAGGTTCGAATGGTTGAGGCGGATATCCCTAAAACTGCTTTTATTACTAACTTGGGGCTTACGAAATGCACCTAGCATGTTCCAATGCTGCATGCAGTAGATATTTGCACCTTACCTCACGAGTTTTATGTGAGTGTGCTTGATGATTTCTCTTTGTTTGGTGATACTATAGCCATTTACAACATCTCTGGTGTTGTTTTTTGAAGTGTAGAGAACATTATCTCTGCTTAAATCCAAATAAGTCTATTTTTTCGATGACTTGTGGAAAACCCTTGGGCCACATCATATCCAAACAAGGAATACAGGTGGATCCTCACAAAGTCAAAGTAATTTTAGATGTGTTCCCACCCACAACACCCAAGGAAGTTATGTGCTTCCTAGGACATATTCATTGGCATGGTTGCCATCTCCGTTGGTTGGCCCATTTGACCATTCCTCTTACACGATTGACTATTGTACCCTCACACTAATTTTTTTGGAATGATGAATGCCAACTCAGCTTCGATCATCTTAAAAATCTGCTTATGAAGGCACAAATTCCACAGGCACCAAACTGGCAACTATCGTTTTACATGTTCGTTGATGCATCTGATATTGTGATTGGTAGTGTTCTCATGCAACAACAAGAAAAATGGTATAGACCGATCTATCATGTGAGCATACATCTTAACTCCGCTAAAGGTAACTATTTTGTCATCGAACAAGAATGTTTAGGATTAATATACTCCATAAAGAAGTTTGTACACTATTTTCTAGGCCAAAGTATCAGCTTTCATGTAGACCATGTGGCCTTAGTTTACCTTGTGCAGCAACAACATCTGGGTGGATGACTTGCATGTTGGGTGTTATTAGTCCAGGAATTTGACTATGATGTAGTGCACAGACCAGGTTCGGCACATGCCATTGTCGATTTTCTATTGCAACTCAATTTTGATGAGCCTCCAGAGGGAGTAGGTGACTCATCTCCTACTATCTATGCAACTAGTGCTCCAAATATGCCCCAAACTACCTTATCTATTGTAGATTCTTACTATGATATAGTCATGATTTTTTTGACTACTTGTGGTTCGAGTTCAGTGTCTAACACGACCCATTGTAAAGTAGAAATTTATAGCTGATGTTTTTGGATCATTCACTACAACATATGAGGGGCATACCGTCGTTGCATATACCGACGGTCATAGTCGGCGTCGGTATAGCCCTCGGAAAATCTGACTAAGAGAACCGACGGTCAAGTGACCGTCGGTATGACCGTTTTAAACGGATCATCGGTGTGGCCCGCAGCCGCCGGTATAAGCGTCAGTATAAGCGTCGGTATAAGCGTCGGTATGAGCGTCGGTATAAGCGTCGATAATTTACTGGCATCTACCGACGTGTATACCGACGTCCATACCGGTGCCTATACCGGCGGCGAATTTTTAAACATACCGCGAACCCGAGAGCAAAACTTCACATTTCTGCGCGTGTTTGAGTACTGTCGATCTACTGTCAAACTTGCGCGCGCGAACCTGCATTGTCTTGTGCACACACACACACGAATCTCTCTCTCTGTACACACACACACACTCTCTCGGCTTAGCTCTCACATCTTGGTAAGTGCTGCGCGTACTGTTAGCATTTGTGTTTCTCTATGCTTTAGGGTTTCTAATTTCTCTTTTCGTTGATTTTGCAGAAGTTCGTTGGTGTCGATTGTTTGGAATTGGACGAGAGACGACCTACATTACGCTTTGACGACAACGAATCAAAGAGAGACATACTTGTAAGTGATTCTTTTATTCGCTATTGATAGAGAGAGAAGGAGAGAGAGAGAGAGAGAGAGAGAGAGAGAGAGAGAGAGAGAGAGAGAGAGAGAGAGAGAGAGAGAGAGAGAGAGAGAGAGAGAGAGAGAGAGAGAGAGAGAGAGAGAGAGAGAGAGAGAGAGAGAGAGAGAGAGAGAGAGAAAGAGAGAGAGAAAGAGAGAGAGAGAGAGAGAGAAAGAAAGAGAGAGAGAAGAGAAAGGAAGATACACATTAATTTACACATGCATACATACACACATACATGTACACACATGCATGCTTACATACACACACCTATACACACATGCATGCTTACATACACACACACATATACACATATGCATGCATACACACACATAAATTTACACACATGCATACATACACACACATGCATACACACATACATACACAGACATATATACACATATGCATACATACACATACACACACACATATACACACATACATACACACACGCATATATACACACATATACACACATGCATGCATACATACACACACATATACCGGCATGCATGCATACACACATATATACACACATGCATACATACACACATATACACACATGCATGTATACATACACACACATGTATACACATGCATACACATACACACACATACACATACATGCATGCATACATACACACACGTAGACACACATGCACACACATGCATGCCTACATACACACACATACACATACACACACATGTATACACATGTATACATACACACACACACATGTACACATGCATACATACACACACATATATACACACATGCATACATAAACACATATAATCCTATTTTTATTTTGAAGTTTTTGTTTTACATCAAATATATAAAAATAGGATTAGGGTTTTAGGGTTAAATATTTAAGATTAGGGTTTTAGGGTTTTAAATAGGATTAGGGTTTTAGGGTTAAATATTTAAGATTAGGGTTTTAGGGTTTTAGGTCTAGATATTTAAGATTAGGGTTTTAGGGTTTAGTATTTCAGATTTAAGTCTAAGTCTTTCTGATTAGGGTTTTAGGATTTTAATACGTAGATAACATATATACACAAACACACATATACATATAATACATACATACATGTAGATACACATGCATACAAAAATATACATATTTTAGATTTAAATTTTTAAGATTAGGGTTTTAGGGTTATAACACCTACATAACATATATGCACACATACACATATAATACATATATACATGTATATGCACATGTATACAGAAATATACATATTTTAGGTCTAGATATTTAAGATTAGGGTTTTAGGGTTTAGTATTTCAGATTTAAATCTAAGTCTTTATGATTAGGGTTTTAGAATTTTAATACGTAGATAACATATATACACAAACACACATATACATATAATACATACATACATGTAGATACACATGCATACAAAAATATACATATTTTAGATTTAAATCTTTAAGATTAGGGTTTTAGGGTTATAACACCTACACAACATATATGCACACATACACATACACATGTAATACATATATACATGTATATACACATGTATACATAAATATACATATTTTAGGTCTAGATATTTAAGATTAGGGTTTTAGGGTTTAGTATTTCAGATTTAAGTCTAAGTCTTTCTGATTAGGGTTTTAGGATTTTAATACGTAGATTACATATATACACAAGCACACATATACATATAATACATACATACATGTAGATACACATGCATACAAAAATATACATATTTTAGATTTAAATCTTTAAGATTAGGGTTTTAGGGTTATAACACCTACATAAGATATATGCACACATACACATGCACATGTAATACATATATACATGTATATACACATGTATACAGAAATATACATATTTTAGGTCTACATATTTAAGATTAGGGTTTTAGGGTTTAGTATTTCAGATTTAAGTCTAAGTCTTTCTGATTAGGGTTTTAGGATTTTAATACGTAGATTACATATATACACAAACACACATATACATATAATACATACATACATGTAAAAATATACATATTTTAGATTTAAATCTTTAAGATTAGGGTTTTAGGTTTATAACACCTACATAGGATATATGCACACATACACATGCACATGTAATACATATATACATGTATATACACATGTATACAGAAATATACATATTTTAGGTCTACATATTTAAGATTAGGGTTTTAGGGTTTAGTATTTCAGATCTAGAATTTTAAGATTAGGGTTTTAATTAAGTATATATGATTAAATATATAAAATTAAAAATATAAAAATAGGATTACGTAAGGAAAAAAAATCTGAATATATAAATAAATATATATATAAAATAAGATAATTATATACATAAATAAATATAAAAAGAACTATTGTTTTAAATAATTTGATTAAATATTTATAATTAAATATATAAAATCAAATATATAAAAATAGGATTACGTAAGGAAAAAAAATCTGAATATATAAATAAAAAAATATATAAAATAAATATATATATAAAATAAGACAATTATATACATAAATAAATATAAAAAGAACTAGTGTTTTAAATAATTTAATTAAATATATATAATTGAATATATAAAATTAAATATATAAAAATAGGATTACGTAAGGAAAAAAATCCTAAATATATGAATAAATATATATATAAAATAAGATAATTATATACATAAATAAATATAAAAAGAACTAGTGTTTTAAATAATTTAATTAAATAAATATAATTAAATATATAAAATTAAATATATAAAAATAGGATTACGGAAGGAAAAAAAATATGAATATATGAATAAATATATATATAAAATAAGATAATTATATACATAAAAAAATATAAAAAGAACTAGTGTTTTAAATAATTTAATTAAATATTTATAATTACATATATAAAAGTAAATATATAAAAGTAAATATATAAAAATAGGACTACGTAAGAAAAAAATCTGAATATATAAATAAATATATATATAAAATAAGACAATTATATACATAAATAAATATAAAAAGAACTAGTGTTTTAAATTATTTAATTAAATATATATAATTAAATATAATTAAGTAAAGAAAAAATCTGAATATATAAATAAATATATAAATACACAAACACACATACTTATATACCTATCTATATTCACATATATATACATATACACATATATATATACACATGCATACATATATATAGATGTTTTAGTTCTAGGTCATTTGGATTAGGGTTTTAGGGTTTTAACACGTACATAACATATATACACACATACACATACACATATAATACATATATACATGTATATACACATGTGTATAGAAATATACATAATTTAGGTCTAGATCTTTAAAATTAGGGTTTTAGGGTTTAGGCATACATATAACTTAATTAAGAGGAAAAAAATCTGAATAAATAAATAAATATATATATAAAATAGGATCAATCAAGAAAAAATCCGAATATATAGATAAAATAGGATAGCTATATAGATTAGGGTTTTAAAACTAGGATTTTAAGTTTTTTTAGGTATTTAAGTATTTAGGTCTTTAAGAGTTAGATTTCTAGGTTTACTAAAAAAACAAATGTTCTAAAATGTTCTAAAATGTCCATATTGTAGCAGATGGCTTCTTTGGATCCTGAAGAGAGAATGGCATGTCCTTGCACACAGTGCAAGTATCAAATTTATCAGAAACGACGGATTTGTACTGCACATGTTAGAGAGTATGGATCCTTTGATAGGAGTCGACTCGAAAACCTACGCTATCATTCGCATGGTCCCACAGGTGAGCAGGTGGACCCAAACGACATTGCACCGATAACCTCTCGTGGACAAAAGAGAGCAAAAAAGGACTTAGACGTAGAAGCAAGCACTAATAATATTACACAGAATGAACATATGGAAGAGATGCTTGAAGCATTTTATGAGATGGACGAAGATCATGATATCTTCTAAAGAGATAAATAGAGATAGCATAGAGAGTGCGAAACTCAATGCTATCGAGGCTGTTTGTATGGTAGAGAAATACTTTCCCACAAGTATTCTCACTATTCAACTTCATTTACTAGTTCATGTAGTAGATTAAGTTGCAATAGCAGGAACTGTCCATAGTCGATGGATGTTCTTCTTAGAGCACTTTATGAAGACATTAAAAGGGTTTGTTCGACATAGAGCACGTCCAGAGGGTAGCATGGCAGAGAGATGGCTTGTACAAGAATCTCTTATATTCATTACTGAGTTTCTACGTATATCGGATCCCGAAATGCTTCGCTTATTGAGCGATGATGAAGATGTTCATCTCGTAGGCGATGAACCACAAGGTAAAGGATTGCAAAGAAAAATGGATGTGGCTTTCAGAGAGAAGGCAATGAAGTTTTGCATAGTTAACTCTGAGCCTATGCAAAAGTGGTTAGAAAGGTATGAACTTGCCAAGGAAACTAACGCAAAGGAAAGAGCTCAGTTTCGAAGAAATCGTTCCACTCGATTTTTGCCTCTTCCAGAAAATCTTCGACCTCTCCCACCTTTTCCAACGAGCAGATGGCTAGATGCAGCGGTTTCACAAGCAAAGGCAGTGGGTGAAGATATCTCTGAAGAAGAAGAAGAACTCGTAAAAGGATGTGATTTACGGTGCACTATGGTCTCATGGACGACACTTTCGAATCCCACGAATCGATCAAAACCGGTCTACTTTTGATAGTGGAGTGATGGTGAATTTTTTGCAAAAAAGTAGAGCGAGTGCAAGAGATGATAATGCTCTAGAAGGCGAGTTAGATTATTGTGGTGTGATTCAAGACATCTTGAAACTATCTTTCAGAAAGTTTGATTACTTTGTTTTTGATGTGAAATGGTTCAAAGTAGTCACCTCTGGAAGACACGCAACAGTGAGACGAGATAAGAGCGGTTGGCTTCAAGTCGACTCCACAAGCTTATGGACAGATGAAAGGGATACATTTGTACTTCCCGAACACTGTGAGCAAGTTGTTTTTATACCAGATTCAAAAGACCCAGAGTGGCTATTTGTTTTACAAGTCGCTCCACGTAGCAGACAAATTTTTGAAAATGCAGATGTAGAAGAAAGTCCATCTCTAGTGGACTCAGAGATTCATTCGATAGTTGAGGAGGAAGAGATCATTGTTCGAGAAGAAGAAGTCATTGTTCGAGAAGACGAAGCAATAGACGATGATAAGGAGGAAACCAGCATAGCAAGCGATTTAGAAGCCATTAATTTAGAGATAGATATTCTCGGTGCATTGGATGTTCAAGAGGATGCTAGAATAGAGGACTTTTGAATAAAAGACTTGTACGTACTAATTTTTGGTTTTTTTTTTGTTTATTCCCTATATTATTTTTCTTATCGCATGCTAATTATTTGAGTTCTTTTATTACAGAGCACGATGGGAGACAGTCCTCCAATCACTCCACAGTCCATGACAGAGGAGCAGTTTTTGGAGTTCATCTCTCAGGTTCCTCCTGCGTATATGGCCGCTGCATCACAGTATTGGATCGCTCGTGGTAGCACTCCTCCCGACCTCACTCTTGGCGGCCTTACTCCTGCCGGCCTCACTCCTGTTGGCCTCACTCCCGCGGGTGTCACTCCCACCGGTGTCACTCCTGCCGGTGTCACTCCTGCCGGTGTCACTCCTGCCGGTGTCACTCCTGCCAGTGTCACTCCTGAGGGTGGTGCTACTCCCGTAGGAGGTATGTCTCCTAGCTTTGTGACTTCACCACGACCATCTTTGTAGCCATCTCCTACTGGGTCTACTAGTAGACATGTGCGTTCGACACCTCAGCGCGATACAGGGTCTGGCCCGTCTCGTAGATCGAGGTCACGCTCTAGAGCAGGAGGTTCTAGGAGTGGATCTACAGGTAGGTCTGGAGGCGGAGGAGGCGGTTGTTGTGGAGGCAGTGCGACGGACGTTGTGTTGCCCGCTTCTACTCCTAGGATGAGTACCTCAGATGTAGGTATGCCATGCAGTACACCACGCAGTACGCCACGCAGTACACCACGTACACCTTGGGGTGCTCATGACCATGATGACTCCAAGGTGTATAGTATCCGAGATGGAGCTCCGATGATGGATGCGGCTGGCAAAGCAATGCGTGCACGCATACGACAGCTTTGCTCCATCCAGTTTGGACACTCCATCATGCTGAAATGGAGTGAACAGGATAAAGATCGGAAGAATTATATCACACAGACGATTTACCAGGGGTTGCGACCAGCCGATGGATAGTCGATTGTCAGTTCAGAGTGGATTCTGCATACCGCACGTGAGGTCATGTCGCATCAACGATTCGAGGCTTGTGATGCATTCAGAGAAGGCTTACCAAAGCCTGTGTGGTTAGATGCTGAGGAGTGGGACATGATTCGTGATGAGTAGCAGCAGACTCCTGATCGATATCGCCAATAGTGAAATGCTGCAGCCACACGTCTAGACACGATTGGACCGTCACATTTGGGCAGCGGCGGATATGACAGGATGCATCATGAGTTTGTAAGTACCATTTCATTTATTGAATTTATTTATGTTAAATTTCTCATATATATTTCTCTAATCTTTTTATATTTGTTTCAGGAGCTGGCAATGGGTCGTCCTCCAACACGAACGGACGAGTCTTATGGATATAGTCATGGGTTGACTGCACTATTGCAGGACTTGGAGGGATGCGGTGCGGTAGTTTCATGGGAGCGTTTGCGATGAGGTAATTAATTTATAAACTTGGTTTTTACTTGTTTGTAATTTTCATGTGAATTTATCTCATTCCATTAATGTTCTTTGTTGCAGGACTGTTGATATGGAACGTTCTTTGCATGTGTATGGCAGTGGAAGACCAATATTTTGTATTTGATTTCCATATGGCAATACATTGCTTTGCCACATTTTGTAAAAGCGTCATATATGACAGTGGTTTGCCACACTCTTGTACATGCTTCATGATTGAAATATATAACTTCTTTTGTACATGGTTCATTGTTCATTCTGATTATCGATCTCTTTTGTGTACAATAATAGTCTATTTCATGAAATCATATTTCGGTTGTCATTAGAGTACACATCACATGTACTCGGTTTTTTTTTGGGCATAGTGTATTGTCTTTTGTTCAGCAACATCATGGTAATGTTGCTGTAGCAAAAGACAAAACATTCTGCCCAAAAAAATTTTGCAGGTATGGTCGTCGGTATAAGCGACGGTACTCCTAGTAGTGTCATCGGAATAACCGTCGGTACACCCAGGAGGCGATACAGCAGAAGCTGATTACCGGCGCATATACCGATGTTTATACTGATGCATATACCGACGCATATACCGATGCTTTTACTGACGCTTATACTGACGTCTACACCGACGCCTATACCGACTCTTTGGTACCGACGCGGAAACCGACCTTTACACCGGCGTCGCGGCAAATAAAGCTGCGTTCATTTTCCTCGGTAAAAACCTCGGTATACCATCGATCTGTTGTAGTGATTGTTGGTCAATTATACTATGCCGATCATTTGGACGCTCTACTCCGCTGTATATCTCCTCATGAAGTACCCTCTGTGATTAATATGGCACATACTATTCCCTCCAATGGGCATTTTTTGACGGATTTAACTCACCGAAAAATTCTGCAGAGTGGCTTATGGTGGCCTACAATGTAGTGTGATGTGTATAATTATGTTAAACTATGCGATGCCTGTCAATGGATAGGCCAACCTCTATAGCAGCATTATTTTTCTCTTCAACTAGTCCAACCTTTGGAGCTCTTCCAAAAATGGGGATTGGATTTCATCAGACCCATTACACCTCCGGCTATTTCCAATAATAACCAATATATTCTTACATGTACCGATTATGCGACGAGTTGGGCTGAGGCATGGGTAGTTTCGTCTGCTACAATGCAAGTGGTGGCTAAAGTGTCTCATGTAGGATGTGTTCCTGAGGTTTGGCTTCCCACTAGATATTATCTCCGATCAAGGGACCCACTTCGCTAACACTCTTATCCACGCTCTGATTCACACATTTAATATTTTCCATAATTTTAGTACTGCTTATTAACCACACGCTAATGGCTTGGCCAAAAGCACTAATAAAACATTGCTCACTATGTTGAAGAAGCTTATTCTGGACTGCCCTGAGCACGGGGATTAGCTTTTTCCTGCTGTGTTGTGGGCTTATCAGACCATGTATAAAGTAGCCACTAGTTGTACACTATTTAAATTGGCTTACAAATTGGAGGCCATTGCACCGATGAAGTTGGTTGTACCTAGTTTATGTGTGCACAGCTTTGGAGAAAAAAGTATTACCAGATGAATCGTTTCTTGCTCAAAATGATACTCTATGCTCTCTTGATATGAACAAAGCCTTGAAAGTTTTCTACTGTTACATGAAGTTCAGCTACGCCAAGCTAACACTCATGATTGTTTTCTAAAAACTCATATGTTTAAGGTTGGCTAGTTGGTGTTATTCTATAATTCTAAATTGGACCATGTAGTAGGCAAGTTTAAACTTCGGAGGTTTGGTCCATACAGTATCTCTGCCCAACTCGGCTTGGTGACATTTCGGTTAGCCTTAGTTACCGGAGTAGTTCTCCTTGACCTTGTCAATGGCTCCAAACTAAGGCGTTGTTGTCCACCCACCATATCCACTTGACTTGGTTTCTTTTTCTATATGATCATCTTTCTGAAGTTGCATGTTACGGTCGTTCTTTCAGCATCCATCGTAAAAATCATTATACCAAACCCAGTTATTTTTGGTTGATTATTTGACCGAAATTCCTTTTGTTCTTGTGATTTTGGACTTTTAATTATCGCATGTACCTTAGGATTCCATGCCGCCCCCCACATTTTATGTTTTATTTAAGTGATCTAACCTTTATGATTAAATGTTGGTTGGTGTTTATCTACGTTGCACATTTCTATGATTAGTGCATGTCGTGTGTTACTGTCGGTTACGTAAATTATGATTTTTGCTTTCTTTCTCTACTGAATGTGTGTGTTGTTCTTTGGGCATTCTGCGTGTACTCTGTTCGTGCTAGTGCTTGCTTGTGTGCTCTGTACGTGCTAGTGTTTGCTTGGGCCATGCTCTATCCCACATTACTGCCTTTAGCAAGGGCATCTCAGATGATCTCACTGAGTACCTTCGGGTATGCACCTTGCTTTAGTTCAACGAGCTACCATGGCACAATGTGCAGACTCACGTGCTATCTTTCACCCTCACCCGAGACATTGCTGCATGTCCATCTATGGCTATGACATGGTCGATTGTTACCCCATTTATTACCACACACATTATTGTTTCCACTATTCTCGATAATCTCCATCTCGCAAATGAAGGCAAAA
This sequence comes from Ceratopteris richardii, assembly GCA_020310875.1. Classification (NCBI taxonomy): domain Eukaryota; kingdom Viridiplantae; phylum Streptophyta; class Polypodiopsida; order Polypodiales; family Pteridaceae; genus Ceratopteris; species Ceratopteris richardii. Next base: position 6,879,832 of record CM035423.1, read on the forward strand.
CCGAGGTCACCCAAATCCCTATCGCCACCATGAATCAACTGTTTCCCCACAAGTCCTTCAATGAATATGCTATCATGTGTCGCCCTGCCCTTGAATGTCACGATCTCCAATTCCTTGTGTCGTCCATCAATTTACAAAAATGTAACTATGGAATCTCCCGACTGATTCATTCGATCGTTGATGCCGCTTCACGTGAGCCCATCAATTGGGCACTGTTCTACTTTTTCCGCATTCACAAGGAATGCCAAATGGTTGTGAAATAGTTATCCAAGGGAGAATTTCCGTGCACCCAGTTACTGCATCTATTTTCCTTGTTTTGACTGTGGCTGCATCTGGTGTTCTAGCACCTCCTCTTCTCCCTGCGGCGATCTCCTCTCACATAGATAATGATGATGATGATGATGATGAAGTATTGCTCTTTTTTTCAAAGAAGCGGCATTGTGTGGCTCCTGTCTCTTCCCCTGCATCTACTGCCTCATCCGTCCTGTCTATTTCGGTATTTGGCTTACCCAAAAGGACGTTTCAACCACCATCGCTGCGGCCATAGACATTGTTGTGGATGAATCTCCTAGAGTTGTTGCTGTGGAAGGTATCTTTAAGGAGGTGGCTAAAGTCTTCACTACCCCTTCCGTCGATCCTATTTCTTCATGTGTTGATTCCTTTACAGTCACACCCTCCGATTCTCCTGATTATTAACCACCCCGAGCATCAAAACTTGCTCGTGTGTAATTGCTAGGGTATTCATTACCTCATCATCTTTGTTATCCTTGGCTTTTCTACCCTCTATTCAACAGTTGGTTGCCATTGGTGAATACCTTATCCAGGTTTTCAATGTGCTGCACTCTCAGATGCTTGCAGAAAAGCAGGCTATTTTCCAAGAATTCCAACACAAACTAGATGTCTTAGAAGCTGATATTGCGCCACTCCAGGAGGAAATAATGGGAATTTGTGCTAGTGAAGCTCAGTTGCACACCCAAGTGACTACACATGAAACTGAGTTATTGGAGTTATGGCAAGTCTTGATTGAGAAAGAGGCCGCGATGGACAAGATGGGCAGCATACTAGAAGAAACAAGTAATCAAGTTATAGAATTGGAATAGAATTGTGCCAGACTGCATGCCAAAGCCGTTCAATGGGAGAACGAGTTGGCAGAAACCAAACAAGAGTTGTCTCAAAAAGCATAGGCATTAACTGATGAAGTAGGCCAAACAATTCAAGTCAAGAAAGATCTTAAAGCCACTCAGAAGGAGTTCCATGCTTACTTTTAGCCCATTCAATTCCACTCAAAGCAAATGGAACCGCTTGACAAGTAGTTAGGCATCCACTAGGATCGATTATAGAGAGTGGATGTAGAGATTGTGGAGAGTAAATTCCAGTGTCAAGTGGCATTAAAGAATGACTTTTATCTTCAAGAAGCATTTTTGCAGGACCAAAGCAAGTAGATACTTACTTAGGCTATTGCTGCTAGTTTTGTCAGCCCGGAAGTGCAGTTGCTTAATCATGAACATGTACAAAAACTCTTGAAGGCCCTCTAAAAGAAAATCAAGCATAGTATTGAAGAAGCTACAACCATGAATATACAAGGAACTATTGATGAAGACTAACTTGCCATTAGGGTTTTAGTACACCATGTTGGCGAAAAACTTCGGCTCTAACGCCTACTGTTGCGGAAATACTTTCGCCCTGAAGGTGAGTTTCGCGACAAGGCTTGAACTCTGTCAGGCCTGCGGAAAATTGTCGCGCCACCGCATAGAATGCTAAGCTAGAGTGATTCAGAACACCTCTATAATCAACAGTAGCTCAGCCTAATTAACGTTGCTTTAACTGTGTTATCCTGCGACACAAGTTCCACCGGAACTTCACCAGACTGTTACTGGACTGACACCGTAGTCGTATCGGAACTTCACCGAAATAAACTTAGTTCTGTTCGTAATTACTTCAGATGAACTTTATGTGAAGTAAGGAAGTAGTGTGTGAGCTTCCTTCACCGAATGAACTTCCTTCTGGAAACTTCACAGTTCTGAACTGCTACTTTCCGGTTAACTTTTGTACTGTGTGTACATCTTCATTCCACCGGAAACTTTGATCAGCTTAAAGTAGAGATGTCTAGCTACACGATGAGCTATCTCTCATACAAACTTCAAACTCTGCTGCGAGTTATACTTCGTTGTTCTACCGAAAAATCCTGATTTCTGAGAAACTGTAACTGACCGAAAAATTACTGAAATATGTTTACTGAGTAAACTGTTATTCACCGAAACATGCGTTTACAGAGAAGGTACTGAAGCACGTTTAGTAACGAGTCGTGACAGTTAACGATAAATGGAATTTCCTACCGTAACACGAAAATAGCTTCAGGTTCTTCACAAGTAAAGATTACGCGCAGACATTCACATGAACATGTGTTTTTGATTAGAGAAGATGTGTACAAGTAAGCTTGGCCTCTTCTTGCTCAAGTTACAGAAACTCTCCTACAGTGAGTAGTTTCTTATTACCATCTCTCTTCAGATGAAAAGACCCGACACTTCAGGCTTGTGTTATTCATCTGTACATACGCGATCTATGGCGTCTTCTGAGAACTTCTAAATCTCTCTTCACTCATACGCGATCTATGGAGTCTTCTCTCTTTGCATACACCTTTGTGCTCTTCTCTTCTTCTGTGTATGTCTCTCTTCGTCTATCTGCGTCACTCGCATACATGCACACATATTTTCTTCAACTTTGCTGTATATATATACACTTTCTTTTGCGCTCCTCTGCCCTGTCATTCTTCAATTCGTGTTATGCGCGCCTTACGCGCCCGCCGCGGTTAATTGCTCTGTTATGCGCACATCGCGCACTAACTTCGCATACTGTACACCTGTGCACTGATTTTCCGGAAGATTCTGTTTCTCTCTTGTTTGTTGTGTCAAATTCGTGAGTGTTTCCTTAACAGCTCCCCCTCAATCACTAATTTGACTTCTTCTGGTCTTTCATATATCTTTCTTTCTTTTATTCCTGCCATCTCTTTGAATCTGTTTATTTTTGTTCCATCCAAGCTCTTTGTCAGAATATCTGCAATCTGATCTTTCGTAGGAGTATAGACTATTTCTATCTCTTTCTCCATTACTTTTTCTCTTAGGAAATGGTACTGAATCTCTATGTGTTTTGTTCTTGCATGAAACACAGGATTCGCTGCAAGATACAGCGAGCTCATATTATCTCCATGTATGATCGGTATATTTTGATCTATACCCATGCTTTTAAGTAAAGTCTGCATCCATATTACTTCTTTGGCTGCTTCTACCAGTCCTTTGTATTCTGCTTCTGTTGACGATAAAGCTACTGTGTGTTGTTTCTTTGAACACCAGCTTACCAGCTTATCTCCTAGGTATATCATATACCCGTGCGTTGATCTTCGGTCATCTTGACTTCCTGCCCAATCTGAGTCACTATATGCTCTAAGCTTTATATCTGACGTAAGAGGATAATATAATCCTTCCTTTATAGTTCTTTTGATATATCTGAGAACTCTTTGTCCTGCAACCCAATGTTGCTCTGTCGGACAATGCATAAACTGTGAAAGGACTCCCACCGGAAAACTAAGATCCGGTCTTGTTAGCGTAGCATATATTAAGCTTCCTACTAACGATTGATACTTCTTCATATCTTTAAACTCTGTACCACTATATTTACTGAGTTTATGGTTTACTTCAAGCGGTGTTGAAGCTTCTCTGCAATTTTCCATATTGAACTTCTTCAGTAAGTTCAGGAGATATCTTTCTTGTGTGACATATACACCATGATCTGTATATGTGATTTCCATACCTAGAAAGTATGATAACTTTCCCAGGTCACTGATCTTGAATTCCTTTTCTAGCAGTTTCTTTACCTCTGTGATTCCTGCATCTGAGGTTCCTGTAATTATTATGTCATCTACATAGATACAAATGTAGATCATTCCTTCTTCTGTTCTTTTGATGAGTAGACTTGCATCTGCCTTCGAACTTTGGTATCCAAGTTCGTTCAGATACTTCACGAGTCTGTAGTTCCAAGCTCTTGGAGCTTGCTTCAGTCCATAAAGTGCTTTTCTTAACCTGCAAACAAGGTTTGGGTATCTGGAACTTATAAACCCTTCCGGTTGTTCCATGTATACTTCATCTGATATATATCCATTTAGGAATGCATTCTTTATATCTAACTGACTTAGCTTCCATCCTTTTGATGCTGCTATAGCAATTACTGTTCTTATGGTTGACATCTTTGCCACCGGACTGAACGTCTCGTCATAGTCTATGCCATGCGTCTGAGCATAGCCCTTGATAACCAGTCTCGCTTTATGTCTGGCTATCCTTCCATCTGCAAGTTTCTTAACTTTGAACACCCATTTATTTCCAATTACTTTCTTACCATTCGGTTTAGGAACAAGTTCCCATGTCTTGTTCTCTTCCAGTGCAGTGAACTCTTCTTTCATTGCTTCTTCCCATTGCTTCTTGCCTTTGGCTTCGTCATAGCTTTGAGGCTCATCATCGTCCTTTACCATGTATGCATAATCGTTCTTAGTTATATACGATGTATCATACGAGTATCTTTCCGGTTGTCTTCTTACTCTGTTTGACCTTCTTAGCTCATATTCTTCGTGTGTGTCTGAGTACCCGTCTTCATCTTCGTTCCTTATACCTGTTCCGGTCCTGGACGTGCTTGCCTCGTCTTCTTTGTTTACCTGAACAATTGTTTTACCTTTCTCTTTTCTTTTTATCTCTTCTTCAAATTCTTCAGCTGTATGACTCTGATCTGCATACCAGCTTTTCTGTTCATCAAATGTTACATCTCTGGAAACAGTAAAATGTTTGGTTAGAGGACTCCATAACCTGTAACCCATCTGTTTCTCGTCATATCCGACGAATACATATTTCTCTGCTTTTGGTTCAAGCTTATGTCTCAGTTGAGACGGTACATAAGCATACGCTACTGATCCAAACACTTTGCAGTGATCAAGTGTTGGCTTTTTTCCCCACCAGGCTTCATAAGGGGTCATTCCTTCTAACGCTGTACATGGTAACCTGTTTACCAAGTATGTAGCTGTATTTACAGCTTCAGCCCAAAGATAATCCGGGCAATTCTTTTCTTTTAGCATAGCCCGTGCGAACTCGACTAGAGTTCGGTTTCTTCTTTCTGCTACACCGTTTTGTTGTGGTGTATATCTGCAGGTTATCTCTCTCTTAATACCTGCATTCCAAAGATAGTCATTGAATTCATGGGAGAAGTATTCTCCCCCTCCATCAGATCTCAGTCTTTTAAGCTTTCGTCCGGTGAGTCTTTCGGCATATGCGTGAAAATGCCTGAAAGCTCCGAACACCTCTGACTTTTCCTTCAAAACATAAAGAGTTATCCACCTTGTTGCATCGTCAATGAATAAAACATAGTACCTTGATCCGCTGATTGATCCTTCTTTCGTTGGTCCCCATACATCTGTATGTATGAGTTCTAGCACACCATCATGTTTGAATCCTTTCTTCTGGAAAGGTAACCTGTGGGCTTTTCCCATTTGACAGGCTTCGCATTTGTGAATCATATGTTGGTTCTGTACGTTCGGTAATCCCAGTACAGACTGATTCGCTATCATAGCTTTGATTCCTTTTTCGTGAAAGTGACCTAATCTCTTGTGCCAGAGATCAAGTTCTGTAATTACCTTTTCATCATGTGTGAGCAGCGCTTGGCCAATGTTCCCTTGTACTCTTAACGTAAAGAGTCTGCCTTCTTTCTTACCAGAAACGATCTGATAATATCTGTTCTTGGGATCTTCTACAAATACTCCTTTGTTTGTAAATCTGACCTGAAAACCTTTTTCGACTATCTGTCCCACACTGATCAAATTTTTCGGTATTGTTGGAACATACAAAACATTGGTTAGCAAATCTGCTCCACTCTTGCATTTCACTTTCCCAATTGATTGTACTTTGTGTCTTGTATTGTCACCAGTTTGAACAGTGTGACTAGAACTACCTTTCTCTAGTTCTGACATTAGTTCTATATTTCCTGACAAATGATTTGAGCATCCAGAATCAATGTAAAATACCTTTAGGTCTTCATTTTCTGATGTGCTGATTGAGTTCATCATCAATGATGTATGACTCTCATTCTGTGTGTCATTTGCGTAGTTGTTGTAGGTGGTGTTGTAGGATTGGCTCTGTCCCCAACTTCTTGTTCCACCTCTACCGTAGCCTCCTCTTTGGCTTTGTCTTCCTCTTTGGAGGTTACTTTGATTTCTTCCGCTACTGCCTCTGCTATTGTTGTTTTGATTTTGATTTGATCCTTGTTGGTTGTGCCAACAATCATGCGCCAGATGGTTACTTAGTCCACAAATCCAGCAAGCTTTCTTGGTGGTATTCTGGCGGTTTCTTCCTCTTGCTCTTCCTCTGCCAGTGCCTTTCCCTCTTGCGTAGTAGGCCTGCGAGCTCGATTCTTCTTCGTCTTTTGGCTTACCCTTTTCTTTCTTCTTGTTCTTCATATACATTGCTGAGCTATGTCCTTTGTCTGTGTCTCCTTTCAGGTCTTGCTCATATGTGAGCATCAAACCAAGCAGCTGATTTAACTCTGGTACAAAATGATTTAGGGAGAGTTCAGTTGATAGTACGAATGGTTTCCACCTTTCATCTCCTCTCAACCCTGTGAGCACTTGCGCTATCAATCTATGATCTTCGACTTCTTCATTTATGGATCCAAGACTATCTGCTAGATCCTTCATTTTAGTGACATAGTCACTAATGCTTTGACTCGACTTCTTTTTGAACGTTGTGAATTCGGACCATAGGCTGGCCTTCCTAGCTTTCGTAGTATTTTGGAAGTGATCTTCCAATGCACTCCATATGTCCTCCGCTTTCTCCAAACCTCTAATGTGCGGTAGTAGATGATCTGACACAGTGTTGTAGATGTAGGCTCTTGCCGTTGCATCTTTCTTCTGCCATAGCTTTAGGGCGTCTAGTTCTTCTTTTTCCGGTTGACTGTCATCTTCGAAAGTGGGTTTCTTTTCTTCTCCGGTCACGTACGTCATTAAGTCCTTACTCATAAGTAAGGCTTCCATGCGCATTACCCATGCGGGATAATTATCTCTGTCCAGTTTATCAATTTGGACATGATCTGCCATGATCTTCTTCCTCTCGTGGAATGATCCGCCTCTTATATCGATTCTTGGAAAACTAACCTGCTCTGATACCAACTGTTGGCGAAAAACTTCGGCTCTAACGCCTACTGTTGCGGAAATACTTTCGCCCTGAAGGTGAGTTTCGCGACAAGGCTTGAACTCTGTCAGGCCTGCGGAAAATTGTCGCGCCACCGCATAGAATGCTAAGCTAGAGTGATTCAGAACACCTCTGTAATCAACAGTAGCTCAGCCTAATTAACGTTGCTTTAACTGTGTTATCCTGCGACACAAGTTCCACCGGAACTTCACCAGACTGTTACTGGACTGACACCGTAGTCGTACCGGAACTTCACCGAAATAAACTTAGTTCTGTTCGTAATTACTTCAGATGAACTTTATGTGAAGTAAGGAAGTAGTGTGTGAGCTTCCTTCACCGAATGAACTTCCTTCTGGAAACTTCACAGTTCTGAACTGCTACTTTCCGGTTAACTTTTGTACTGTGTGTACATCTTCATTCCACCGGAAACTTTGATCAGCTTAAAGTAGAGATGTCTAGCTACACGATGAGCTATCTCTCATACAAACTTCAAACTCTGCTGCGAGTTATACTTCGTTGTTCTACCGAAAAATCCTGATTTCTGAGAAACTGTAACTGACCGAAAAATTACTGAAATATGTTTACTGAGTAAACTGTTATTCACCGAAACATGCGTTTACAGAGAAGGTACTGAAGCACGTTTAGTAACGAGTCGTGACAGTTAACGATAAATGGAATTTCCTACCGTAACATGAAAATAGCTTCAGGTTCTTCACAAGTAAAGATTACGCGCAGACATTCACATGAACATGTGTTTTTGATTAGAGAAGATGTGTACAAGTAAGCTTGGCCTCTTCTTGCTCAAGTTACAGAAACTCTCCTACAGTGAGTAGTTTCTTATTACCATCTCTCTTCAGATGAAAAGACCCGACACTTCAGGCTTGTGTTATTCATCTGTACATACGCGATCTATGGCGTCTTCTGGGAACTTCTAAATCTCTCTTCACTCATACGCGATCTATGGAGTCTTCTCTCTTTGCATACACCTTTGTGCTCTTCTCTTCTTCTGTGTATGTCTCTCTTCGTCTATCTGCGTCACTCGCATACATGCACACATATTTTCTTCAACTTTGCTGTATATATATACACTTTCTTTTGCGCTCCTCTGCCCTGTCATTCTTCAATTCGTGTTATGCGCGCCTTACGCGCCCGCCGCGGTTAATTGCTCTGTTATGCGCACATCGCGCACTAACTTCGCATACTGTACACCTGTGCACTGATTTTCCGGAAGATTCTGTTTCTCTCTTGTTTGTTGTGTCAAATTCGTGAGTGTTTCCTTAACACACCATGCATGCGAGTGTGGCAGTCGGAAGTGATGTATTATTCATAGCATCTTTTGTAATTACTTCGGTGAAACACTATAATAGTCAAAGTGATGTAACCATTATGTTATTTATATAAAAGAGGAATGTAATCATGTCGCTTCGTAGCAAAGAAGGTGCTTAGTAGGTCCCCATCGGAGTGCCTATGGCAGAGCGACAACTTGTAGACCCGCGATTGATCAATTATAGCATCTCTATGGAATTTGGTTCGGTGATGTTTATTGACAAATAACTGTTTTGGTTTAGTTGAATCAATTAATTGTGAGGAAGCTAGGTTGAGAAGATACGTGAAATACTGTAATCTAATTGCATACATACTCAGTGTGTGTTTCATATCTTTTACTGTGAGTGAATTGATATTAACTAATTGCATGACTGTAAGTATGGTAGTAATACATTCAAAGTAACTACGCTTAGTGGTTGGGACACCGATTGAAGAATATTATATGTGCAATTAATAGAAATATAAATTTGCATACACTAATGAGGGAATCAGTGTTCAAAGAATTGTAACCATGATCATAGTTAAGTGCAGTGTGGGAAAATTATTATAGGGTCTCTATCTACACAGAACCCTTTCCAACCCAAGAACCCTATAGGAAATCTTTATTACTATTATCTTAACTAGATATAATAAGGATCAAACAGAGAAAGATTTAACAGAAGTGTCATACACATCCTTTGAGCTGACGCAGATCTCCTTCCTACATGAAGTGATAGTGGAATTGAATCTTCAACAAGTAAATTATGACTAAAAAGAACGAATTTAGTTGTGAACGATATAGGTGATATCCTTCACTATAATAAATATATTGAAAAAATAACATTTCACAACCTTATCATGCAATTTTCTACGTTCTTGTCCAGGCATTAATGCATATGCCAGATAACCACTGACATAACAAGGAGCACTAAAGTGTAGTGTCACCTAAATTTAGAAGAATTTCTGAAGGCTACACCTGCATTGTGGAAACATGTAGCAAACCAGTTACCAAATATTTCCGATTCTCAGTCTCAGATAACTTCACATAAAAAATTACCAAAAATAAGTGTTGAAAGGATTGGAGACATAAGCGAAGGAGAGAAAGGAAATACCTATTTGCTTATCTCGTACCAGGGCTATACCACCAAAGCAATCTTAGACTCAAATGGTGGAGTAGCCATTGCCACCACTTCCCTATGGAAAGGATGGGACAAGCCAGCCCTCAGACCTACGAGAATGAAACTACAGATGGATGATGTTCATATTGAGAAACCCTTGGGTTTACTAGAGAGAATATCTCTCACTACCTATGGTGTAGAGTTTGAGCATACGTTCACCATATGTGAGTTTGGGAAGAACCACACTTATGAGATGATCTTGGGACATCCATTTATGTGACAATTGCAAATTGTACAAGATTGGGGAACCAGTTCTTTGTACTTGCAACCTTTGGGAGTGACTACCAAAGTCAACCTCTGCTCCTTCTTCTTCTTGCCTTTGTCATTCTTGAACTAGAAATTTGAAGAAATATGATTCTACTTATGACATATAAAACAAGTTTTACCTTGATGAGGATTTTCCTTCCCTTTGCCGTTCTTCTCCTTCCTTGAAGATGATGCCTTGCTCTCTCCTTCTAAATATACATCTTCTTCCTTAGACTGGTTCCACTTGCTTTTTCCTCCTTTCACCCTCTTGCCACTCTTGCCTTTGCCTTTTCTAGCATATAAGACCTGTGAGTGACCATCCTTCTTGGATATGCATCCTATGGCAACGTTTTCTGCCCTTAGGTGTGAGGTCAACTCCTCAAGAGTTAGTAAAGGATCTCTATACAAGATGGTAGTAATAAGGGGTTTCCACTTGTCTTCCACTCTCAGCCCATTGAGAGTAATCTACACAAGGTTTTCCTCATGTACTTTGCAACCAATGGATGTCAATCGCTCCCTGAACTCCTTCACCCTCAAGGTGTAGTCAACAATAGATAGACCACTACCCTTCTGCAAGGAATGGAGTTTATTTTTAAGCTAAATCTTCTTAATTCTTGTGGAAGTGGCATATATCTTCTCTAAGGCCTCCCAAACATATGTAGCATGTTCAAACTTTTATATATGACCAATCATAGTGTTAGAGATTACCTGTGATATGTACAAGGTAGCTCTCATATTCCTTTCCTCCCAATCCTTCAACATCTTTAATTCTTGGTTGGTGACCTTTGGATCTTTGGGATCCACATTTATCTTCATCTCCACACACAATAGGTCCTAAAACGTTGCTCATGAGGTAGTTCATGGATGTGAACCTCCATGGTTGATAGTTGTCTTTGTCAAGCAACTCCGATTTTTGACCTAGATCTTCCATAATGAATGCGAAATTAGGGTTACAATAAAATGTACCTCTGAGCCTTGATGTCCAAGATTTTTTCTCCTTCTCCTAGAGTCTTCAAGGGATATGTACTGCTCTGATACCAATTGATGGTATTTAATCCCTCATATTTGCACACTAGAAGTGAAATGAACCTGATATCTAGGTCCCTTGATACACCTCTTCTACTACCCTACAACAAAACTCTGTTTCACTTGCCTTACACTAATCCAAATCACCTAAGCTTTTATTCACTCTTATTATGGTTCATACACTCTCCAATAGGCTATAGAACACCTCAAATGGATATGTTTACTTCATCCAACAACTATGCACAAAATAGACTATGTAGAGATGTAGGATATGTAGAAATTAGGGTTAGAGAGATACACCAATTTCTCTACAAGAGACTAGAGGGGGTGCGGGCTTGATAGCTCCTCCTTACTCCTCCTTTATCGATATAACACCTTCCTTTGCATTTTTCCCTAGCTTGGACTACTACATTTGAGCTCCTTGAGCCATGGATTACTCTCCCCTTAAGCCTCACTCAGTATATGTCCCATCCCTTTTTTTTGAGGGTTGTATCTTAAGATGCTAGTAAGGAGACGATAGTGATACTAGAGACGTACCTTAATAAAAAGTGGCATGCCATACATCATCATTTTATTGTTCTCTCTCTCTCTCTCTATATATATATATATATATATATATATATAGAGAGAGAGAGAGAGAGAGAGAGAGAGAGAGAGAGAGAGAGAGAGTACAATTCCCTCACTAGGCCCCATCGGGCAATGATTCCTTATAACATGAACGCACAATGTCGTGCGTTTTGGCGATATTGAATGCACAATGTCGTGCATTTTGGCGACAATGAATGGACAATATCGTCAGTTTTTCTCCATGGATTTACTACACCTAAAAACAATAGTGATTTGGAGATGGCGGAACGTATACGAGAGCCTGCTCTAAACTCCATTTATAACATATCGTGCGAACATTTATGTAGAGAGGAAGGAAGTGTTTGTGAGAGAGAGAGAGAGAGAGAGAGAGAGAGAGAGAGAGAGAGAGAGAGAGAGAGAGAGAGAGAGAGAGAGAGAGAGAGAGAGAGAGAATGTACAATGCCGTCACTAGGCCCCAATTGGCCATGATTCCTTATAAAACGAATGCACAATGTCGTGCATTTTTGCGAGATTGAATGCACAATGTCGTGCATCTTGGCAAGAATGAATGCAGAAGGTCGTCAATTTTGCTGCATGTATTTACTATACCTAAAAACAATAGTGATTTGGAGATGGCGGGGCGTACACGAGAACCTGCTTTAAACTCCACCTATACCGTATCGTGCGAAGAGTTACGTAGAGAGGAAGGAAGTGTTTAAGAGCTTTTTGTGAAGCAATATTGGGCCCATTATTCTCATCAATCTTCAAGGAAAAATAATGGAACACTAACATCCATCAAAAGCTTCATGGATCGAGTAAGCGATGGCCCATGAGGGTCTTGATTCCCTTTGCATGTTACCTGCTGATCCACGACATTGCGCTCCGACTTCAAAGCTTCTCTTGTATATTAGTTTTCTCTTTGCATGTTTGTGCAGCGCGGCACATCATCAATAAGCTGGTGAAGAGAGACGGTTGAGGAGAGACGCCCACTTGGTTTGTGTTGGTATGGAGAATCGAATACCATACTTTACAGAAGAAGATTTCTGTAATTATATTTTTCATACGAATAATATTCATTATTATTATTATGAGTCATTATTAGAATTGTTAGGGTATAGCAAGCTTGATGCTACAAGGTAATATTCATTTTAACGTATCATATCTCTCTCATTTTAACGTATCATTATTGATGCTACAAGGTAATATTCATTTTAACGTATCATATCTCTCTCATTTATTAATGCTTACAAGTACATGTTCCAAAGGTATTTCCATTGGATGTATCGAACCCACCAACAGTGATGTCATATTCTTCTCAGCTCATTCACTAATAATCTCTATACGAATTTCTATCATGCGTTCTGCTTTATAGATTGGAACATCTTGTTACGTTGTCTTCAAAATTTTTATGTATATAGTATTCTCTAATGCTAGAACAAGAAGCCTTATTCTTGCCTACATTCCTCTATGCCTCACTCCTTTTCTTTGTAATTTTCCACATGTGGAAGAGCTTTATACTGTCTTTCCATCATTTGTACATGGTAAAATAGCTGGTATGGGTATATGGAAGCTCTTGAAGAGGCTCAACCTAAATTTTTACATCCGCATCAAGCCTAATAAATATCAAGATGATGCATCAAAGGTCTAATTTATTGGAGCCTTTCTCTACGTTCAAGTGTTATTATGGCTCCATGCAACCTCTCAAAAGAAAATGGTGCGTTTCTACGATTATGAGAGTTTCCTTTAGGAGTTTAGCCCAATGACGTATGGATATGTACACACCATTCAAGTGCTAGAAACAAAACTTTAAAAGCTATGTCAAGATAACCATCTTGGGTATACATATGCACCCAACTTTAGACAATTGATATGTGATCTAACATGCCATGAGGATTATTTGACTAACCATTATAGATGGGGTTCGATATATGATGCGCAAGAAACTTTACTCAAAACGGTTGAGGTCAAGACGTAGAATGAATATATCATTCAATCTAGTCAATGTGGTAACCAACATTAGAAACCTTTGAGGCCCTTCCCTAAAGATGAATCTATGAATAAACCCATGCATGTAGATATAGCGTGATTTCAGCTTCAACTCCACAAGAGAAAGAGAGATGGAGAGACAACACTTTATGTCTCTATTCTTGGACCCCTCAATGTACAAAACTACCCAAACATGAGAGTAAATCTAAACGCAAAATCATCCTTATGGAACACGGAAAAATGAAGTCTAGTTTTCATTGAGACTATATGCGTAGACCATGATACAAGAAAGTATGTCATAATTCCACCAACACTTATAGAAACCTTCTTTTTCTCTTGTGAACTTGATCATGCCTAAGAACACCCTTTGCTTGAAAGCCTTAATTGGCTCTAGAGCCTCCTCTTGTTTGATTGATTAACGACTGGTAGAACCATAGAATCATAATACTTCATAAGAACAAGCCAATAACAAGAGAAGTAGTTGGTGGGAGATCTCTATCATCTTGACATACTACAAAGGAAACTATACAATTGAAAGCAAACGTTGGTGATCATGATTCCAACATATGCGTCAATTTAATATCAAATCTAATAAATCCTATGATGATGGGAATTTCTTGGATCAAGGAACATGATCTAGAAATTTATTTGGTAAAGAATGAGATCAGTCAATAAGATATTAAAAGGAATCCACCGTATGTAGGATGCAAAATCTTTATGCACTTAGTAATAAAGGAAGCAACATAAATGATCTATGACATGCCAGTTGCAGAGTCCACCAAGGGTGGTCTAATAAAACTACCTAGCCAAGAACAAAAATTCCAAGCTTTTTTTCAAACATATGTGACTATCCTACCAAAACATAGGTCTCATGATTGTGGCATAGTGTTTCACAGGGAGCTTAATGCCCTTAGGACCATTGTTTAGAATATCCCTAAAGAACCTATGGAGTTTTCCAGGAACGTTTGTTAGAGCCTAGAATAGGATTTAGTTCGACCTTAGGAGTCCCCTACACGAACCCCTATTCTATTTCAATGTAAAAGGATGAACCAAAACATCTAACTTAGATGTTTCTACTATCATCCACGTCTAACCAACATTCACTAAATGTTTATTTGATTGCCAGACCATTGTCCAAACAGGGTTTATATTGTTGAGTTGGTAGAACAATAGTTTTCCCTTCCCTTTTTTCGACAACCTCCCTTCAAATGGAGCAAAAATAGTTTTTGAATTTTCCAAAATACCATACTTTTGCAAAGAGTTGACTTCTATCTAATTGTCAAATCTGTGAACTTCTTTTTCTCTTCAAGAATTTGCTCAAACTCTTTCAGAGAACTACGAAATCCTTCTTTATCCATCCTTGTTTGGTATGCAAACTTGCTTGAAGTGAAATTCAATAGAAAAAGTATTCATCTTTGACTCAATATTTAGGAAGTTACATCTAAGATTGAATCAGTTCTACACAAAACATCTAGATGTGATGTTTAATGCAGTTACCTACTCTAACTGCCTCAATATGCCTTCCTAGAAATGACTCTAGTACTCTTTTAAACTCAAATCCAGGGTTTTGAGAAGCAAGAAAGAAGGCTTGAAACTCTATGTAACCGATTCAAACTTCCAAGACACTTAAGTTTTTTTGATTCAAAGTCTATGCGAGGCGAAGTGTTAGATCTTCCTAAATCTATTCAAGTCAAGCTATTGAAGTTTTTTTTTAAAATCTAGTAATTAAATGGAATTCTCAAAATTATTAGAGTCTCTAATATGGTATCAGAGATTAGAATCTTGAACCACCAAGTCTTTATGGACGATGTTTTATCCTTGCTTAAAAATACTTTTGCTTCACTATGTGAATGTTTTCCTTTACAGAGTCCCTTGAGATGCATTTACACTTGAATGAAATTTTGGTGCATAACTTTGAGTCAAGAGATCTATTCACCTAGCTTTTTTTTCAACTTGGTGCTTTTGTCTTCAACTAAATTAGTCTATCAAACCTTACATGAAGAGATCATTCTAAATTCATTTTCTTTAGAAATCCATGCAACATTTTGATAAAAAACTACAAATTCCTTACTTTAGAGTCTCACACCTTAATTAAGGCGATGCTTAACTTACTTGAATCATGATGAAGACCATGGAAGTTACATCATGACTGCATATCTTTCTTGTTTGTTGGTATTTGAAGTGCTTTTCATGTCATACACTTGACCGTTGTACACTTCAACCTAATCTCTGAAGTTTCCATCCACTTGGGGATGCGATTTCAGTCATGGTTCTATTGGATTATGTCTAAGACTAAATGATACCTACGATCCCAAGGTGCGATTTCTGGTATTGTCTATAAAGTTTTGTGTCCCATTAAAAAATACTATATATTCAAAATTGATATCTTTATTATATTTATATTAAATTCCAAAGACATGACTCCAACTATCTATAGATTACTCTTTATTCAGATCCTTAAAATGAATTTGAAGTCAAGGAGTTACCGCCAAGTCCCTTCTTGGATAGTATTTTAGTGCCTCCATCAAAAGAGCATTCTTTGATCCTATTCTTTACAACTATGTTATGCTTATCTTGGAAGCTTAAGTCATTCAATGCAATGAACATCTAACACGCTTTTACTAGGTCGAGAAAAAAAAAGAAAATCCAAGTGCCTTGAATTTCATGTATTCAAGATGTTTTTGGTTCTAAACCAAATTTTAGCGAGAAGAGAATATTCTATATAAAGCTTTGAGTAGCTACTAGAAGGATTCTAAAAAATGTCTCCACTACTTGAGTCTTAGCATCTGCGAATGCTTTTGAATTTCTCCTCTATGAAAAAATCCCTCTAAGGATAGCTAAGCATAAGTTTTACCCTCCATATACATAATTGCGATTTTCAAGTTTTTAAACTACGTACTTGGAACTTAATAGAGTTTCTCATTAGAGAAATGTAACCTTTGCATGTTTTATTTATCTTTGTGATTGCAACCAAATATTGTTTCTAATAGGATCCCAATTTTTTGGAGCACTCTATCAATTTGATCTTAACATCCATAACGTGAAAGATGTTTGTTCTAAACTCTTAGCACATCGTCTTCATCCATGAATCAATGTTCATGGAATGCGTTGTACGATTTTTTCTTCAATTGATCAGTTTTTGACCCTTTCCCTTTCCCTTCTAAGACGTTTTCGTTCTCAAGGAATGTGAGGAAATCCAAAACGCATATAGCTCCATTCAAAATTATAAAGACAGAGTCCAATCCTATGATTCATGGTATTGGTCCCAAAAGTATAATCTTGAGTAAATCTTGTTTGTGTTCTAACTTTGGGTTTATCCTCTTCAAGAATAGATAATAGAAACGATTTCCGAGCTACCATCATATTCGACGTTCAACTTTAACTATACATCTTTCTTAAGGACATCTTTGTTCACTTGCCCTAACATATTCATATTATGAAGTTCTCATTTTCTCCGAAAAATTTCATCGATCAACTAAGATCTTATGCTTGAACATTTTACATTGTCAAAGTATTAACTCATTTTTGGACATATTAGGGGAGATGAATTGATTCAAGGCGTAAGGATAAGAGTACAAACTTCAAGGATGTCTTGGTTTTAATCCTAGTATGAAATAAGATTGTATTGCATTTAGGATCTCTATCTTAACAAGTTCAAGGGATTCGCATTAGGAAATCTTGCATCTCCTAGATATAGGTTTTCTAGGCTTTCATCTTGAGATGCCATTCGTGAATGAATGAACCATCAAAACAATCAAGAGACTCCTTTCAGGAGAAAGGTGTTCTCAAAGTTAGATGATTGAATAATTATATGAGCCCTTGCTCTAAACCTAACACACATTTATTGAACTCGAATCCTACATTTTATGTTCAAGTTTCAAATGCTCGCTTTCTCATGGATGGATATAAAGTAATACAAACTCTATATCAAAATAATCGTGAAACTTTGAGGTTATCTTGGGGAAGCATCCTACTTAGGATAAACAAGCAATTACACAAGGAAGAATGAAATGCCCTTCTCTAAGTATCTCTTATACTTAGGGAGAGCATTGGATATTCTAGGTTCTCTACACTAATGTATGTTAAAAATAAAGAAGTAATCTCGTATATATTTCTGCAAAAAGGATTTTCTTCAAGTAGAAGGAAAATACAAAAATGAAAAATAGAAGCATTTACTTGAGCAAGTAGTGGAGGCCAAAAGAGAATCATTCAAAAGAGAATCAAATCCAAAAACTGAACTGTAAGAGGAGTGGCTGTCCAAAGTACTGGAGAAATGATGGAGAAGAGCTCTCAAACTCATCATGAGAGTTTTTGGTCACTTGGCTATAAACGAGGCAAGGGAGGACACTCAAGTATAGTGGAAGAAGGGAGGACACTCAAGCCCCCTTGTAGCTACTTCATTTGTTTTGAGTCATTTCATTCAGTTCACTCTCATAGAGTATGTCCAACCACACACCCATTTTTGGGTAGTCTACTTGTGAGAGTCATATCTCTCAATATATGTATCCAATTTTAGTGTTTAAACATTAGTTGGAAAGCGTATCTTTATGAAACAGTCTAAAACAGTTTTATGAAATTCTTTATGCTCTGTGAGTTATTCAGTTTTTAGTGAAGTCCAGTTTTTAGTCTAACTGAGTGGACAGGTAGCCCGTTTTGTATCAATGAGTTTCCAACCCAAATCTACTCCCAATTGAGTGTTTGATAGCTCATTTTAAAGCTGTAGGTGTCTAGTTTGAGTGCCCAATGTTTCAAGTTCATTGCATTTTTCAGTTGGTACCTGTTTTCATTTGAAGGTTCAAATGTTGGAAGAGTCTTGATCTTGAGAAGGTCTTCTACACTTTCCGCTGCGATTAGGAGAGGAATTCTCCAACAATTGGTATCAGAGCATTGGAGTTTGAAGAGGCAAAGCATTGGAACTGAATTGAAGCAAAGGAGAAGCTACAAATCAAGGGGGAGCTTCGTGAATTCAAGAGAGAGCGCCACAACATACTTGAGGTAAACCTAATCTTGGAAGTTTTCAAATGTTGGATGACAATACTTTGTACGTCAATCTAGAGAAGAAATACTTTGTACGTCAATCGCTGAAAATCTGGACGTACTAATATTGTCTCCAAACATATGTGGAGTTGAAGTGTTCAACCCTAAATTGGAAAATAGGGTTCTAATCCACATAGCTTCTTATCTAGCGTTTGCTAGTCCTCTATATTTAGCCTAAGTTGATGAAAGAGCAACTGTGGGTTGCTTCTTTGAGGACCATGAAATCAACTTAATACCTACAAAATTAAGATAACCAGATGTGCTTCTCCTATCAATAGGGATCAAAGTGTATTTGGTCTACCAATTATCTCCAAACAACACATGATCTACAAATGTCATGCTTGTCAATTTGGCAAGTCCTCACAAACAACCTTTTACAAAGAAGGGATACATTTATGGAGACCTATTAGAGCTAGTGCATATAGAAGTATGGGGACCAAGCAAGGAGCCTTCAATCTTTGGATCTAGGTATTATGTGTCATTCATTGATGATTGTAGCCGATGGACAATACTATACTTTATGAAGCATAAAGATGAAGTGTTTTCATGTTTCAAGAAATACTTAGATCTTAGAAAATCAAACAACTAGAACCTTGATGAGACTGAGGGTAGATGGAGGGGGAGAATATTTCTCCCATGAATTTGATTCTTATCTATAAGAGAGAGGAATCAAAAGATAAATCACAACTAGGTATACTCCAGAGCAAAATGGATTGGGAGAGAGAAGAAATAGGACAATTGTGGAGGCTGCAAGGTAAATGCTAAATGAGAAGAAGCTACCAAATTATTTGTCCACAGAGGTTATATGTACAGCCACATATCTGATTGATAGAATCACATCAAAAGCATTGGATGGGATGAAACCATATGAAGCATGGAATGAAAGAAGACTTAGCCTTGATCATTGCAAGATCTTTAAGTGCATAGAATATGCACACATACCTTTACAAATCAAAGGCAAATTAGATTCAAAGGAAGAGAAATGCATCTTGATTGGCTATGACCTTAATCACAAAGGTTATAGGATATACAATCCAACCAAGAAAGGGTTCATTGTAAGTAGAGATGTTGTGTTTGAAGAAAAAAATCTTGGTTTGAAGATGACTGCACGAAAATCAAACTTCCTTATGATCTAGAGGAGGACTTTCCAACATGATTAAAAAGGAATGAGCATACACTTGAAGCATCAGACGATTCTAATGACGATCAGATGATTCCAAGAAGGGAAATAAATTCTTGGAACTCCAAAGGCAAAGCTAAAGTGAAGTAGTTGAGAGATGTGGCAGAATCATCCAAGAAACTATAAGAAGGTCTACTAGGAAGAAAAGGAAGCCAAAAAGGTTTAGTTATGATACCTCTTTATTCACTAAACACTCAATATATATAGCACAAAACTCAAACCCTGAAGAATCATCTACATATGTAGAAGTCAAGAAGAAACTAGAATGGAGGTATGCTATAGAAGAAGAAATAGAAGCTCAATAAGAAAATTAGACTTGGGAGTTGCTACCCAAGAAACCATCTATGAATGTCATTGGCTGAAGGCGGACATACAAAGTAAAGAATAATCCCGATGGCTCAATTAATAGGTACAAAGCAAGGCTTATAGCCAGAGGGTTTGTGCAAACATAAGGTATTGATTATTTAGAAACTTTTTCACCTATTGTAGAAATGCCTACTATTAGAGTACTCATGAGTGTTGCATCTTTCAAGAATTGGAAGATATATCAAATGGATGTTAAAAATGCTTTCTTAAATGGTTGGATTTCAGAGGAGGTATATATGGATCAACCTCTTGCTTTGAAGATAAAATATACCGTGAACATGTGTGCACGTTGATGAAAGCCTTGTATGGCTTGAACAAAGCTCCTAGAGTTTGGAATCATAGACGTGTCACTTACTTGCAAGATAAAGGTTTTATTATAAGTAAGGCACATCCTTCACTCTTCCTTGAGAGTAATCATTCACAATTCATATACCTTTGTGTATATGTGGATGAAATAAGCATAACAAGAGATGATGCAAAAGGAATAAGGAGGATCAAAGCTCAAATGAATGAGGAGTTCAAAATCATTGATCTTGGTTTGCTCACTTACTTCCTAGGGTTAGAAGTGATATATACAGAGAAAGGTATGTTCCTCACTGAAAACAAGTACATTGGAGACATGCTCTCTAAGTTCAAGATGGAAAATACAAAGGTTGTAGGTACACCCATGGAGGTAAATCTAAAGCTATGTGCTCATGAAGGTGAACTGATCAAAGACATAACTAGCTATTAGAGTCTAGTTGGAAGCTTGAAAAATGCTAGAGTGGATATATGCTATGGAATAAGTGTGCTGAGTTAGTTCATGCACACTCCATGCAAGCCTCACATGGAGAAAACCAAGAGAATTTTAACAATCCAACC
The DNA here is from genome assembly GCA_020310875.1 of Ceratopteris richardii. NCBI lineage: Eukaryota > Viridiplantae > Streptophyta > Polypodiopsida > Polypodiales > Pteridaceae > Ceratopteris > Ceratopteris richardii. The sequence continues at coordinate 6,900,804 of CM035423.1, forward strand.
AACATTTCTGAGGGTTTTGGTGATAGTTGGCACATACAATACCTTGTTCAATAGGTTCATAGTACCATTTGAAGTCTTCACATTGTTTATCTTCTCTACTTGATGCCTTGTGTCATCTCCTATTTGGACTTTATGTCTATTCCTTGGATCCTCTAAGTCTGAGAGTAGAGCTACATTCTATGCTACCTTATTTGAGCAATGTGAGTCTATATAGAATACATGTTCATCTACTTTACCTTGCTTCATAATCATCTTCATAAAAAAAAGTGAATCTTCTTGTGCCTCATCATCTGCATAATTGCTTTAGTCTCTCCTTTTTCTATATCCTCCTTTGTTGTTGTTATTGTTGTTGTTGTTGTTGTTGTTGTTGCATGAGTTGCTATTGTAATCATTATTGTTGTTGAATCTTCATCTTGAGCTTGCATAGCCTCCTCTATTGTAACCTCTTCCTCCTTGGTTTCTAGGATTCCTAAAACAATTCTCAGTATGTGACTAGTGAAGGCACATATGGCACATGGTGATGAGCTTTGAGCTCTCCCCCTACCTTGTCTTTGTCCTTTGCCTTTTCCTCTCGAGCCTCTACCTCTTCCTGCAAAGTTTGCTTCAGAGGTGCTCCCTTCATCATCAAACTTTTAAGTTCTGACTTTGCTATCTTTGTTTTTATTCTTATCTATATAAAGAGCAGAGCATTGATTACTTTTTGAGTTCTCTCCATTTTTCACAAGCTTTGCCTCATGCGTAAAAAATTGTCCCATGAGGGTGTTGAAATTAGGAACGTCCATGTCCATGTAGAGATCCATGACTATGGCAAAAGATTCCCATTTGTCCTCTTCTTTTATTCCATTAACCACTTGCCTTAGTATTTGCTCTTCATCATTTCTCTAATGCTTCCAAGTTGCTCTACTATGTCCTTCATTTTGGTGAAAAAATTAGTTACACTTTGTTAAGGCATCTTTTTGAGTGTGTTGAATTCCATCCATAGTTTATTCTTTCTTGTCTGGGTGCTTGATGAGAAGAATTCTTCAAGATCATTCCAAGTGTCTTGCAAAGTATTGCAACTCCTGACCTCTCAGAAAAGCTCTCCTATCCCGTGAAGAAAAGTATGTGTATTTGTACACATTTCTAGAGTTTGAGTTTGAATTTTTTTTCCTCACTTAAAAGTGATCCTACACTTTATGGATGCTTTGAATTGATTCTTCCTACCACATGAGTCATGGCCTTAGCTTCCTAACTTCACAAGATTCCATCTTCTTTTGACTTTTACAATTATCTAAAGTAACTATGCTCAAATTAAGAAGTAGTTCATATATGGTTCTTCATATGAAAATCTTAAATGAATGTGTAGTCCTAAAGCTTATGCAATGCACTTAGGCTTGCTATTTGCAACAACAACAGTACTGGGTGGAATCACCCTCCATGCACTCTGTTGGATGAGTATATGGAGTGCATATATTGAGAGGTTTTTTTTATTACATCCAAAATAGAATTACAATGAGCACACTTGATAGGTATAAGGCAAGGCATGTTTTCAAAGGTTATTCTCAAGAGAGAGGCATTGATTTTGATGAGATCTTTGCTCCCACATTTCACAAATAACCATTGTTCATAGCACTTGTGCGCTTGTAGCTCATCATGGTTCAAATTTAAATAATTGGACATTAAAATTGTGAATGGTGACTTACATGAAGAAGTGTATGTATTTTCAGCCTTGTCGTTTTGTGCAAGAACGGCATTAAAAAAATGTGAGGCTGAAAAATGCATTATATGGTTTGAAGCAAGCACCATGTGCTTAGTATGAAAAGATAAATTCTTACTTGCTTGCACATGGTTTTGAGAACAATCCCATTGAGAGCACATTATATGTTAACCGTTCACATGATGAACTTGTGATAATTGTAGTATATGTTGATGACATACTACACATTGTTCCTAATGAGAAGAATATTGATGAATTTAAGGTTGATTTGCATGCCTCTTTTGTGATGTTGGATTTGTGGCATTGACATCATTGTTTGGGAATTCAAATTATGCAAGTTGATGGGGGAATAGATTTGTGTCAAAAAATATATTGACACATTATTGTAGTGTTTTTCCCTTGATTGCAAACATATGGAAACATGGCTACAATTGATTCTTCATGATGTTGTAGATGCATTTGATATTATTCTCTATCAAGAGGTTATTTGATGATTTAATTACTTATGCATAACTCCACTTGATATTCACTTTTTTTTTTCTTGTGGATGAGCACATTTATGCATTGCCTTGGTGTCAAGCACTTGCACGTGGTTAAGTGCATCCTTCCGCATGAGTGCCACCTCACCCAAGAGGATATACATCCATAATATGATATTTCCTTCCCCTTGAAAGCATTTTTGTCCTCGAAAATGTAAATGAAATGTCCGTAATGGTAGAAGAAAGTGCTCGGACTCCCCTGAACCCCATGTACTCTATGTACATGGTCATCTCTGTGTGTTGTTTCCCCATATCCTTCCCCTTAAGAAGTCTCCTATGAGATCATCTCAAAGGTGGGAAACCGTCTGAGTGGTGTCTACTATCTCCCATAAGCACTGAACTTCCAAATTATCACTCCCATAACATATAACATCACCAAAATGACCTAAGTCCATATGATGTATCCTCTGGAGTAATAATATAAAAAGCAAGTGTAAAGTGCCAAGCTCATAAGCTTGACCATACCATAATGGAGATAGTAAACCATCGAATCCTCTGAAGTATAGAACAAAGTCCCATAACAAGTGACTCCAAACCCATCTAAAACTAAATGATAGATTGCCCTCATAACACTCAAGGTCTTCCTAACCTTAAGAGGAATCACAAGTAATAGTTTAATCTAAACTAGCTTGTGAACTATGCAAATCCATCACCCAGCTCACAGTAGTAAAATGCAATCTCTACATTTCACTAACCAGAAAGTCTGTGGTTTTTCATCCATTACCTTTGGACTAAGTTCTATTGGAAGAGCATCTATTGGCACTTGTGCAAACTCTAATATTTCTCTTCCCTGTAGTTTGCCATATGAATGCAGAAAGCATTCCCTTGGAGATTCAGATAATCCCTAAGTACCCATCCTCCTAACTGATGTTTACTCATACTCATGATGTAACACCAATTAAGAGTTTGGTACCCAATAGGTTAGATATATTCCTATCTCCTGGAAACTCAAAAGAGAAGTATCATCAATCTTCTCTCAGTTTAACTAATGTCAATAACTAGATTATCTCATCTAGTCAAAGACCATCACTGAAAATAGCATAACTGTTTCTCTCTAGAGTTTACAAATGAGACTCAATCTAACCATCATGATTAAGTGATCTCCCTCTTGCCTTTGATAGAAGAGTGCCACTTCTATCTAGACAACCTAAAAGTGAGAAAGTGAAAAACTCTCTCTCTCTATTCAATCTCTTCTAAGGGAAAGAGCTCTAGTAGTGGAACCTGTTCTAGATAGAAGAGTGCCACTTCTATCTAGACAACCTAAAAGTGAGAAAGTGAAAAACTCTCTCTCTTTATTCAATCTCTTCTAAGGGAAAGAGCTCTAGTAGTGGAACCTATTCCACTTTCCTTTTCCCTTTGAAAGAGATTCTGTTGATCCATTTTCTCTACTCATCCATAGTTGAGAACATGTACATAAGTTCTCCATACTTTTCCTTCCAAAATAGTGGAGAATCATACTCCCATATGAAGGAAAATTACATTGAAAAGTAGAGGAAATGAATTCCTTCTGAAATATAGACTAAGAAATGTTCTCAAACCACCTCTTCTATCTAAAGGAAAACATAATTTGTTCTTCTCCTATGAAGAAATCATGTTTTCCTTTCCTTCTTTCTCTCTCAAAGAGCAGGAGCTAAAGTGAGACCATTCTGAGCTAAGGTAAGATGTCTCATGGATCTCTGAGCTGATTCCTACTTTCTCCTTTCCTTAAAAGAGAGATTCATGAATTTATTTAATCCTCTCTTCCATAGCTAATGCATAATCCTTCATTACAGATATTACTATGAAGATGGAGAACAGATCTCCGCTAACTAATGAAGGTGTATGTAGTGAAGAGTGGAGAAAATAAATTCCTAATAAGGGTCAAAGCCCTCTATTAAAATGGTCAGCAATGATGTGACATGATACCGTAAACATATGTGTATCCATAATAAAGAACTATCTCTGCCAACCATACTCTGTGCATGGATCTATATGATCCAATCAAACTGATGAAATTATCCTTCCTGAAAGACTAAAAAATGAGTATGTGATACCAATGGTGATAAAATCACCTATCACATTCTCTACTGGAAGAATAAATCTTCCCCATACTGTGAAGGATAGCTCCCAATCCTAGTAGGAGATGTCTACTAAAAAAAAAAAATCTCCTCTGATCTAGTGAGACATGATGCCATGAATGATGAGTCCTTTTCTTCCTGGCCATAGAAGAAGAGTGCTCAAAGGGAAGTCATTTCCACCGTCCCATACGAGTGAAAAGTTCTTCCAATTCACGGTGTCATACCTACACTAAACTGAATATATATTCCATTATATATATATGGAATATATAGGTGGAGTCTAATGAATCCCATATGCTAAAATCATGTCAGTGGACTCAAATGAGTCCCATGTCCTCGAACTAGTCAGTTTGGTTCTAGTCAACAATGTGACAATGGATATCCCCTTTCTGTTCCAAACCAACTTGTTCCTAGGTACAAAGACTAGGTCTAAGTACCTCTCTGAAGATCCCGATATACATATATATGTATTGGGTACCCCAACTATTCATGACTAAGGGATCTATGCTCTATACCATAGAGCTAGTGCCATGCCTATGGCCTTCCTAACCATCACTCGAATCACATAAGCACCCGTCGATTCTATCTCATGAAACCCATCTCTGTGATCCCATCTAATTGGTTTCCTTAGTAGTGTGGCAGAATATGCTGCACTACTGGCTCAAGTGATGTGCATAAGTGAACTAGTCACTCTTTGGGCATTCCTAATAATACCCCATAGTCTCCTAATCATCATGTGAGACTCTTGTGAAGATAAATAAATCTTCACTAACTTGGAGATTATAAAAAATGCATCTCCCGTGCCTGAATGCAACTTCCTGAACCTATAGGATTGCTTGTGCACATTACTAATGGTGAAGGTTTAGCTCCTTCCGTTAGCAATACTATGGTCTAAATCCATAAGGATTATGTGTAGGGATCCTGTTACTAGTGAAGTTGCCTTATGTATACTACTATGATGGTCCTAAGTCCATCAAATACATGCGTAGAAGCATGCGTAGACCTTAATGATGTTTGCAGAACCGGCATATCATTCTTACCTAAAGGCAAGTGCGTATATAACGCCATGCGGTAGGAAAAAATTCGACAGCATTTCCCCAGGAAATGGAATTCCAAAAAAAAATTAAACCATAGCTCAGTGGCACACAGGCCACCCAAAAACATAGGGCTTGACAGGCCCATGGCATGCACGCCATAAACTCATATGTGGATTCCATGACCTGCAAAAACACAAAAGTATTTGCTAGCAACCATTCCCGGTGTTGCATAGCCATATGGTTTCTGTAATCTTCTTTCCTGCAAACAATCAAAAGGTGTACTTCCTGCATGTTGATCCATACTTTTAAGAGCTTAAACAATGATCAACACTTGATGTATGCAATCCCATTCATGCATGTAGATACAGAACATGCCATAACATAAATAAAATGCCAGAAAGCATAAAATATATGTCCCTGAGTAGTCTGATTTTGGAATTGCATGCATCCAATCGCTCTCGACAAGCTTCGAGACCTCTGCACCTTCCTCCTCAGGTCCTAACATACACTTTGAAGTGTCCGAAAATATCGGAGCACTCCTCAAACATAAAGCATGGTCAGGTGATTACAAAAATAATGCAAATTTAGCTCAAAAATGCATTAGTAATCCTTCTTTAGACCTGCAAAAACCACTTTAGGACCTGCAAATTTTCATAAACTGAAATATAAAGCATGTGCAAATAGGTCGAAGTGAAATTACTCAAATCGCCTTCCCGGTTTGAAAGATATGACTCCCGAAAGGTAGTCACCAAAAACTGTTCAGACTTTGCAGACCTGTTCAGACCTGCAAAAATTTTTACTTTCCAAAATTTTTTCTCATAAACTAAAAGTAGACCTTGTGCTCTTCGAAACGAGCCATAGCACGTCCAATTTGGAGTTTCCTAGCCCAAGATATGGCCATTCCAAGTGGGACATGTAAAACTAGTGGACTGTTGGAGGGGCTGGAAAAAGTGTGAAAATGTGATTTTTGGGATGCCCAAAAGCATTCTTCCATCAAGAAAATACTAAATTTTTCTCCATAACCTCAGAGAGTGGTATATGAAGATGCTTGAGCCATTTTTTACCTTTCCAAATCCTCCCTTCAAGCATGCTAATTTGCTCCCCAAAAGAGGCCTAAATCAAGATTTTGCTTTTATGCAAAAACTTAAATGGGAGCTTTTAGCAAGCTTCTAATCCACTCTAAATGTGGATTTCTCTTGGATTATGCACAATAATCCATGGGAAGCCTCTAAATGATCTTTTTCTTACTCTAAGAAGTGGAGTTTGGCAAAAGATTAATTTCTGAATTTTTCCAAAAAGTATGGGAAGGGGGTCTTTGAGGAAGTAAAATTCCTCCTTAACTTATCATTTTGATGAATCTAATGATTCGCCTATATAGTCCATATAACATACTCTCAGTAAATATACTTTTTCCCATCCATCCATAACTATCGCACCTCTTTTTCCCTCTTCCAAAATGGGAATTTTTCAGATTTAGGTGCTGAAATTTTTGTCAAACTGTGATGGAAGGGGGTTTTGAGGAGCTTCAAACTCGCATCAAACTGAGGTATCTTTTATATTTCTTGATCTTGCATGGAAGTCAATATGCTAGACTATAGGTGTGCATGGTTTTTTCCATAAAACTATGAAAAATACCTCCTCTTTTTGCCTTCCCAAAATGGCTATTTATCCAAAATAGCTCCTGAAATTTATGTAAAAATCATAAAAAAAGGCTACTCTGGAGGTGCCTAAAGCTTACCATTTCTTGTATTTTGGGGGAATCCTTTACTCTAGGTGAGAGTACGTATCTCATACTCTCCATACATGTAACGTCCCTCCAAAAATTTGGCTTTCAAACCCTTCCTTGCCCTTCTCATAGGCTTGTTTCTTCCATGGATTTGACATCAATGAATTTTCATAGCAAAGGAAAGTACGAACTATGCTTTTTCTCCTTCATGATGCGTTTCCCAAATCCTCCTCAAGTTCTAAGGAATTGGATTGCATCCTCATCCAATATTGTCTTCGCAGCTCTAGTTGAGCAGCTTATATGGAGATCTCTCTCCCTTACTCCTTGATATACTATGAATACGATATTCTTGAGAAAGGGGGAGAAAAAGTATGTTTTCTCACCTCTCCTCCTTGAAAGAAGGGAATCACCCATGAACGAGTACTATGCAACTTCATCTGTGTATGATGTATATACGAGACTCTTACCTCCAAGGAAGCGCACCACGGAATCCATTCGTAAGTAATTTGCTTACTCTTAAGATAAAGACCAACTTAATTTTGGATGCCAATCGTGGCAGCTAATCATGCTCTTCTTTAGGCTCCTGGATATGGTCTTCATAGCAAATCAACAGAAACAAGTGTTGAGCCGCCCGCGTCTGCCCAAGTCCGTCTACACATAGAATATGTTGCAGCCGCATTGTTCATTGGACATCTAGCAAAGATGGAAGCTTGGATAGAGTGGAATTCTCTCTTCAAATCGGCGTGGGTTCAATTCCCTTGCTCTGCAGCGCGCGCATGGCCCATATCGATGCTCTGATACCACTATTACATCAACCCTTTTTCTGGTCTGCTTGCCGTCGGACGATCATGGACATTCGACTTGAACACACACAGAGAATCACGTATAGTTCTATCCTCCCAGCCGCCGAGCTGCTCCCTTTCTCATCCGAGAGATCATCTTATGATCTTACTTAGCTACTCTCTCATATATGAGATCCTCTTAGTCTCTTCTACCATAGGATATTACTCCCATTAGATGCCATGTGGCATGAGTGCCACCTCACCCAAGAGGATATACATCCATAATATGATACTTTTCATTGATTTGAGTATTGCTCACTCTTGTATCTCCACCATCCTTATTGACAGTTAGAGAGCATTGAAAATTCCAAGGTACCCTATGTCCAATGCTCATATGTTGGAAAACCTCCTTTTTGCTCCTTGCTGTTCTACAGTCTTCGTCGAACTTCCGTGAGCACACATACACACAGAGAAACGTTCGCGTTACCTCCCAGCCATGTCCGAGCCGTCCACACTTCATTCAAATGATGATAGATCTTTTTTCCTTCTTGCCTCTACCATTAATGTGGAGTCCATCCAAAACCATGCCATGTGGCATGCTCTGTAAGACCCCCATACATACATCATGTGACATTTCCTTCCCCTTGAAAACATTTTCGTCCTCGAACATGTAAATGAAATGTCCGTAATGGTAGAAGAAAGTGCTCGGACTCCCCTGAACCCCATGTACTCTATGTACATGGTCATCTCTGTGTGGTGTTTCCCCATATCCTTCCCCTTAAGAAGGCTCATATGTGATCATCTCAAAGATGGGAAACCGTCTGAGTGTGGTGCCTACTATCTCCCATGTACACTCAACTTCCAAATTATCACTCCCATGACATACAACATCATCCAAATGACCTAAGTCCATATGATGTATCCTCTATGGAGCAATAATAAGAAAAGCAAGTGTAAAGTGTCAAACTTATAAGCTGACCGTATCATAATGGAGATAATAAACCATCGAATCCTCTGAAGTATAGAACAAAGTCCCATAACAAGTGACTCCAAACCCATCTAAAACTAAATGATAGATTGCCCTCATAACACTCCAGGTCTTCCTAACCTTAAGAGTAATCACAAGTAATAGTTTAATCTAAACTAGCTTGTGAACTATGCAAATCCATCACCCAGCTCACAGTAGTAAAATGCAATCTCTACATTTCACTAACCAGAAAGTCTGTGGTTTTTCATCCATTACCTTTGGACTAAGTTCTATTGGAAGAGCATCTATTGGCACTTGTGCAAACTCTAATATTTCTCTTCCCTGTAGTTTGCCATATGAATGCAGAAAGCATTCCCTTGGAGATTCAGATAATCCCTAAGTACCCATCCTCCTAACTGATGTTTACTCATACTCATGATGTAACACCAATTAAGAGTTTGGTACCCAATAGGTTAGATATATTCCTATCTCCTGGAAACTCAAAAGAGAAGTATCATCAATCTTCTCTCAGTTTAACTAATGTCAATAACTAGATTATCTCATCTAGTCAAAGACCATCACTGAAAATAGCATAACTGTTTCTCTCTAGAGTTTACAAATGAGACTCAATCTAACCATCATGATTAAGTGATCTCCCTCTTGCCTTTGATAGAAGAGTGCCACTTCTATCTAGACAACCTAAAAGTGAGAAAGCGAAACTGTCTCTCTCTCTCTCTCTCTTCATTCAATCTCTTCTAAGGAAAAGAGCTCTAGCAGTGGAACCTATTCCACTTTCCCTTTCCCTTTGAAAGAGATTCTGTTGAATCCATTTTCTCTACTCATCCATAGCTGAGAACATGCACATAAGTCCTCGATACTTTTCCTTTCCAAAATACTGGAGAATCCAACTCCCATATGAAGGAAAATTACAGTGAAAAGTAGAGGAATTGAATTCCTTCTAAAATATAAACTAAGAGATGTTTCCCAAAGACCTCTTCTGTCTAAAGGAAAACATACTCAATTCTTCTCCTATGAAGAAATTGTATTTTCCTTTCTTTCTTTCTCTCTTAAAGAGTAGGAGCTAAAGTGAAACCATTGAACTAAAGTGAGATCTCTCATGGATCTGTGAACTGATTCCGACTTTCTCCTTTCCTTAAAAAAGAAACTCATGAATTTATTTAGTCCTCTCTTCCATAACTAATGCATAATCCCTCATTACACATATTCCTATGAAGATGGAGAACAGATCTCCCATAACTAATGGAAGTGTATGTAGTGAAGAGTGGAGAAAATAAATTCCTAATAAGAGTCAAAATCCTCTACTAAAATGGTCAGCAATGATGTGACATGATACCGTAAACACATGTGTATCCATACTAAAGAGTTATCTCTGCTAACCATCCTCTGTGCATGGATCTATACGATCCAATCACACTCATGGAATTATCCTTCCTAAAAACATCAAAATGAGTATGTGATATCCCTGGTGATAAAATCACCTATCACATTCTCTACTGGAAGAATGAATCTTCCCTAAACTATGAAGGACAACTCCCAATCCTAAGGAGATGTCTACTAAGAGCTCTCCTCTGATCTAGTGAGACATGACGCCATGAATGATGAGTCCTTTTCTCCCTGGCCATAGAAGAAGAGTGCTCAAAGGGGAGTTGTTTCCACCGTCCCATACCAGTGGAACCTTCTTCCAATTCATGTTGCCGTACCTACACTAAACCGAATATATATGTTCCATACATATGTAATGGAATATGCAGGTGGACTCTAATGAATCCCATATCCTAGAATCATATCAGTGGACTCAAATGAGTCCCATGTCCTCGAACTAGTCAGTTTGGTTCTAGTCAACAATGTGACAATGGATATCCCCTTTCTGTTCCAAACCAACTTGTTCCTAGGTACAAAGACTAGGTCTAAGTACCACTCTGAAGATCCCGATATACATATATATGTATTGGGTACCCCAACTATTCATGACTAAGGGATCTATGCTCTATACCATAGAGCTAGTGCCATGCCTATGGCCTTCCTAACCATCACTCGAATCACATAAGCACCCGTCGATGCTATCTCATGAAACCCATCTCTGTGATCCCATCTAATTGGTTTCCTTAGTAGTGTGGCAGAATATGCTGCACTACTGGCTCAAGTGATGTGCATAAGTGAACTAGTCACTCTTTGGGCATTCCTAATAATACCCCATAGTCTCCTAATCATCATGTGAGACTCTTGTGAAGATAAATAAATCTTCACTAACTTGGAGATTATAAAAAATGCATCTCCCGTGCCTGAATGCAACTTCCTGAACCTATAGGATTGCTTGTGCACATTACTAATGGTGAAGGTTTAGCTCCTTCCGTTAGCAATACTATGGTCTAAATCCATAAGGATTATGTGTAGGGATCCTGTTACTAGTGAAGTTGCCTTATGTATACTACTATGATGGTCCTAAGTCCATCAAATACATGCGTAGAAGCATGCGTAGACCTTATTGATGTTTGCAGAACAGGCATGTTACCATGCCATATCATTTTTACCTAAAGGCAAGTGCGTATATAACGCCATGCAGTAAGAAAAATTTCGGCAGCATTTCCCCAGGAAATGGAATCCCAAAAAAATTAACCATAAGCTCAGTGGCACTCAGGCCACCCAATAACATAGGGCTTGACAGGCCCATGGCATGCACGCCATAAACTTATATATGGATTCCATGACCTGCGAAAAGATAAAAGGAATTGCTAGCAACCACTCCCTGTGTTGCATAGCCATATGGTTTCTGTAATCCTCTTTCCTGCAAACAATCAATAAGGTCTACTTCTTTCCTGTCGATCCATACTTTAAGAATTTAAACAATGATCAACATTTGATGTATGCAATCCAATTTATGCATGGATATACAAAACATGCCATATCATAAAGTAAAATGACTGAAGCATAAAGCATACGTCCCTGAATAATTTTGTATTGGAGTTGCATGCATCCAGTTCTTCTCAATGAACTTCGAGACCTCTGCACCTTCCTCCTCAGGTCCTAAAATACACTTAGAAGTGTCCGAAAATATCGGAGCACTCCTCAAAACATAAAGCATGGTCAGGTGATTACAAAAATAATGCAAATTTAGCTCAAAAATGCATTAGTAATCCTTCTTTAGACCTGCAAAAACCACTTTAGGACCTGCAAATTTTCATAAACTGAAATATAAAGCATGTGCAAATAGGTCTAAGTGAAATTACTCAAATCGCCTTCTCGGTTTGAAAAATATGACTGCCGGAAGGTAGTCACCAAAAACTGTTCAGATTTTGCAGAGATGTTCAGACCTGCAAAAATACTTATTTTCCAAAATTTCTTTCCATAAACTGAAATTAGACCTTGTGCTCTTTGAAACGAGCCATAGCACATCCAATTTGGAGTTTCCTAGCCCAAGATATGGCCATTCCAAGTGGGACATGCCAACTAGTGGACTGTTGGAGGGGCTGGAAAAAGTGTAAAAATGTGAATTTTGGGGTGCCCAAAAGCATTCTTCCATCAAGCAAATGCTAAAATTCTCTCCATAATCTCAGAGAGTGATATATGAAGATGCTTAGGCCTATTTTCACCTTTCCAAATCCTCCCTTCATGCATGCTAATTCACTCCCCAAAAGAGGCCTAAAGCAAGATTTTTGCTTTTATGCAAAAACTTAGATGGGAGCTTTTAGCAAGCTTCTAATCCACTCTAAATGTGGATTTCTCTTGGATTATGCACAATAATCCATGGGAAGCCTCTAAATGATCTTTTTCTTACTCTAAGAAGTGGAGTTTGGCAAAATATTAATTTCTGAATTTTTCCAAAAAGTATGGGAAGGGGGTCTTTGAGGAAGTAAAATTCCTCCTTAACTTATCATTTTGATGAATCTAATGATTCGCCTATATAGTCCATATAACATACTCTCAGTAAATATACTTTTTCCCATCCATCCATAGTTATCGCACCTATTTTTCCCTCTTCCAAAATGGGAATTTCTTAGATTTAGGTGCTGAAATTTTTGTCAAACTGTGATGGAAGGGGGTGTTGTGGAGCTTCAAACTCCCATCAAACTGAGGTATCTTATGGATTTCTTGATCTTGCATGGAAGTCAATGCACTATACTATATGTTTGCATGATTATTTTCATAAATCTATGATAAATCCCTCTTCTTTTCCCCTTCCCAAAATGGCTATTTATCCAAAATAGCTCCTGAAATTTATGTGAAAATCATAAACAAGGCTTTTTGAAAGCATCTAAAGCTTATGATTTCTTATACCTTGAGGGAATCCTCAACTCAAGATGAGAGTATATATGCCATACTCTCAATATAAATGATTTCCCTCCTAATGCTTAGCCCTTTAGCTCTTCATTATCCTTCTCGAAAATAAAGAATTTCCAGAAATTCAAAAGCAGTCAAACCTGGAAGTTGAAGGCATAACTTCTTCTGACGGTTTTGGGTCCGTCGAACCTTCCTCTTTCATGCCACCTCTGGTAGGGAACCATCATAGCAAAGATCTTGCCAATCATCCTTTGGGGAAAACATCATCCTCCAACTTTATATCTCCTCAACCAATCGAGGTGGCAAAAAGGTATTATTCGCGAGGGAGAATTATGCTCCTCTCTATTCTTGAATTTGTGGGAGCACCTCAATACTCCCTCTTGAAGATGCAAACCTCTCATCGCCTCTGTTCTTCATAATTGCCTCTTCTCTGGCGAGCGTAGTCGGCAACAGATATGCGTCTATTATTTAAAAGAGACTGTCCTAAGTACCAAAAACGAGTTGGCAACTTCGCTAAGCCATGGCACTCCCATACGGTTGGCCTGGGTTCAAATCCCGTAGCGCGCATCAGCGTGGACATCATCCCAAAGCTCTGATACCAGTGTTGGAAAACCTCCTTTTTGCTCCTTGCTGTTCTACAGTCTTCGTCGAACTTCCGTGAGCACACATACACACAGAGAAACGTTCGCGTTACCTCCCAGCCATGTCCGAGCCGTCCACACTTCATTCAAATGATGATAGATCTTTTTTCCTTCTTGCCTCTACCATTAATGTGGAGTCCATCCAAAACCATGCCATGTGGCATGCTCTGTAAGACCCCCATACATACATCATGTGACATCATACAAAGCACATTTTAGTGCACTATCATTATGTCAGGGCGATGTTCTCTACTAGATATACCATTTTGGCTTATGTGCCCATAGGATAATCTTGCAAACCTTTTCATAAAGGCTATGGATAGAGAGAGGTTTGACGTTTTTTGCAAAGCTTTGGGCTTACTTCGTTTCATGGATCAATCTCTTTCCACATGGCTTGGAACTTCCTTATACATGAGTGCCAACACCTTATTCACCAAATCACTTCCATGGGGTATTTTTTGATATATTTTGGTATTGATGTGTGTGAACACACTAAGGACCATTGGTGCACTTTCTTTGCTCTTTAGGAGTTTTTTTTCCATCGAGTTTTATATATGCCTATAACCTTAGCAGATTACTAGTAATCTTTTTACAATAACTTGGTAAGAGATTATCTCTTGTGAGGTGCTCCAAGCTTATTATTCTTCCTTGTGATTTTCATGTGCTTATGTAGACCTCAAAATGCAACACTATTTCCCTAAATTATGCTACATACACTAGACGTAATCTTGCATATGTATTAGATGTACTCTCACAATTGTTTCATGCACCCATTCATGGTCATCTTATGGTAGAAAGAAACATACTTATGTACATGAATAACACCATCAACCAAAGTCTATTTTACTCTTATGATGATGATCTTAGTGTTAGGGGATTTATAGATATTGGAAGAACTATCCTTTCAATTTGAAGTCATGGAAAATAAATAAAATATATCTTTATCACCCTCTCTCATTTGAATTTAAAAATATGTTTGTTATTGATGTTGACATGTTTGTACCAATGAGAATGGAAACCCAATAAAAAATTAGGTGGCTAACTAAGTCTTTATGGTATGTGATAAGTGCTCTTATGTATGTGCATGCCTATATGTTGTTTGTGTGTGCGTTCATATGTGTGACTAATTGTGCCTTATATGTGTGAGTTAATGACCATACGATTGTTGTATGTATATGTTTGTGTATGCATGATTCTATGTGTATGTGTATGCAAGTGTGTTTGTTGTGATTAGCCTATGTTATGTGCATATAATGCATCTACCTATGTATGAGGTTGTGTGTAATTGTTGCTTCATGACCCATATATATGAATACCTAAGTTTTCTATGTGGATTATGAGTTGATTAGGTGTAGTACTAAAGAAATGATGGACAGGAGATGGTTCAACACACCTAAGAAGCATGATTAGGAAGTAATCCTCAACAATGGCTTTTGGGGCAAGTGGTTAGCCCACCAGATTCCTAGCCAATAGGTCATGAGTACAATTCCCACAATCGCTATGCGAGCATAGAAACTAGACGTTGAGAAAGGTGGATGGAAGGTGCACATGTCGCTTTCAAAGATGAGCCCAATAGAGGTTAGAGTGTATCTCCCAATCTATAGGTCGGATTTAGATGTATAAGATACCACTCAAAAGCTCTCAGAAGAAACTTTCCAATGGAATCATTAGCTGGATCCAAGATACCTAGCATGGGTGAGAACCAATTTCAAGATACTGAGGTTGGGAAGAAGGGTTTGAGACACCACAGCTACCAATAAGGCAAGTCCATAGGCACGTGGCCAAGAAGCAGAAAGGCAAGGTTCAAGACACCAAGGTTGAGAACAAGGGTTCAAGAGACCAAGGTTTAGAATGAGAAGGTTCACAAGACTGTGCAAGGGCGGGGATATTTGTTGATGTGTGAAACATCACAAGAAATGAATTAATGTGACACTAGAATACCTCTATGGTCACCATTAACTCAATGTTTCTCCAGACTTTGAAAAATGATAGCTTAAACTAAGAGCTTTGCTTCTATAGAAATTTTTAGTCACTGAAATGATGTACATTCACTCTTTTGCTTATTTCTCTTAGCACACATATTTATCCAAATTCTTTTGGATGATGAACGTAGAAGAGAAGAGCTTTCCAAAGAGCTATTATTTGCAAGAAATGGATCTCTAGAACGTACGTTATGACCTTCACAAAAATCACCCTGTATGAGTTGCCAAAACTAGAAATTTTACCTCTTTTAGTAAAAATGATTGTCTAAAAATGCAAATTTGATGCCTAGCATCGACTTACAACCAAAAGTCGATACCAACCATCAACTTGGTGCATTTTAGCCACTTTTTCAGCACAAGAAATGCCCCCTTTAACAAAGATATGAACAAGACCACTTTTATGTGGGAAGTCGATGCCACACATTGAATTTATGCTGAAACGTGATGCCAGCATCGAGTTTCTCCACAAAACCCATGTTTTCAAGAAGATTTAACAGTAGTTCGAACTCAGAGAATAAAACACAGACTTATCAGTAGAAACTGGATGCCAAGCATCGTGTTGCTTGGAAAACTTGAACTTTTGAACTCATCACACAATAGGCAAGCATAGAGATGATGGAGAGAGTCTTATACACAGAATTTTACTCAATTCTTCTCATAGCTATGAAAAGGGTAGAAGTTTACAAGTGCTTTCTCACTTAGAGAAGCCCGACTATACTCAATCATACAAAATGAACTTTTTCTCACTCTAACTACCTCTCTTCCACACTGTGTCAGTTGATACAAGCTAACTTATATAGTTTTTCTCAATCTCGTGAGTTTTTAAAAACTTCTAGAACTAAAGCAATTTAACTTTACAAATATAATACACTTGTGAATTTGTCCCTTCACATGGGCATGTGGTTTTCTTCTTAAGCTTTGACCTTCAAATATATGTCCAATTAGTGATTCTTTCTCCAACGGCTCCCCCTCAATCACTAATTGACATTCTCTGTTTCTTCATATCATCTTCTTTTCTTTTACTCCTACCAAGCTTTTGAATCTGCTAGTCTTCACACCATCCAAGCTCTTTGTCATTATGTCTGCTATCTGATCTTTTGTAGAAATGTACTCCACTTCAATTTCTTTCTCCGTTACCTTTTCTCTCAAGAAATGATAATGTATCTCTATATGTTTTATTCTTGCATGAAATATTGGATTTGCTGCAAGATAAAGTGAACTCATATTATCTCCATGTAGTGTTGGTATAACTTGATCAATGCCCAAGCTTTTGAATAATTTCTACATCCATATGACCTCCTTAGCTACTTCTACAAGTCCTTTGTACTCAGCTTCAGTTGATGATAATGCTACTATATGTTGTTTCTTTGAACACCAACTTACAAGCTTATCACCAAAGCCATGGGTTGATCTTCTGTCATCTTGATTACCTACCTAGTCTAAATCACTATAGGCTCTCAACTTCAAATCTGAAGTAAAAGGATAGTATAATCCCTCCTTTATAGTTTCTTTGATATACTTGAGAACTCTCTGACTTGCAATCCAATGTGGATCCTTTGGACAATGCATGAACTGTGGCAAAACTCCCACTGCATAACTAAGATGAGGTCTTGTTAGTGTAGCATAAATCAAACTACTTCAAGAGATTGATACTTCCTCATATCTTTATATTTTGCACCATCATATTTACTGAGTTTGTGGTTGACTTCCAATGGAGTTGAAGCTTCTGTGCAATTTTCCATTCCAAACTTCTTCAACAAGTTCAGAAGATACCTTTCTTATGACACATATATGCCATGATTTGTATAAATAACTTCCATTCCAAGAAAGTATGATAACTTTCCTAGATCACTGATCTTGAACTCTTTCTCAAGTAATCTCTTTACCTCCTTGATTCCTTCATCTGAAGTACCTGTGATTATAATGTCATCTACATAAATACAAATGTGGATTGTACTTTCCTCTATTCTTTTAATGAGTAGACTTGGATCTGCTTTTGAACTTTGATATCCAAGATCATTGAGATACCAGTCTATAGTTCCATGCTCGACAAGACTGAATATCTCATCATAATCTATGCCATAGGTTTGGGCATAGCCTTTCACCACCAGTCTAGCTTTTTATCTAGCTATACTTCCATCTGCAAGCTTCTTCACTTTGTAGACCCATTTATTTCCAATTACTTTCTTACCATTTGGTTTAGGAACAAGTTCCCATGTCTTGTTCTCCTCTAGTGCATTGAATTCTTCCTTCATTGCATCTTCCCATTGCTTCTTACCTTTTGCTTCATCATAGTTCTGAGGTTCTTCATCATCTTCGACCATATATGCATAGTTCTTCTAAGTTATGTAAGAAGTATCATAAGAATACCTTTCTAGTTGTCTTCTTGTCCTACTTGACCTCCTCGATTCACATTCTTCATATGTGTCTGGATACACCTCTTCATCAAATATAGGAGCTTCTTCATTTCTTCTTGCTAATACACTTCTGGATGTACTTGCTTGCATATAGTCTTCATCTTCATTCACCTGCACACTTGATTTTCCTTTCTCACATCTTCTTACCTCTTCTTCGAATTCTTCAGTTGTATGGATTTGATTTGCATACCAAATTTTGTGTTCATCAAATGTAACATCTCTAGAAACAAGAAATTGTTTGGTTAGAGGATTCCACAACCTCTAACCCATCTACTTTTCATCATAACCAATGAACACATAGTTTTTTGCCTTTGGTTCAAATTTATTTCTAAGTTGTGATGGCACATAAGCATATGCAATTGATCCAAACACTTTACAATGATCCAATGTTGGTTTCTTACCCCAGCAAGCTTCATATGGAGTCATTCCATTTAGAGTTGCACATGGTAATCTATTCACAAGATATGTAGCTATATTTACAGCCTCAGCCCAAAGATAATTTGGATGATTCTTCTCCTTCAACATAGCTCTAGAAAACTCAACAAAAGTCATGTTTGTCCTTTCTGGTACACCATTTTGTTGTGGTGTATACCTGCACGTTATTTCTCTCTTAATACGTGCATTCCAAAGATAGTCATTGAACTCTTGGGAGAAGTATTCTACCCCTCCATCAGGCCTCCATCTCTTAAGCTTTTGACATATGAATCTCTCTGCATATGCATGAAAATGCTTGAAAGCTCCAAACACTTTTGATCTTTCCTTCAAAACATATAAAGTTATCCATGTTGTAGCATCATCAATGAAAAGAACATAATACCTTGAGCCACTGATAGATCCTTCTTTTGTGGGTCCCCATACATCTGTATGAATAAGCTCTAGTAATCCATCATGTTTGAATCCTTTCTTCTGAAATGGTAACGTGTGCTTTAGCCATTTGACATGCTTCACATTTATAAACCATATGTTGACTGTGCACATTTGGTAGTCCTAGTATAGATTGATTTTCAACCATAGCTTTAATTCCTCTTTCATTGAAATGACCTAATCTCTTATGCCTGACATCAAGTTCTGTAATCATTCCTTCACCATGTGTGAACAAAGCTTGACCAATGTTCCCTTGCTTTCTTAAAGTAAAAAGTATGACTTCTTTCTCACCACAAACAATCTAATTATATCGATTCTCTAGATCTTCAACAAATACTCCTTCAATTGTAAACCTGACTTGAAAACCTTTTTCAACTATTTGTCCCACACTAATGAAGTTTTTAGGTATTGTAGGAACATACAAAACATTGGTTAGCAAATTTGCTCCACTCTTGCATTTCATTATTCCAATTGAATGTAAACTATGTCTTGTATTATCACCTGTTTGAACTGTATGACTAGAAATGCCTTTTTCCAATTCTGACATTAGTTCTAGGATTCCTGACAAATGATTAGAACATCCATAGTCAATGTAAGATACCTTTAGATCTTCTTTATCTGATGTGCTGATTGAGTTCATCATCAATGATGTATGGCCTTCATTCCGTGTGTCATTTGTGTAGTTGTAGTAGGTGGTGTTGTAGGATTGATTCTATCCCCAACTTCTTCCTCCACCCCTACCATAGCGTCCTCTTTGATTTTGCCTACCTCTCTGAGAGTAGCTTAGATATCTTCAACCTCAGCCTCTTCTATTGTTGTTTTGATTCTCGTTTGGTCCTTGTTGATTATGCCAGCAATCATGAGCCAAATGATTGCTCAGTCCAGAGATCTAGTAAGCCTTCTTATTGTTATTCTGATTACCTCTTCCTCTTCCAAAGCCTCTTGCTCTTCCTCTACCTGTGCCTTTACCTCTTGCATAATAAACTTGAGAACTTGACTCTTTTTCATCTTGTGCTTTACCTTTATCTCCTTTCTTCTTATTCTTCATGTACATTGCAAAACTTTGTCTTTTATCTCCATCTCCCTTCAAGTCTTGCTCAAATGTGAGCATCAAACCAAGCAATTGATTCAAATATGGAACAAAACGATTCAAAGAAAGTTCTGTTGACAAGACAAAAGGTTTCCACCTTTCATCTCCTCTCAAACCTGCAAGCAATTGAGCAATCAATCTATGATCTTCAACATCTTCATCTATGGATCCAAGACTATCTGCTAGATCCTTCATCTTAGTGACATAATCACTAATACTTTGACTTGGCTTCTTCTTGAATGTTGTAAACTTTGACCATGGACTTCTTTCCGGCCTTACTTTGGTAGTACTTTGTAAACGATATTCCAATGCATTCCATATATCTTTAGCTGATTCCAATCCTCTGATTTGTGGTAGCAAATGATCTGAGATTGTATTGTAGATGTAAGCATTTGCACTTGCATCCTTCTTCTACCAATGCTTTAAAGCATCCAGTTCTTGGTCGGCTTTCATCTTCAAATAATGGCTTCTCTTCTTCACCTATTACATATACCATGAGATTCTTACTCATAAGTAAGGATTCCATTCTCATTACCCATGCGGGGTAATTATCTCTGTACAGTTTATCAATGGAGATATGATCTGCCATATTCCTTTCCTTCTACTGCAACCTCTGAGCTTAAAGGCCAAAGAATAATACCTTTTGGAGTTCTTTGTGTATGAATATACTTTTGAAGTAATGTTTTGATGCCTCGTGCCTTTGAATGCTTCAACTTTCAAACTTTAATGAAAATTTTTGAAAAACTTCTCGTACCTTTGATGCCTTCTGCTCTCGAGAACCTTTCTGCTATGATACCACTTGTTGATGTGTGAAACATCCCAATAAATGAATTAATGGGACACTAGAACACCTCTATGGTCACCATTAACTCAATGCTTCTCCAGACTTTGAAAAATGATAGCTTAAACTAAGAACTTTGCTTCTATAGAAGTTTCTAGTCACTGAAATGAAATACCTTGACTCTTTTGCTTATTTTTCTTATAACACATTTTATTTCTCCAAGATCTTTTGGATGATGAAGGTAGAAGAGAAATGCTTTCTAACAAGCTATTATTTGCAAGAAATAGATCTCTAGAACTCAAGTTATGGCCTTCACAAAATCACCCTATAGGAGTTGCCAAAACTAGAAATTTTACCTCTTTAGTAAAAATGATTGTCTAAAAGTGCAAATTCGATGCCTAGCATTGAATGGCAACCAAAAGTCAATGTGAGGCATCGACTTGGTGCTTTTTCAGCCACTTTTTCAGTGCAAAAAATACCCCCTTTAACGCAGATATGAACAAGACAACTTTTATGTGGGAAGTCGATACCAGGCATCGACTTTATGCTGAAACTTAATGCCAACCATCGAGTTGCTCCACAAAACTCATGTTTTTAAGAATATTTAACAGTAGTTAGAACTCAGAGAATAAAACAGAGACTTATCAGCACAAACTCAATGCCAAGCATCGAGTTGCTTGGAAAACTTGAACTTTTGAACTCATCACATAGTAGGCAAGCATAGAGATGATGGAGAGAGTCTCATACACATAATTTTACTCAATTTTTCTCATAGCTATGAAAAACTCAGAAGTTTACATGTGCTTTCTCACTCACAGAAGCCCAACTATACTCAGTCATACAAAATGAACTTTTACTCACTCTAACTACCTCTCTTCCACACTGCGTCAATTGATACAAGTTAGCTTATATAGTTTTTCTCAATCTCGTGACTTTTTAAAAACTTGTAGAACTAAAGTGAACTAACTTTACAAATATAATACA
The DNA here is from genome assembly GCA_020310875.1 of Ceratopteris richardii. Lineage (NCBI taxonomy): Eukaryota > Viridiplantae > Streptophyta > Polypodiopsida > Polypodiales > Pteridaceae > Ceratopteris > Ceratopteris richardii. Next base: position 6,922,666 of record CM035423.1, read on the forward strand.
CTTGTGAATTTGTCCCTTCACATGGGCATGTGGTTTTCTTCTAAAGCCTTGACCTTCAAATATATGTCCAATTAGTGATTGTTTCTCCAACAATATCAATTCAATTGGAGATCAAGGATTACTCAGGAGGATTCACATGTAATCCTCAAGCATGGATTTGGTTAGCCCATCATACTATTCACTGATAGGTTAGGAGTTCAATTTCCATAGTATGACCAATGTGTTTGTGTGTGATCCTATGTATATGTGAATGTGTATGTCTATGTGAATGTGTATGTCTATGTGTTGATCTGAATATATGTGGGATTGTGGGATTGTGTGTCTAGTTATTCAAAAAGAAAAATAAAAAGAAAAAAATAAAGAAAATAGAACAAACAATTTAAAAAAAAATTCTACAATAAAATAAAGAAATAAAAAAATTTATCTATGTGGTTATGTGTAGTTAACTGTTTTGTGTATGAGTATGTTCGTGTTTCTCTACATGCGTGTGTTTTTGTCTGTGATTATGTTTATGTATGAGTATGTGAACGTTAGTGAGATTAAAGGTGAGTGATGATGTGCGGTGTGTGTATGTTTGAAGGCATATACATATCGATTGTGCTAATGTTTGGTTTTGATGCTTTTTTCAGGTACGCATTTAGTCTCGCATGAGAGAGAGAGAGAGAGAGAGAGAGAGAGAGAGAGAGAGAGAGAGAGAGAGAGAGAGAGAGAGAGAGAGAGAGAGAGAGAGAGAGAGTAGATGTGAGGAGTTAGGTTTCAACATCTTATGCAAAGGAGATGTTGCTATCGAGTGGAGAGAGAGAGAGAGAGAGAGAGAGAGAGAGAGAGAGAGAGAGAGAGAGAGAGAGAGAGAGAGAGGTGCATCGACCACTCAGTTTAAGGAGGAATAATTAGCTCTTCTTAAACACTTTTCTAATGGTTTTGCATGGGATTATAAGAATATGGTAGGTTTGGATCCCCAACTATACAACCATAGAATGTTGTTGAATCTCAAGGTGTTCTTAGTTGTTGAATCTCAATGTATTCTTAGCAAAAGAATATAGTTACAAAATGAATCCAAATTACGTAAAGAGAATTAAAGTAGAGTTTGATCGATTACTATGAGTCTACCTTAGTGTCCCTATATATTGTGTTGTGGGAATCGAACGCATGATCTACATGTTAGGAGTAAGATGGGATAACAACTTGTCCCAAAAGCCATGGTTGAGGATTAGTTCCTACTCCTCCCTCTTAGGGTGTGCTTCAACAGTCTCCTCCTTTTCATTTTCCGAGTTTAGCACTCTCTTCCCCTTCTAGAGATCATTTTGCTTAATGATGAAACCTTGAACTCCCTTTGAATTGATGTCCTAGCCATTTCAAAGTTTGTTGAACCTACTTGTTCTCAACTAGTCTCTTGGACACTTGCTAACATCCTTGGTGTCTTGAACCCTGCCTTTTCACTTCCTCGCCACTTGCCTATGGACTTGTCTTCCTCCCAACATTGGTTTCTTGAGACCTTACTACAACCTCACTATCTTCAACTTGGTTCTTACCCATGCTAGGTATTCTGGATCCTAATTCTATTGCTTTTGTTGAAAGGTTCATTATTAGAGCTTTCAAATCGTACCTTACACATCTAGATTTGACCTATGGATAGGGAGATACTCTCTAATCTTTGTTGGGATGAATTTTTATAGTGACGCATGTGCCTTCCATCCACCTTGCCAAAACCTTTTTCCTAGGATCTGATACCAATTGTGGAAATATGAAACTATGTTTGAGTAAGTGTGAGGAATTTCACCTCTATCTGAATCTATTCAAATGGGATTTGAAGTCTCCTTTGATAAATTATTGGGTTATATTATATCTTAGAAAGGTAATCAAGTGGATCTCGATAAGGTCTATGTAATACTAGAAGCTCCTTCGTTAACTACCCCTAAGTTTGTTCTATGATGATTAGGGCAAATTTGATGGCATGGTTGTGATTTTGTTGCTACTGGCTCATTTAGCCATTCCTAGTACCAAATAATAAACTATACCACCCAGAGTGCTTAAATAGACCAAAGAATATGAGTTGTGCTTTAATCCATTGGAAACATTATTGGCATAGGCCCCAATTCTATAAGTCCAAATTGGTCTCAACCAATCCATGTATTTGTTGATCCCTCTAGCTAAACTTTGGATACTATTTATATGGAGCAAAGAGCTGAATGGTTTTGACCTGTATACTATGCCAATCGACAAGTATCCCTTGCCGATCAATTTTTTCGTAAATGAATGTGAATGTTTGGGTCTTTTATACTTGATGAAGAAATTTCAACACTATTTTTTGGGAAATAAGTTTAATTTTCATGTAGATCATCTAGCCCTCCTACATTCAGTAAAGAAACAAAATCTTGCGGGGTGTCTGGCATGATGGGTCCTCTTATTGCAAGAATTAAACTATGATGTAATTCATTACCTAGCTTCTTTGCATACCATAGCTGATTTTGATCTCGACTTGATTCTAGTGAGGATGCTATGGGTGTTGATGATTCTTTTTTGATGCTAGTTTTTTTCATGACTATATATGCAAGACCATACGCGTGATGAGATCTTGATCATTCCTATTATAAAACCCTACTCTCTTACCTTACCATTGGAATTCCTCCTAGGCATTATCGAGTGCTTCTCGCAAGAAATTGGCCCAATATAGCGAACTCTTTTGATGCTTTTGATGATTTGATTTGTTGACGTGTACATACCCATGAAATGCATATTGTATTGCACATGGTTCACACTCATCCCATGGGATCACATCTCTGGTCTCACTACACGAAAAGTACTCAAGTGTGGCCTATGTTGTGCGAAGATTTTCATTAGTTTGTGTAGACTTATGATCCCTCTCAACATCCCGAAAAACCACGATCTGCTGTGCATTATGCCATTCAACTATTGATGCCTTTGGAACCATTCCAAAAATAGTTTCTTGATTCGACCATGAGCAATTTCTACCAATAATTGATATACCTTCATATGTGCCACTTATGGCACTTGTTGGGTTGAAGCTCGGGCTATCATAACTATTATAATAGAAATTGTGGCCAAATTGTTATCTCAAGCATTATTTCCTTGCTTTTGATGTTCCATTGGAGATGATCTCTCATCGACATTCTCATTTTCTTAAATAGTAGGTACAAGAGTTAATGCATCAATATGGCATCCTCCATAAGTTCACTAGTTTGGTCTTCTCATGGGACATGATTCATCGTGCGTGCTGGGTTTCAAATTGCATAATGGTAATTGCCTAACAGAAATCCTGAATATCAAAGGAAAAATTGATTATCAGGTCAATCTCAACAAGAAGTGGTGCCTGTCATGGACCCGCCTATGGTGGGATATGAAGTTCATGGCTATCTAGCACACTTTGATAGAAAACAAAAAGTCTGTCCTCTTATTGTAAATTCTTTATCGAGGAATCTGAACCAACCTAAAGGCTAGCAAAATTTGTTGGGCATCACCCTGGAGCAAGCACTCTTGCCAATCCATTGAAGATGTTGGTCACATCATCTTTACTTTTGTCCCAACTCTAACAAGCTCTAGCAGATTGTTGGAAAGAAAATTAGACTTCAGAAGCATATCAGTTGAAAACAAGCTCTGCTAGGAGAAGCGATCAATTGCTCAGAGACTCTATAGAATGCCATCAGAGGGGAGGTCTTCTAGAATTTCTGGCAAGAAAGATGTGCTTATAACTTTGGTGACTCCCCCGAAGAGTGGTCGATTGAAAAATCGTTGTTCCTCCTCGGTAAAAGAATCATCAATTGTTACCCCTGCTCTATGAGACTTGGGGGGTCCCATGGGTACTACTCCCCTGCACTTGTACTTTTTTTTCCTTTTATTTAATTCAAATCCAGGAGAGTAGGCTAAACTTTCTTTATATTAAAAAAAAATGTTCAATAGTTTGTAATATCCTCGAGCGAACAGATTAGTTGAAATAACCAAAAAGGTTTTGTTTAAAGATGCTACGTAAGGTTGTACTAAAATTTCCAAAAGGATAGGACCAACTTTTAACTTCAATACTGTAAATTTATCATACAACTTATACAGTTGCCATTGAATTTATGCCTTTCAAATAAGGTAATGGATTGGATATGGATCCTCTCGAATCGAAAGTCCCTAGCCTTTGTATTCTCATTCCCAAAAGCTTCAGCCTCAAGAGTTAATGTTGTCCAGCATTGATGCATTAGGAAACTTGGATGAAGACACAGTTACTAGTTTCCTTCTATTGCAAGAAGTGTGGCGACGACAAGCTCACACTCACGATCGATTTTGATGGTTCTCGATATTTGTGGAAGGAAATTTAGTTGTCTTCTTTAATGCAAAGGCACACCACAAAGAAGACAAGTTTAAAGCGAGTTGGACTTGACTGTACTATATTATGTATATTATGGCACAAAGTGTGATCGATTTTAATGGTTCTCGATATTTGTGGAAGGAAATGTAGTTGTCTTCTTTAATGCAAAGGCACACCACAAAGAAGACAAGTTTAAAGTGTGTTGGACTTGACTGTACTATATTATGGCACAAATTTGTTGGAGCACATTTGTTTAGAGATGCGTTTCGATCAAGATCTTATGATTCCATTGAATTGGTCCAAATTATGGCCTTTTCAAGATTCACCTCTCACCAGTGCGTAAGGTTTTTAATTATATCGAATAAACGTTTTATGGTTGCACCTTTCAACGTTTTCATATTTGTGTATCACGATAATGGCTTTCATGATTAATCAATAACACTATCATCCCATTCGTCCTATATCTTCCTCCTTTATGTTGTGTTTGCACTACCACACCTAAATTTTCAAATAACATCTCAGACCATGATGTTTCGCATGCTCCCATTGCAATACCTCTATACTCAGCCTCTATACTCGACAGAGCAATAGTGGGTTGCTTCTTCTTGCTCCATATAATACATTCACTTCCAAGTGAGAATAGAAAACCACTAGTAGATCTTCTATATGGAATACTTCCAACCCAATCTTGCATTGGTGTATCCATAAACTTGCAAATCTACACCAGCTTCATAAAACAATGCATAATCCAAAGCAGCACTCACATAAGATAGAGTGCACCTCAAAGCATCTAAATGTGGCTTCTTGTAACCTGCATAAAATCACTTTCAAGTCCAATAGTGTAGCTTAGATTAGGCCTTGTAATTGTGAGATATATCAAACTTCCCACAATTTTCCTCTACATAGTAGCGTTTTCCAATACCTCACCTGATGCAATATCCAACTTCAAAATCTGATCTAATGGCATAGAAAATCATGTTCATATAGGTATTAATGTGTGAGCACACTGGGACCACCAAACACTTTTCTCCCTCCGTAGAAGGGTCTTTTCCTCCGGCTTGTATATATGCATATAACCTTGACCGATTATTTATCTTTGTATATTGTAGTGATAATACATTCAGTATTGTGTGGTGTGCTCCAAGCTTCTTCTTCTTTCTTGTGCTGCTCTCATGCTTCCGCAAATGTCTAACTCCAACAATTGGTATCAGAGCAGGTCGTCGCTTCCTCTAGGGCATCGTCCACACCCCTCTAGTCGCAATCTCAAAATCCCATGAAATAACTCGTCAGCGTTGTTCTATTCAAATTTTTAATATACAGTCATTTTTTGCATCAAGGTATTTTAATCAGTGGCCATGGGTGAAAGCAGTGATGTATTCCGTATGCTCTCTACTGAGGATAAGTTGGATGCTATCAATTACCAATTGTGGGCTTATATGATGCGACATCTATTGGTTGCAGAAGGACTATGGAACATTGTGCAAGTTGTTGAAAAACGTCCTATTACACCTACAAATACAGGTATTGAAGCTGATGCAAATGGAATTGAAGATGTTGATATTCTTCAAATTCTTGTTCATGTTGTGGTTCTTGTTGCACCTACTACAAAGAAAAATCATTGGGATGGTAGAGATGCTCACGCACATGCATTGATAGCCTTGTCTATCAAACATGCCATTATTCCTCACATCTGCTCTTGCAGAACAACTACGAATGCTTGGGATACACTTACCATATTGTACTAGGTTAGGAATGAGGTTCGTGTTGCTCACCTTCGAGAACAGTTCAAGAGTGAGCACATGAATGAAAGTGATTCTATGGACATGTGTTTGACAAAGATCAAGGATTTGAAGGAATAATTGATTTCTGCTCATGAAGTCCATCTTGACACTTCACTTGTGTAGATTGTTCTGAATCGTCTTCCTTGCTTCTACTCTTCATTTCATGATGAAAGGCAATGCAAATGTCTTAACATTTGAAGAGTTAGTTTTTGTTCTGTTGCAAGAAGATTAGTCTAGGTAGAACAAGTCTATTATGCATGTTGCAGATCATGATTTCCTAGCTAGTCAGAAGGGCAAAGGTAAATGGAGCTCATCTAGTAGTAAGCAGAAATCTGCAAATGTTGTATATTCAAACAAGGATGAAAAAGATGAGAACAAATCAAAAGAATATAAATTGTTTTGCAAATATTGTAAAGGGAATGATCATGTCATTAAGAGTTATCCAAAATTGGCTGTTATAGAGGCAAAGAAAAAAGAGCCAGAATGGTTGTTGCAGAGGCCTCTACACCGAAAATAGAGTGTGCTAATCTAGTGCAGAATGTAGAATGGGTGCTTAATACTGTTTGCAGTTTTGATCCATCTTCTCTTGAACAGTGTATGTATGTGGTAGACGCAGATGTTTGGTACTTTGATAGTGGAGCAACCAAACATATTACCTCATAGCACAATTTCTTCACTTCACTCGAGCCTGCCCCTACAACGAATATTGTCATATGCACCAACAACTCCTCTTATCCTGGGAGTTGGTAAGATCATTCAGACTACTGTTGATGGTAGTTCTTTTACATTGTCAGATGCATTATTTGTGCCAGGGATCAAGAAGAATCTGTTATCAATTTCAGCTTTAGCCAAGATTGTCTTGGTTGTGAAATTTGTTGATTAGATATGTACAATTCATGATTTGTCAAATGGCGACGTGATTATTGCTTCTCTCATTTTATGTCATGGGCTCTATGAGCTCATAGATTATGAAAGATCTGTGAATGATTTGGCATGTGTAGTACATGATTCTCAGGCTATGTCAAATGCAAAGCTTTCGTATGCACGCTTTGGTCATCTGAATTTTGCTAGTTTGCTATGTATGGAGAAATTTGATATGGTGTCCGCTTTGCCCAAACTTGAGGCACCCAATAAACATGTTTGTGAAGGCTGTATTTTGGGCAAGATGCAGCGTTCCTCCTTTCCAAAAGATGGTTCAATTTGAGCTACTCATAAATTGTAGCTTGTTCATAGTGATATGTGTGGTCCTATGCAGATATAGAAACTATCTTTACTTCATGACTTTCATTGATGATTTTTCCAGGCATGCATGAGTATATCCACTAAATCAGAGTCCAAAGTGTTTATGTGCATCAAATAGTTTTTGGTTTTGTTTGAAAATTTGTTAGCATGTAAAATGGGCACCCTCCATTCTAATTCGGGTGGGGGATATATGTCTTGTGAATTTAATGCATTTCTCATTGAACATGGGATAAAACAGCAGTGTATAGTGTCGTATACACCTCAACAGAATGGAGTTGCTGAACAGAAGAACACGTCAATCATTGAAATGGCAAGGTGTATGTCAAGAGTTAGGCTTTACCACATAGTTTCTGGCTTGAGGCTGTCATGTGTGCAGCATATGTACTTAACAGGTATCCCACTAAAGCACTGCAATCTATTACTCCATATGAGGCTTGGCATGGTTGTCAGCTATGTGTTTCTTACCTGCCTATTTTTCATTATCTCGCATATGCATTAGTGCCTGAACGACATTGTAGGAAATTGGATGAGAAAGTATTAAATTGTATTTTACAGGTGGAAAATATAGTGTTGGTCCTAATGAGGCAACCTCTCACCCTTTATAGGTTTCATCTAATGATGCAAACCATTCCATTTTTCATGCAGATTTACATGATGCACTTATTAATGAGAGAGTTGATATTAAATAGGCAAAAACTTTGCCAAAATGGCTTGTGCACACTTTGCGTGATAGCAAATTAGATGCATCTCTATCATACCATACTCATTCAAGCTCTCATAGTGCCTCTTTTGCACCAGATTGCTATACTATGACTACCTCTATTCTTTGTGCTGAGAGTGAGCCTTTTCGTTTGATCAAGCACAAAATTCTCAACATTGCATGGTCGCAATGCAATGTAAATATGATGCTATCATGAAAAATGGTACCTGGTCTTTATGTAACTTGCCTCCTAGCAAGAAGGCCATTGGCACTAAGTGGGTAGACAAGGTGAAGCATAAACCTAATGGAACAAGTGACAGGTACAAGGCTAGGCTTGTTGCAAAGGATTATGTGGAGGAAAGAGGCATTGATTTTGATGAAACGTTTGCACATACATGTCGAAAAACCATTGTTAATAGCATTTGTGCAAGCAGCGCATCATGGTTAGAATGTACATCAGTTGGAATTTAAAAGTACATTTTTGAATGGTGACTTGCATGAAGTGTAATTTTTTTAGCCCCGTGGCTTTGTGCAGAATGGGCATGAAAACCAAGCGTGCAAGTTGAAAAAGGCTTTATACGGTTTGAAATAAGCACCACTTGCTTGGTATGAAAAGATCCATACCTATCTGATTGCACATGGTTTAAAGAACAATCCAACTAAAAGCACCTTATATGTTAAGCATGCTAATGATGTACTTCTGATAATTGATATGTATGTTGATGACATGCTGCTCACTGGTCCTCATGAGAAGCATATTTCTGATTTTAAGGCTGATTTGCATGTGTCATTTGAGATGTTTGATTTGGGGCACTTGCATCATTATTTGGGTATTCAGTCTATGCACGTTGATGGTTGAATGGCTTTATGTCAAATGAAATATAATGATACATTATTGCAATGTTTTGGCCTTGAAGACTCTAAACCTATTGCCATTCCTATAGAGACATGTTTACGATTGAGTCTTCATGATGCTCAATGTGCATTTGGTGTTGTTCTCTATCAACATGCTATTGGATGCTTGATCTACTTATGCATTACTTGGCTAGATATTCATTTTGCTGTATCACAGATGAGTAGGTTTATGCATTGCCTAGGTGTCAAGCATTGGTAGGTGGTTAAGTGCATCTTTGGTTACTTAAGTGGTACCCAACTACTTGGATTGTTTTATCCCAAGGGGGGATCACTACATTTAGATTTAGATACTTTTTCTAACTTTGACGAGGCTAGTTGTTATCGCACTCATGTCTCCACTAGTGGCTTTTGCTTCATGCAAAAAATAGCCCTAAAAATTTCCATCTTCATCAAAAGATATTTGGAGTGTCAAAGAGCATAAAATCTAATTTTCAAGTCACCATAGTTTTCTAGAATAAGAAAATTGAAGGCTTGAAGGGCTACCACATGGCAACCAATCATTGAACCATGTTGTATAGTTAGGATAAGCTCACATTCAAGGGTGGAGATGCACTAAAGCTTAAAGCAAGGAGGATCCATGAGATTTTTCATCAGTTAAGCTTATTTTGATGACCAAAGATCAATAATGTGAAGTTCTTCCAAAATAGCAGCTTATCTTATCCAAATTGATGTCAACGCTGATCCGATAGTCGTGATCTTTGTCAAATCCAATGGTGGAGAATGAAGGTTCTATATTTCCCCCCTTTGCCCGAGATATTATTTAATGCCATCCATTTGATAAATCCAATGGTTGTAATGAAAAGCAGTTGTTCTTAGGATTGATATTAGATTTCTCTAGATCCAAGGGCCCAAATTCATTAAAAAAACTATAAAAATTCCCCTCCAAACTCATAGAGCATTATTGTTAGGCATCCATAGCACCCTTGCTAGCACATGGTTTCTTTGAGATGATCACCCTTAGTTGAGCATATGAGGATCCAAGGTGGGCTAGTAAGAGCATAATTCCTAGAATCAATTTTAAGTTAAACTTCCAATCTAGGATACACTCGTAAAACCAATGGTTTCTCTATCTTTGCTCTCCCTCATTGGAGGGTGTGAGTGAGTTAGAGTTGGTTTTATGAGTCTAAGACTTCTTTAGATACACATTATGCTCCTAGAAAGATATAGGGTTAATGAAGTGGAACCTATGAGTTAGAGTTGGTTTTATGAGGCTAAGACTTCTTTAGATACACATTATGCTCCTAGAAAGATATAGGGTTAATGAAGTGGAACCTATCCCCTTATGTGTCACATTCGGATGAGCTGTCATGGTGGGAGGGTTGTGTCACCTGCCTTTGACTAGTAGATAGCTTAGCTTGATGTATCACAACACTCATATACATGTATTTCATTACAATATCTTTTAATTCATGTCTCTTGTCTCTTAGTCTCTTATTCATTCTTACATGTCTCCTTCTATGTGTGAGAAGGCTCCGCTATCTTGCATTCAACCAGTGAGGGTTATGCATTGATATTGAGAAAAAAAATTCTATTTATTCATAAATTGATCACCCACATGCATTCATACCATCCACAGACACACATGCATATGTTTTAGTTCTGATAGTGTATAAGAAGCTCCATTCTTGGACCATTCCTCCTTTCAAAGTCAATTCATGTGTGTGCTTTTCTTTTTTTTCTCATCATGCATACATCCACAAGAACCCATGCAAATGAATTAGATTTCTGAAGTGTATATGAAGCTCCATTTTTGCACCATTCTTCTTTTCAAGATCAATTCATATGTTTGGTTTTCCTTTGTTCTCATCATTCATGATCCTGGATTTATCTTGCATTCATATATTCCCCTTCCCATAATCAAATCATCACATCTCTCCTCTCCATGCGCAAGTTCACTCTCAGGTTCACATTTCATTAGAACCTTTTGCTGCTGTATGGTGCTGTAGTGATCTATGCAAGGACGTTTGCTGCTCTATCAAGTCACACAAAGATATATGAATCGGTCTTCCTCCTAGGAGTCGAGTCTCTTCTTCTCAACATAAGCAATGCTACTCTATATATAAATTCTCAAATAAGATAATAGACTCTCCTATATGAGATTTCCTCTTCTCTCTTCTACCAAATAACAAGTTCCTAGGTGATGCCATATGGCATCTATGCGACCTCACCCAAAAGTGTGTACATCCGTAATATGACATTTCCTTCCCCTTGAAAGCATTTTCATCCTCAAAAATGTAAATGAAATGTCCGTAACGGTAGAACAAAGTGCTCGAGTTCCCCTAAACCCCATGTACTCTATGTACATGGTCATCTTTGTGTGTATTGTTTCCCCGTATCCTTCCCCTTAAGAAGTCTCATATGGGATCATCTCAAATGTCGAAAACCATCAAAATGGTGCCTACTATCTCCCATGTACACTCATCCTTCAAACTATCACTCCCATAACATATAATATCATTAGAAGGACTTGAATCCATATGATGTCTCCTCCTTGGAGCAATAGTATGTAAAGCAAGTGTAAAAGTGCCAAGCTTATATGCTTCACCATATAAAAATGGAGATAATAAACCATATAATCCTGTACAATATAGAACAAAGTCCCATAACAAGTGACTACAAACCCATCTAGGACTAAATGATAGATTGCCCTCATACCACTCTAGGTCTTCTTAACCTTGAGTGTATTCACAAGTAATAGTTTAACCTTAGTACCTTGTGAACTATGCAAATCCTTCATCTAGCTCATGGTAGTAAAATGCAATCTCTACATTTCACCAACCAAGAAGTCTGTGGTTTTTGATCCATTACCTTTGGACTAAGTTCTATTGGAAGAGCATCTATTGGCACTTGTGAAAACTCTAAAATATTCACTTCCCCATAGTTTTCCATATGAATGCAAAAGCATTCCCTTTGAGATTCAGATAATCCCTAAGTACCCATTCTCCTAACTGATGCTCACACATCATCCTCATGATGAAGCATCAACTAAGAGTTTGGTACCCCATTAGGCTAGATATATCCCTATCTCCTAGAAACTCTAAAGAGAGGTATCATCAATCTAGTCCCAATCTAACTAATGTCAATAACTAGATTATCTCTTCTAGTCAAGGACGATCATTGAAAGTAGCATAACTGCTTCTCTCTAGAGTCTATAGGTGAGACTCTATCTAACCAGCATGATTAACTGACCTCCCTCTTGTCTTTGATAGAAGAGTGCCACTTCTATCTAGACAACCAAAATGAGAAAGTGAAACTCTCTCTATGTCTCTCTCTGTAATCCTTTCAAAGAAAAAGGGCCATGGTAGTGGAATTTATTCCACTTTCCCTTTCCCTTTGAAAAATTTTCTTTTGAATTCAATTGCTCTAGTCATCCATAATTGAGAACATGCACGTGAGCTCTCCATGTTTTTCCTTCCAAAATAGTGGAGAAAGAGACTACCATGTGAAGAAAAATTATAGTGAAAAGTAGAATAAATGAATTCCTTTTGAAATATAAACTAGGAGATGTCATCTAAACACCTCTTCTATCTAAAGGAAAATATGCTATATTCTTCTCCTATGAAGAAATCATATTTTCCTTTCCTTCTTTCTCTCTAAACGAATAGGAGTGAAAGTGAGATCTGTCCTTGATCTCTAAGCTAATTCCCACTTTCTCCTTTCCTTAAAAGAGAAACTTATGAATTCATTTGCTCCTTATGCATAATCTCTCATTACAGACATTACTATAAAGATGGGGAACAAATCTCCCATAACTAATGAAGGTGTATGTAGTGAAGAGTGAAGAAAATAAATTCCTATCACATTCTCTACTAGAAGAATAAATCTTCTCTAAACTAGGAAGGATAACTCCCAATCGCAAGGAGATGTCTACTAAGAGCTCACCTCTAATCTAGTGAGACATGACGCCATGAATGATGAGTCCTTTTCTTCTGAGCCATAGAAGAAGAGTGCTCAAAGGGAAGTTGTTTCCACCATCTCATACCAGTGGAACCTTCTTCTAATTCACGGTGTCATACCTACACTAAACCGAGTATATATTCCATATATATGTGATGGAACAGATAGGTGGACTCTAATGAATCGGATATCCTATAGTCATGTTAGTGGACTCAAATGAGACCCATGTCCTTGAACTATTTAGTTTGGTTCTAGTCAATATGTGACAATGGATATCCCTTTCTGTTCCAAACTAACTTGTTCCTAGGTACCAAGACTAGGTCTAAGTACCTCTCTATAGATCCCAACATACATATATGTATTGGGTACCCAAACCCTTCTGACTAAGGATCTATGCTTTGAGCCATAGAGCTAGTGCCATACCTTTGGTCTTCCTAACCATCACTCGAATTACATAAGCACCCCTCGATGCTGTCTCATGAAACCCATTATGTGATCCCATCGAGTTGGTTTCCTTAGTAGTGTAGCAGAAATGCTTCACTACTTGGTCAAGTGAGGTGCAAGAGTGAAACTAGTCACTCTTTGGGTATTCCTTATAATACATCATAGTCTCCTAATCATACTATGAGACTCTTGTGAAGATAAATAAATCTTTGGTAGCTTGGAGATTATCAAACTGTATCTCCCGTGCCTCTATGCAACTTCCTATAACCTATAGGATTGCTTGTGCACATTCCCAATGGTGAAGATACATGTCCTTCCCCTTAGCAATCCTATGGTCTAAAATCCATAAGGATTATAAGTAGGGATCCTATTACTACTTAAGTTGCCTTATCTATAATACCGTGATGGTACTAAGTCCATCTAATACATGCTTACAAGCATGCTAACACCTTACTGATAATTGTAGAAAAGGCAAGTTACCATGCCATAACATTCTTACCTTAAGGCAAGTGTATATATAATGCCATGAGGTGGGAAACATTTTGACAACATTTCCCCAAGAAATGGAATCCCAAAAATGTTTAACCATAAGCTGAATGGCACACAGGCCATCGAATGACATAGGGCTTGAAAGGCCCATGGCATGCATGCCATAAACTCATACATGGATGCCATAACCTCCAAAATCATAAAAGTAAATGCTAGCAACAATTCTCTTTAATGCATAACCATGTAGCTCTTGCAATCATCTTTCCTACAAAGAATCAAAAACTGTACTTCTTGCATGTTCATCAATACTTTTAGAATTGAAAAAATGATCAACTTGGATATATGCACTCCAATCCATGCATGTACATACAAAACATGCCATAAAATAAAGTAAGATGCCTGTAAATATAAGGCATACTTCCCTGAATGATTTGCTGTTGGAATTGCATGCATCCAATTCTTCTCTGATACCACTATTAGAACTTTTTGCTATCCTACGCTGTTGTAGTGATCTATGCAAGGCCATTTGCTGCTCTATCAAGTCACACAGAGATATATGAATCGGTTTTCCTCACAGCCATCGAGTCTCTTCTTCTCAACATAAGAGATGCTACTCTATATATGAAGTCTCAAATAAGATAATAGACTCTCCTATGTAAGATTTCCTCTTCTCTCTTCTACCAAATAGCAAGTGCCTAGGTGATGCCATGTGGCATCTATCCCACCTCACCCAAAAGGGTGTACATCCGTAATATGACACATTTTAATCATATAAGCCTTCCAACACTCACTAGCTTCATACTCTACATGTGTTGCGAGCAGATCCGATCCACCCAGATTGTGATCACCTCCACATTTGAACCCGATGTGAAACACTTCATGGCATTTGCTTTTGAGCTTTTTGGGAGGTTATGACCCATATCCATTATTGCATATTTTTCATCATCATCATCATTCTTGAGTGTTCCACTAGATTTCTCAAAATATCGTGCACATCTTCATCATGAAGTAAACGCATTTGTGAGAGATCTAGAGCATCGTGCATCACGTGCATATTCATAAAGATGGAGGAAGGATTCAAATCCCTTATTTTTGAGTAACAAGGCGAAAGAATAGTCTCTTCTATGTTGCGAGAGAAGGGAAAACGCAATGGAATCAACATTACAAGCTACTTAAATTTCTTTGAAGAGCAAGCTATGATTTTTGGTCTTCCTGAAGATCTTTTGATAACATTATTTGAACGAATTGTTGATAGCTCTATCATAACCATGTCATAAATATGATAGTCTTTCTTGGAGTGATTTTTGAAAGGATATGCTCAAAGAATTCTATCTTGAGGATTATAGCCGACATAATCAGGACATATTCTTACGATGGGTTAATTCCCCAAAGCCTAGTAGCTCTAATTCTCACTTAAAAAATGAGTATATTAGATGGTATGAAAAACTTGCTGATGAGGATAAGATAACTTTGGAACTTGATCTTGTGATCAATTTTCTTAAACTTCTTCATCCCACAACTCATAGGAAAGTAGGGTGGCGATTAGAAGAAATGAATGAATGCTATGCACTTACAGACAATTGGAAAAAACTACATAGAGTAGTAGAGGTTGTAGCCCATAGACATCAAAGGCAATCCATGCTTTATGAGCAAACCAGTCTTCTTCAAGCTAGCCTTCCACAAGCTAAGGAGACAATTAGAGAACAATCCCATGTTATGCTTTTTGACTCTACTCCTATTCCTCAAATGATGAAGCCTACTCAAGGTTTTAAAGTAGAACCAAATAAAAGTGCAGCTGAACAATCTCAAGTGGAAATTCTCACTAAGCAAATGGAAGGCCTTATTGCTACACAATCAAATTTGGCCAAGACTCTAGATGCTTTACAATCAAATTATATCAAACCTTTCCAAAATCTAATGAACCGAATGTCTTTTCAAGAGCCTAATGAACATGTTATAGCTTCGAATCAAAATCCACAAGTAGCTCCTAATCAAGCATATCAAGTTCCTCCAATGCATAATCCTTCAATGCAGAATCCTCATTCTCATGTGAAAAATCCTCAAATGTATAAAAACATGTATCCTCAAGCTTCTCAAACAACTTCTCAAAATCCTCAAAATCAAAATTTTCAAAATCATCAATCTTATACTACAGAAGCTCCTATTACACCTCAAGTAACACATGCTACTCCCCAAGCTCCTCAAATACATCAATTGCCTTATCCAAATCCTACTTATCATGTTCAAGTAATACCTTACCAACAAAATCGTCAATTTCAATTTTTTTCACCACAAGTTAATCAAAATCCTCAAAATCTAGATAGTTTTGTACGTGTTCCTCGAAGGTGTTCTTGATGTGATTTGTTAGAGCACTTTTTGAGAGATTGTGAACTATTGAAGGTTGCTAAGGAGCAATGACTAGTAATAGACATAGACAAGAAAATATGTAGCTATCAATCTAGGCTACCTTTGCAAGGAAACTATGGTAAGGGAGAAATGAAAAAGCACTATGAAAATATAACCATAACGGATGTAGGAACTAGAGGGGTGAAACTAGAAGCTCTTGATTAACAAGAAGTATAATCAAGTAAAACCACAAATGAAGTTGAATATTTCGTAGAGGCTTTAGTAAGAGCACAAGATGCGATTAGGAGAATAACGGTTTGGGAGCCACTGATAGAAGATCAATCTCTTATTTCTCACATATCCAATGTAGATGAAAAATGAAAAAGAGATGAGACTGAGACTAGCGAAAGAAGAGTGACTCGAAAGCAAACCTAAGAGGGAGTAGAAACCATTATAGATCAAGGAGGAACATAATAACCCAAAAATAAAAAACAAGAATCATAACCCAATGAACAAAAACAAGAGGAGAAACAAAAAGGTAAGAAGACAAAGCAAAGAAAAATAGAACCAAAGCCTTTAGAGAGACAAGAACAATTAAAACAAACTCAAGAACAAACACAAGAACATGAACAAAAGCAAGATCCTGAGCAAAAACAAAAGAAACCAAAGAGATAACCTAAAGCCATCTTTGTTTTAGAAATTTAGAGAAAAATAGACCCTATGGAGATTTTAGATGACAATTTGCGTAAGATTCAAGTGACAATGTCTTTAGAACACGTTTTCTCTATTGCAAAGCCTATTTTTAAAGATAACTTTATCGACCTAATTAAAAGGAAGAGGTTTCCACTTAATCTAGATATTGAGATGCAAGATTCTCTAGATCAAGATCAAGCTACAAATGAAGCCTTAAACTTTGATGAGTCTGATGAAGAGGACCTTGATAATGATGAACTAAATGTTAATAAAATTTTATTAAGACCTATTCAACTTGACCATGAAAATCATGAAAACAATCCTAAAAGTTACTTTAAAAGAAAAGTTTGGTGTCGAGATACATTAGGGATGCGTGTTAAAATAGGAAACGATAAGAACACTATCATTGTAAATGCATTTATTGATTCCGGCTTGGAAATCAATATGATTTCAAGAGAATTCTATGATAAATTTTGATGGCCTATAGATAAAGAATATGAATGGCATATGAGAACTGCCGATAATGGTGTAGGCACCTTGTACAGAGCTTGTGCTAGCGTGCCCATATGCATATGAGGAATCACAGAAGACTTTCACTTCTTTATTCAAGATAATTGCTCCTATGAAGTTCTCTTAGGTCAGCCCTTTATTTGTGAGAGTCGTAAGGAAACTAAAGCCATGGATGATGGGTCTATCTATGTTAGAATTAAATCTAAGGATGGAATGCAATCACTTCGAGTCATGATGGTAGGAGTGAATCATCCTAGGAATTGATTTTTAACTAGAAAGAAGCCTATTGTTACTTAGGGTCATGAGCATGTTTGTAGTGATTGTGCACCTCGATTCATGTTTGGAGCTACATATGATCCAAATTTTGGATAGAATCCATTGTTGAGAGGGACAACAGTGGACATTAGTTTGACATCTCGCAACCAACCAACATGTACAATAGTTTGTCACTTTGTTTCCCACATTCTAGATTAGATTTCCTTCATTAGAGTCAATTATCCAAGTCCTTTATCTAAAAAACGTTGAAAATTTATAAAAACATTAAAATCATGGAACTTGATGAGAACATTGAGCATGTGGTTGAGATATCTCATTGTTTCTCTACTCTCGAGGAGTTAGAGTTATGTCTTCAACAAAATCCTAATTGCCACATTATTCTTCTTTCTTCGGTTGATGAGTATGCTCTAATCCAAGAGTATGCTCTCTATGTTGACAAGTGCTCAAAATTTAACGAAACACATGATGCCTTAGTTGAAACAAAGTACAAAAATGTAGACAAAGAAATAAAACCCATAGCTCAATCATTACCCCAAGGAAGTAACGAAAAAACTATTGATGTGAAAAATGATCCAATTCTATGGGATAAGAAAAAGATAGGACATATTTTCATAGATGAGACAATCAAACTGGTGAAAATTGGTAGAGATGATGACTTTCTTTTGTCAGCAGAGAGAGAGAAAGTTTAGAGAGTCATATGTAGCCATGGAAAAGCCTTTACTTTGTATGCTCATGAGATTGGATGCAGAGATTCTAAGCTAGTTGCACCCATGATTATCTTTTCTATTCCACATATTCCATGGAATCTTTTCCCTATAGTAGATCCAAAGGCTCACTTACCAAAGCTAATGAAACTACTTAAGAAGAAGATAAACATGAGAATTTTATAGCCATCTTTTGCACTTTACTCAAATAGATGGTTCACTGTGCCCAAAAAGAATGCAAAACTATGTTTTATTCAAGATCTCCAACCCATCAATAAAGTCACCATAAAGAATGTAGAAACAGCGCCCATTGTAGATGCGTTTGTTGATTCATTCTTAGGACATTTTATCTATTCGATGGATGATTTATATTATGCGTATGACCAATTCCAATTAGGGATTGATAGTCATGCCACAACCACAATGAAAACTCCTTTAAGCTTAGTGCGAATGTGTACTTTACCTCAAGGAGGAACTAGTTATGTGGCTCATATGATGAGTGCTATGAATATGGTCTTACATGATTTTATCCCTCATATATCCATGCCATTCATTGAAGATATTCCAATTAAAAGGAGTGAGGAACATTTAAAGGACATTACTTTAGATTCGTCTATATGTCATAATTTTTTTTCTTGACCATATCTCTGATTGTGAACAAATATTTTGACAATTTAAAGACATAGGCTATTTGAATCCCACACTTTGCTCATGTTGCCCATAGTCTCTATGACTTGTTGAGGAAGAAACAAAAATTTATTTGGACTGAAAAACACACAAAAGCTATGCATAAATTGAAGAAATTGTTCCTTGAAGCTCCCATCCTTAAGTGTGTAGACTATTCTGTTAAGAAACCTATTACATTCACTGTTGATACTAGTCCTATTGGTATAGGTTGGGTCATAAGTCAAGATGATTATGAAGGTAATAGATATGCAATTAGGTTTGGGACTAAAATTTTACATGAAACACAATGAAAGTATCCACATATCAAATGCGAACTATGGGGTATGGTAACAACTTTGAAAACAAACAAAGAATATTTCATAGGTTTAAATATGAAAATTGAGAGTGATTGTTTGCCTCTCATTGGAGTGATAGTTAACTATTCATCTCATGATATAGCCATACTTAGATGGATCTCATATATTAAGTTCACAAATCTTGAGTTAGTTCATATTTCAGGTAAGTAGAGTTCAATTGCTAATATGTTATCAAGAGCTAGATTTGATGATGACCTTGAAAGTGAACTAATAAATAATGTGACCTTAGCTGACTATGTTCCACATGTATATGAGTATGAGAAATTTCATGAGTCTGAGCATGAAGATGAATGGAGAGACATAGGAAAGTATTTCAGTACTTTGCAATGATTACCTAGTTGGACTACAAATAGATTCTGTAATATTAGGAAACGAGCTTATAATTTTTTCCTATGTAATGGTTATCATTGGAGACATGCTAAGGGTAAGGTTAAGAATCCACAATGAGTCTTAGGAGAACAAGATCTTCAGTTGCATGTAATAAGGGAAATGCATAAGACATTATGGGCAGGTCATAAAGGATTTTCTAGAACAAATGAAAAAATTAGAAGTACCTATTATTGGCCTAAGATGTAGGTTGACATTAGTAGCTATGTTTTTACATGTTCTACTTGTCAACTTCATTCATCAGTCAAACATAGAGTCCTTTGCATCGTATCTATCCACCTTGTATTCACTACAAGTGGGTAGTAGATCTTGTTACTATGCCTAAAGGTATTGACAAAATGAGTTACATTGTACTTGAAAGAGAGGACTTAACTAATCATGTAGAGGGATGTGCACTACGATCTAAGACCACATACAATGTTTGCAAATTCTTGCTTGAAGATGTCAAAAGTCGTTTTGGGTACATAGAAAAAGTAGTCATCGATCATGGAGAGTTAGATGTGAGAGAAGCTAAAGAATTCTTTGAATATCATTGTATTCATTTAAGTCTTAGGTGCAAAAGTAAAGAATTAAAAGGAAAAGGTGAAGGTATGGGAAGCGGCCGTGTAGCAAAGGTGGAAATAGGGCCGCCCAATCAAAATTTTGCTTTAAGTCTAAAGTCACTACAGGACAAAGTAGTGAGTCGTTGGTGGCCAGTTAAAAAGACAATCTTGGGACATTGAAAGGGCACCAAGATTGTATTATAGTTAGAGTGCACGGAACCGGCGCACTCAACAAAAGAGAGACAAAGGCTATTCTTGGACACACTGGAAGTAAGAAAGAGAGAGAAGTGCAAGAGACACCGAGGGTACGACGACACAGAGAGGTGGAAGTGAAGAGTGCAAGAGAGGTGGCTAAGGAAGAAGGCAGAGAGTGTGAAGCTAGACCCCAAGGACCTCAAGGTCTCTGTGCAGTGTGCATGCCGACAGAAGATACTCATTCCTCATCTTGGTGGAAGCTTGGTGCAAGGTGTGCCCAAGGATAAGCTTGAAGCAAGAGAGGACTGGTGCAGAGGAGGCCGACTGCAAGAAGACTTTGGGATAATTGGTATTTTGTAATTAAGCACCCTCTGTAGTGCGCACAGAAGTATTGACTCGGATTGTGCTCAAACATTGTAATTGTTTTACTGTAATCAAACTCAAGATTCCAAGGTGTGCTTCTGCAGAAGCTTCCAAGGTTATTTCCTCTGTGAAGTTTCCCAGCTCATTTCTTTCTTTATTCTTTCCTTTTTTCTCCTACAAACCCTCAAACTCCTTCTTGTCCAAGAATCCCCCAACAAATTTGGCACGCACGGTGGGACCTCCAAGGAGAATTGAGCATAGGAGAAGATCTATTGCACTTGGAAAACAATATTCCAGTATCGACAGTAATACTCCAGTTGATTAAAGAGGTACATACTTATATCAAGTGTCTCATATTAAGTGAACTATGAACAGCTCATGACCGCGACCCGGTCACAAACCTTGAGGGTCACGTGCAAGCAGACAAGAAGAAAGGCGAACAGAAGATCATCGAGTCCACTTTCATCAACTTCATCAGTGAGAAGCATGGCAGGACAGGTGGACCTAGAAACCTTACTCTCCAGATTAAACATAAAATTCCCCTCTTTCAAAGGTTTAGCTCATGAGGATCCAGATGAGCACATTCGAAGATTTTTGGCATTAAGCAAGACTAGAGGTCTAATGGGTAGGGAAGATGCATTCTTGATACTCTTCCCTGCCACATTAGAAGGATTGGCAGACAAGTGGTTTAGCCAGTTTGCTGAAAACCACTTTACCTCTTGGGATTTGATGAAAGAGGCCTTCAAAATTCAGTTTCAGCATGGCAACACTGCGGAGATCAGTATAGAAGAGCTAGAAAATTTGAGATTGGGTCCAGGAGAAAAATTCCCAGAGTTTGTGACCAGGGCCAAAGCACTAATGGCTAAACTACCAGATCCACCGCATGATTTCTTTGTCAAGAAGTGGTTAGCCAAACCCCTACCTGTGGTCACCCAATGCAAAATAAAAGAGTTAGTGTTACCTACTGCCTCTGTTGAGGAGTTCATCAATACGGCCACACGCTTGGAGCAGATAAGGCACCAGTATGGTGCAACTTCTTCCCAACCAACCTATGATGCAGAACTGGAGGACCCAATGATTCAGTTAAGAAGGGAGCTGGAGGGCTTGAAAAGGAATAAGCCCTACACAGAAGAGGAGACTGCTGTGGCTCAGCTGAGAAGGGAGATTGAAGCACTCAAGCTCCAAAAGGAGGAGGAGGCCCAAGCAGAAGAATTAGCTCAACTGAGGCAGGAATTGCAAGAGCTCAAAGGAGGCGGTATCAAGAGTGGACTCTAGTGCTCCATGTGCAGCAAGCAAGGGCACATAGTAAGTGAATGTCCTCTGCTAAACGTGACTTGTCAATTATGCAGGAAAGTTGGCCATGAGGCCCATGAATGCCAATCCAGGGGAATGCCTGCAACGACATACTGGACACAGGGAGGACCTCTGCCACCAGCAAATGTAATGGCAGCAGCAGCAAGCCAAGGTAACAACTATAATCCTAGACCAAGGAATAATTTTGCAAATGGGCCTAGAAGGCCCATCATTTGCTTCAGATGTGGAGAGTGCGGGCACTACCAATCTAGGTGCACTCTCCCAGAAAATACCCCTCCTTGCAGGAACTGTCCAGAGGCCAGGGATCACTATACAAACTGTTGTCCTAAGAATCAAGCCTCTACTTCTGGACCCCATCTCCAAATGATCTCTGTATTCAAGGAGGAAACATTACCTCAGGTCAATGAACCCTCACCGTCTACCAGAGTGGTACAATTAGAAGAACTTGAATCTTTTGCAGTACAGACAAGAAGTAAGGGAAAGGCAAAAGTGGACGAAAATCCAGAATCAATAATTAGGGAATTGAACAAAGACAGAGTTGCATCTGAAGACAAAGCCACCACAAGTGCAGACACAAACCAAAAGGAATATCTCATAGGCACCAGTGATGCCACTGGGCATGCCTTCAACAGGGCTCAAGAAGAGTTTGGCAAAGCAAATGAAGCTCATTCTCTTAAAGAGTCAGAGGCTTCAAAACTACTCAAGTCAATGAAGAAGGAGGTTAGTATTTTTGAATTAATAAAGATAATTCAGGTCAGAATTATTGCAGATAATTGATGAGGCTTCTACTACAAGCTTAGTGGCAAAGACTGCTATTTTACATAAAGGGATAATTATCGGGGAAGCACCCCTTACGGATTATAAAAGTCCTCGGCTTACAATATCAATCAAGGGTCATGAATTTCAAGGTGTTATTGTGAATGGTGGTTCTGGCATTAACTTGATGCCTGAACATACCATGAAAAAGATTGGACTCCACCCTTCAAGGCCTGCAAATTTCACGGTTACTTTGGCAGATCAGAGCAAAGTAAGGCCCTTGGGGGTAATCCCAAAAGTTCCACTTGAAGTACAAGGTAATATATTCATTCTGGATTTTGTGGTTAGATTGCCCCAGGTTGAAGGAGGATTTCCTCTCTTAATTGGAAGACCTTGGCTGAGGCATGCCAGTGTCATTCATGATTGGGGCAAGGACACTATGTGGGTACAAAAGAAAGGGCAAGAGTTGACACAAATTCATTTAGAAGAAGGCCCAGACAATCAAGGAAACACTAGTATGATGCAAACAGTGAGCATTTGCATGGAAACAGAATCGGAGGATCAACCCCAAATAGATTTTGAGGAAGAAGAGGATATTCTAAATTGGCTCCAAGCAGGCAACTCTTCCTCTTGTTTTGGAATTTTTCTTAATAATTCTTGCACGTCTGAAGGTTATGATGAAGATAAGGAAAAGGTCCAAGTTGATGGATTGGGAGAGCCCATCACAGACCACAGAAGGGGCAGGAAGATACCCCTCAAATACAACTTGGAGGAGGATGTGTCAACCACAGATAAAGAAGTTTCTAAAGCTAAAAGCAAGGTAAAAAATTCTGATGTTGAATGTTCTTTCCCAATTCAAGAAATCCCTGCAGGATGGATGCAGGACAAGGAGGAACACATTGAAGTCCAAAATACACCTGCTTATGAAGCAATGAACGAAAAGCTAGTAGAAGAAGACAAGGAAACAGATGCACACGAAGATAATATGGTAGCGAGAAATCCTGTCCAAGAAATACACTTAGGCACTCAAGAAAAAAAGACAAAGGCTATTCTTGAGGACACACTGGAGGTAGGAAAGAGAGTGAAGTGCAAGAGACACCAGGGTACGACGACACAGAGAGGTGGAAGTGAAGAGTGCAAGAGAGGTGGCTAAGGAAGAAGGCAGAGAGTGTGAAGCTAGATCCCAAGGACCTCAAGGTCTCTGTGCAGTGTGCATGCCGACAGAAGATACTCGTTCCTGATCTTGGTGGAAGGTTGGTGCAAGGTGTGCCCAAGGATAAGCTTGAAGCAAGAGAGGACTGGTGCAGAGGAGGCCGACTGCAAGAAGACTCCAGGATAATTGGTATTTTGTAATTAAGCACCCTCTATAGTGCGCACAGAAGTATTAACTCGGATTGTGCTCAAACATTGTAATTGTTTTACTATAATCAAACTCAAGATTCCAAGGTGTGCTTCTGCAGAAGCTTCCAAGGTTATTTCCTCTGTGAAGTTTCCCAGCTCATTTCTTTCTTTATTCTTTCCTTTTTCTCCTACAAACCCTCAAACTCCTTCTCGTCCAAGAATTCAACACTTCGCTTTAGGGCTTCAGCTTCAATTTTAGAAATTCAACACATCTCATCATACTTCTCCTTTTGTCATGATCCGGGTTAATAAATACTAGTTGCAATCTTTATCTGTTGTTTTTTTTATGCTTCATCAATAATAGCCATCTTTTTCTATTTCCTTACCTCCGTTTCCACTGTGGCTCTTCTGATGTTTTCTCTCTGTTATTGAAGCCTCCTTACATTGTGTCATTGTGGTCTCTCCGGGATGGAGAGAACTTTAGGTGGTGGGCATCTGTTGAGCCCTAACCGGTTGAAACTAACAAAGTCAAGGTCACAGCTATGCATAGGCAAGAGTAAAGTATCAAAATCCCAGGGTCAAAGTGCACAGAAGTATTTTTTCTCTTAAGGTTCAAAGGGTGAATTCAAAGTCTTAGGTGCAAAAGTAAAGAATTAAAAGGAAAAGGTGAAGGTATGGGAAGCGGCCGTGTAGCAAAGGTGGAAATAGGGCCGCCCAATCAAAATTTTGCTTTAAGTCTAAAGTCACTACAGGACAAAGTAGTGAGTCGTTGGTGGCCAGTTAAAAAGACAATCTTGGGACATTGAAAGGGCACCAAGATTGTATTACAGTTAGAGTGCACGGAACGGCGCACTCAACAAAAGAGAGACAAAGGCTATTCTTGGACACACTGGAAGTAAGAAAGAGAGAGAAGTGCAAGAGACACCGAGGGTACGACGACACAGAGAGGTGGAAGTGAAGAGTGCAAGAGAGGTGGCTAAGGAAGAAGGCAGAGAGTGTCCAAGGATAAGCTTGAAGCAAGAGAGGACTGATGCAGAGGAGGCCGACTGCAAGAAGACTTTGGGATAATTGGTATTTTGTAATTAAGCACCCTCTGTAGTGCGCACAGAAGTATTGACTCGAATTGTGCTCCAAACATTGTAATTGTTTTACTGTAATCAAACTCAAGATTCCAAGGTGTGCTTCTACAGAAGCTTCCAGGGTTATTTCCTCTGTGAAGTTTCCCAGCTCATTTCTTTCTTTATTCTTTCCTTTTTTCTCCTACAAACCCTCAAACTCCTTCTCGTCCAAGAATCCCCCAACAGAGACCTTTCAAAACATAGCCCTAAAAATTTTCATCTTCATCAAACAACATTTTAGAGGGTCAAAGAGCATAAAATCCAATTTTCAAGGTCATCGAAGTTTCCTAGAATAAACAAATTGAAGGCTTGAAGGGCTACCACATGGTAAACAATGATTGAACCATGTTGTTTGGTTAAGATGAGCTCACATTCAAGGGTGGAAATGCACTAAAGCTTAAAGTAAGGAGGATCCACAAGCTTTTTCATCGGATAAGCTTATTTTGATGAACAAAGATCAATAATGCAAAGTTCTTCCAAAAATAGTAGCTTATCTTATCCAAATGGATGTTAGCACTCATTCGATGATCCAGATCTTCCCCAAATCCAATGGTGAAGAATGAAGGCACATATTTTTTGCCCTTTGCCCTAGATATCATTCAAAGAACCAATCTTAGACATCCATTTGATAAATCCAATGGTTGTAATCAAAAGTAGTTGATCTTAGGATTGATAATTGATTTCTCTAGATCCAAGGGCCCAAATTCATTCGAAAAACTATAAAATCCCCCTCCAAACTCATAGAGCATTATTGTTATGCATCCGTGAGGCCCTTGCTAGCACATGGTTTCTTTGAGGTGATCACCTTTAGTTGAGTGTGTGAGGATCCAAGGTGGGCTAGTAAGAGCATAGTTTCTAGAAACAATTTTAAGATAGACTTCCAATCTAGAATAGGCTCATAAACTAAATGGTTTCTCTATTGTTCCTCACGCTCAGTAGAGCATGTGAGTGATTTAGAGTTGGTTTTATGAGTCTTAGACTTCTTTAGATACACGTTATGATCCTAGAAAGATATAGGGTCAATGAAGTGGAAGATATCCTCTTACATGTTATTGCTTAGCTTGATGTATCACAACACTCATATACATGTATTTCATTAAAATATCTTCTAATACATGTCTCTTATCTCTTAGTCTCTTATGTGCTTTCACATGTCTCCTTCTATCTCTTTCTATGTGTGAGAAGGCTCCATAAGCTTGTGTTGATCTAGTGAGGGTTATCCATTGAGATAAGTTTCTATTTATTCATAAACTATGACCCACATGCATTCATACCATCCACAAACACCCATGCATATGTTTTAATTTTGAAAGTGTATAAGAATCTCCTTTCTTGGAACATTCTTTCTTTCAAAATTGATTCATGCGTGCAATTTTCTTTTTGTTCTCATCATGCATACATCCACAAGAACCCATGCATATGAATTAAATTTTGAAAGTGTATAAGAAGCTCCATTTTTGGACCATTCTTCCTTTTGAAATCAATTCATGTGTATGGTTTTCGTTTGTTCGCATCATTCATGATCGTCGATTTATCTTGCATTCATATATTCCCCTTACCATAATCAAATCATCACATCTCTCCTCTCCATGCCCAAATTCACCTTCACCTTCATATTTTGATCAGATAAACCTTCCAATGCTCACTAGCTTCATACACTCTATGTGTGCCACGATTGGACCCGATCCACCGAGATTGTGATCACCTCCACAACATGAAACTTGCAAAGGCTAAGAAATTTCTTTATTCGGACCACCACTTGATATCCAATAGTGAAACGAGGAAGCAAAGTGTCATAGACATCTCTACACCTAACACATGTCTCCGTGGTACATGAAAGTAATGGTTGAATTGTATCTTCCAAAAACGCAACATCATGGCTTACCAAAAAACATTTATTCTATGCATGATACAGATGATAACCTTTGCTTTCACAATTGTATCCAACAAAAAAACTTTTAAATGCTTTACCATCCAATTTCATGCATTTTTGTTCATTCACTAATGCATCTGCCTGACAATCAAAAACATGCAAATGAGCAGAAGATGGCTTGCAGCCATGCCAAGAATCATATAGAGTGATAGACTATAGTGCTTTAATGCGACACATTTAAACTACTACATATGCTGCACAAAGAACATCTTCAAGCTATAAGTTGTGTGGTAGAGTGTGACTTTTGATTATATACCATTCCATCCCCATGAGGGACCTATTCTTTCTTTTAGCAACTCCATTGTGTTGACATGTATATGGCATTATACACTAATTTTTTATCGCATGTTCGACCAAAAATGCATTAAAATTAGAAGAAATATTTTTCCCCCAATCACAACGATGGGTGCCCATTTTACATGTTGTTAGTTTTCATTAAAAACAACAAATTGTTCAAAGAACATAAAGAGTTTGGACTTTTCTTTCAATGGATGCAACCATGCATGCCTGGAAAAGTCATCAATAAAATTCACGAAGTATAGGTAGTTCCCAAAAGATGATGTTTGCACAAGACCACATATATCATTGTGAACAAGCTATAATTTTTTCATAGCTTAAGGTAAACCATCTTTTGGGAAGGAATAATCCTATATTTTTTAGCAAAATATATCCTTTCTACACATGCTTACAAGGCTCCTCATGTTTGGGTTGAGAGGACACCATTTCTGATTCTTGCAGGTGTAGCAAACTAGCATAATTCAGATGATCAAAAGCATGTATTCCAAAGCTTTGCATCTAACATACCATGAGAATCTTGAAACATGCATGTTGAATCATTCATATAGTTTGCATAATCTATGAGCTTATATAGCCCATGACATGAAATAATAGAAGCAATGATGACATCACCATTTGAAACTACATATCTGCCATCAACAAATTCGACAACCAAGCCAACCATGGCTAATGTTGAAACTGACAACAAATTTTTCTTGATCCGTGGTAAATACAAAGCATCTGACAATGTAAAAGAACTACCATCAATAGTGGTTAGAATGATCTTACCAACTCCATTACATGATAAGAGGATTTGTTGGCACATTGGACAATATTCCCTATAGGGGTAGGTTCAAGTGAACTCAACAGACTATGCTGCTAGGTAATATGTTTGTTTTTCCCACTATCAAAGTACCGAACATATGAATCTACTTGAGACATATATTATTCATGAGAAGATGGGTCATAACTGCGAATAGTAGTAAACACCCATCCTTCATTCAACACAAGATTAGTAGACTCTATTTTAGGTGTAGATGCCTCTACATTAACCCATTCCAACCTCTTTCTTCTTTTCCTCATTTTCAGATAATTTTGGACAACTTTTTATGACATGATCAATTCCTTTACACTATTTGGAAAACAATTTTTGCTTTTTTGTTTTCTTCTCATCTTTCTCATCCTTCTTTGATTGTGTAGAATTAGTAGATTTCTACTTACGAGTACATGAGCCCCATTTACCTTTTTCCTTATGAGTAGCTACGAAAGCTTGTTGATCTTCGTGCAATAGAATAGAGGCTACCTTCTCAAATGTTAAGGCATTTGAATTTCTTTTCATCATCAATCGAAGAGTAAAAGAAAAACTTTGATATGAATCTCGAAGACCATCAAGAACCAGTCTAAACAAGAGAACTATCTAGTAAGAGTTCATCAGTAAAAATCATCTATGCCTTGAAATCTTTGATCTTTGTCAAAACCTTTCCATGGAGTCTCCTTCATTCATGTGCTCACTCTCCAACTGTTTTCGAAGGCAAGCGACATGATGTAACGAAGGATTGTAATTGAGCGGATCAACTCCAATAAAATCTCCTTTTTCTTGATTAAGGTGTGCCATAATTTCTAGAATTTAATCTCCAATCGAATTCTTAGGTTTTCCTAAGTTTCATAAGTTTCTCAGATTAGGTGTGCTTTTATATTTGAGTTTTTGTCCGTCATTACCTTGATTTATGAGGATCATTTCTGACATGGGGAAATCAATTGCGTCATTTGGATTATGCGAACCACTTACCTCCACTCATATTTGATGAGAGTTTCACTTAGCCTTATACCAATCTCGGCAGATTAGAACTGCTAAGATCAAATCTTTCGTGGAAAATAAATCATCCTAAGTTTAGGATTTTCGAATCATTAAGACATAGTGAGGAAGTGATCTTCTTTATTCCTAAATATTTGTTGAGCCAAAGCCTCCTATCCATCCACAAGGCCAAGCCTTAACCAATCATTAAGTAGGGAATGAGCTTGGCAAGGTGGTTACTTTAAGAGTACCATACCACAGTTTTCTTTATGTAGCATGTAGTTTGCTCGCTCCGAACGAATCTTCAGAGATATATGGATAGTTAAAGAGAATCGACCCTGAAGACGTTTGATGAGATCAATTTGCAAAGATTTTTTTCAAATGAATTTAAAAGCAAAGAATCCTTAATATATAAGTTCATACAGCCTCAAATCATGCATCATTGTTGTCGTGCGAGAGCAATTGAATTTATTTCAGAATTCATTTTTCGTAAACAATTCATCAATGAACAATATAAGTTCAAAATCTTAGCATCGATAAGTATACAAATTTATAACCAAGAAGCTTATATTAGTCATATTGAGCAAGCATAATAAACGTTTTCATATGAAAAGATAAAGAATTGCCAATATTGAACATGAGTGAGATATCTCAATGATCATTCACAAAGATACGCAACACGCGTGGGTCACGAACATATTACACATCAGGAAAGTAAAATAGAAACATGCGAAAGCATCTGATGATCAACATTTCCTTAAGATTGACATCTCGAGGTAATAGATTCAACAACCTTTTATATATAACAAATAATGAGTCACGTTCGATGTACCTTCTTTCTTTTAAGTCAAAAGGAAGTTTGGCCAAGGTCTACTCTTTCGGACTTTAATTAAATAAAAAGAAATAACAAGTTACAAGTAAGTGAGTCGGGCTAGTGCCCTTGGGACCCTCAAATCCCACAAAACAGGGGCAAAACTTGCGGGTTTAGACAGTGTTACAAAGGAGGTTAATAACCCTCCCGTCTCCCTCATGTCGGGCCCACTTGGATTTAAGCTTGTTGTTCTTGATTAAGAACACATTATGATGCCGAAAATGTCGATCTTGCTTGTAGTTGGAGATTCTTTTGCCAAGGAGGAATAGAGACTTCTCAATAACAACATATTCAAGCTACATATTCTTATGTGTTGTATCATTTCCTATTTCAACATGACCTTTACATGAAGTATTATGCATATTTGAAAACGATGGATCATCATGAGACATATGGTTAGATAAACCACTATCTACATACCATACATCGCTATTGCAATTCATCTTAGTTTTTGCATTCATCGTAAGAATAAAATCATAATCATCACTTTTACCTTCAATTGTATAACTTCCTTGTTGTTTACCTTTTCTTGAATAGCCGTTTGTTGATTACCACCTTGATTATTCTCATTTTCATAGAAATATTTTGAATAGTCTCCATACCTTTCACATATATAACAATTATTGTAATCTTCACTCCTTTGTCTTTGATTGTAGTTGTAGTAGTCTCTCCTACCTCTATCATTTGATCTTCCTTTTCCTTTTATGTTGAAGGATCCACTTGAAGTTCCTTGATCATTGCTCCTTCTTATTTTACCTCCATCTAGACCTCTTCTACTTTTATTTCCTCCTCTTGATGATCATGCATAGAGAGCTTGTCCTTAAGATCCTTTTTATTTGAAGTAGAGCCATTTAGATTCATCTCCTCTATGACCATGAGAGCAACAAGTTGATCAAAATTTGGTGATTCTCCCCTAACATAAACAAAAGTAGTTAGTGGTTGCATCTTTGATCATCCTTGAGTCCATTGAGAGTATGTGCAACCAAGTCTTTGTCCTCGACATGAGCTTGAATTGATCCTAGCTGATATGCAATCTCTTTAACCTTGAGTAAGTAATCATTGATCGATGTCCTTCTATCTTTGTTTACATTGTTCAACTCATTTCTAGTTGAATCTTCCTTGCTCTTGTACCTATAACATACAACCTTTCCAATGCAAGCCAAACATCCCTACTTGTGTCTAGATCATGCATGTGTCCTACCATTGAATCTTGAATATTTTGTGATAAAATGAATGTAACACTTTTGTAACTTTCATTCCAAACTCTAAATTCCTTCAATTGGTGCTTATTTTGATACTATGGTAATATAGGTTTGAATTATTTGCCATCAATCAAATGATACAACCCTCTACCTTGTAAGTATGTTGTGATTCTAAATCGCCACGCTTGATAGTTGTTCTTATCAAGCTTCTCTATTTGTGGATGTTGGTCACCCATTGTGTTAATACAAGAATACTTCTTTTAACCCTTCTTTTGGATATATGTGATAAGAAGAAGTATGAGATTTACCTTTCGTATGAAGTTTATGAACCTTTCTTTGCTTGCATAATGCTCCAGATCCTTCCTTTCTATCTCCTTCTACCTTCATGTAGTGTTGATAATGAACCTCTTCTCCAATAACTTCAGATTGTTCATCAAGGTATCAAAAATTTCTCCAAGATTCTATTCTTGGATTTGATACCAATTTTGGAGTTTAAAATGCTGTAGGTGGAGCCCCTTGGAACTAGTTGACCTTCTCACAAACTTATGTGCGAAAAATATTTGGAAGCCTTTTAAATGCACTAGAGGAGTCCTCTAGTTGCGTGCCCCCTTAATATTATAGAAAAATACTTGTACAATAGTAGTTTTTTAGAAATTGCTAGAGAGTTTTGGTCTCTTGGGTGGAAGAACGAAATCCAAGGAAAATGTATAAGTCACTTTAAGACTCAATTGTAGAGATTCGTTTTGTAATGAATGACTAGCTCGTGAAATTTATAACTCTTTTATCTCGCTTCTGTATCTTCTTCCTCATGCGTTTTTTTGTATCTTTTAGGGATCTAATGTATATTTGGATGTTTCATCTATCCCTTCCTTATCTTTTCCCACCATTATCACATGTGTGTGAGTGAAGCAGAGGGAGTTATTAGTTGTAGGTAGGTGATTATCGACACTTGGTTTTTTGGACATAACTTAGTGTAGAAAAGTACGATCAAGCCCTTGACACTTCCAATAGATGTTTCTCATTGAGAGCTTCAAAATCAACCCTCTATTGACCATATTCACTATCTTACTTCAGAGAAATTGGTGATTTACTACATGCTATTCCACTAAGTTTCATGACACAATCTGCATGTAGAAGGTATGCTATGATGTAGAAAATCACAGTTACATCCAGCATATGACCTATCCATACAATAAACATCACTATGAGAACATGATTCTATGCATTTGACCAATTCATACTCTCGTTTTGATAATGTAATGTGTGTTTATGAAACCACCACTATAGTGCACTTGTAGCATGTATAAGAGTTAGCTAGCCTTACTTGTCGCTCATGCATGGACCTTACAAGTTGGACACACACACTTGCATTTGTTTCAAGTATGAGTGCTTGATTCAGATCTAGTAGCTTGATTCAGATCTAGTAGCTTGATTCAGAACCAAAGCCATGCAAATAGCTTGTTTAATTTCTTCCATACTTTTGACTTTATTCCTTGCCATAGGTTAGGAGTTAGGAATTTCTCTTGCACCAATTTCTTAAAGGTCCTTGAGTATTGGGATGATTTTGAATGAGATTAAATAGTAATTTGATAACCCCAAAAACATTTGGAGCCTCTTCATTGATTTAGGATGAGGCTGCTCCTTTATGAATTGAGCCTTGTTAAGATAACTGTTAACATGGATTTCACATTTTTCATTCTTTTATCACACAACATATGGGCACATAACACATCAACTACTTTATGACGATGGTTCAACTATGGTTCCTCATTTTGAATATACATGAAAATAGCATTAAAAAATCAACCAAATATTTTCCCACATATGGATGAAGAATCATATTCATCAAAATCATGAAGCTGTCTAAGGCATTTGTTAGGACAAAAGAGAAATAACAAAACTTAAAAGGCTTGCATCTTGTTTAGAATGTAGTCTTTGAGGTGTCTCAGACTTTGATTCTTATGTGATGATATCCTTGATGGATACTAAACTTTGAAAACACATGTTCTCACACTTGATCAAACAACTTATCAACTTGATGTGAACAATAATATAATTCTACTAGAACTTATCTTAATTCTTTTAGCTAATATTGAAATGCCACAAAAGAATACCGTAATTTCATTGGATTCCATCGTACAAATTATGATCAAAATCAAAGTCTCACCAAAAATCACCGAAAAAGAAACCACCAAAATTGTACATGAACAAGTTTTTTTAGAGTGTCTTTTTGACTTGGATAATTTTGGGTTTCAGGAACTAAAACCATATTGGGGTAATTTAGTGAAACATTAATTGTCTACTCCTAGGTTGTGTAGTTCCTTAGATTTTTTAAAAATGGTTCTAGAGGAAAATGAACAAGGAAGTACAATCATCCTTTAGAGGTACTTGTTAGATACATTTAATATGTCTTCCTCAAGAAACAACAAATGATCCATGGTGCTCTAAGTTGTAAGGCCCCTATAATGAGGCAAAGCCATTAGGTTAGTTATGGCATAAAGGTTCATGCCATTGGTTTGACATTCAAGACAAAAATAAAGGCCTTGTGGGACTATGCGCTTTCCCCATAGAACCTCAATGGGGCTTAAATTGAATATGTTTTCTTGAATAAATGAGAGGATGCATTTTAAGGAAGTCAATATAGTGCAACAAGAGAAGCATGAAGTTAAGATTTCTATAGGCACTGATTATAAGGAATGTTTTATGTTCAATTATCCTTCAAAATTACCACCATCTTGAGGATCCTTTGACCATATTATAGACTTATATCCTGATGTTTCTCCTCCTTATAAACCACCTTATAGGCATGACCCTTTTCACCAAAAGGAAATAGAAAACAAAGTTAAGAATTTAATTCAAAAAGGACTTATAAGGCCGAGTTATTCCCCATTTGAAGCACTTTTCTCTTAGTTGAAAAAAAGAATAAAACTTATAAGATGTGCAATGACTATAGAGCCCTCAACAAGATCATGATCAAGAAGAGATAACCTATTCCTTAGATAGATGACTCTCAGGATAGACTTCGAGGAGCTCGTATGTTTAGTAAGATTGACCCTAAATCAAGTTACCATTAAATACACATGATGCATAGCGATATTTACAAGTCTACTTTGAGGACTCAAACTTGCTAGTATAAGTTTATGGTAATTCCCTTTTGAATCAAATGCTCCTACTACATTTTGCACGTATGATGAAAAACATTTTCCTTGATTATTAAGCTTTCTTTTTAGTTTTCTTCGATGATATACTTGTTTTTAGTAGGAATAATAGTGAGCATGAGAAGCATTTAGGAATACCTTTTAGTTTGTTACGACATAATACACTTTATGCTTATCTATAAAAGATTTACTTTTTTCCAAAGCTAGTAATTGAGTGCATGTTGACTCAAAAAAGCTATTAAGCACTTATTAAACCAACCATCAGTCTTTGATGAACATATTAAATGGGTTTCATTTATTCAAAATTTTCAGCCTATGATTCAGTATCAACCTAAAAAAGTAAATATTGTAGGAGATGCTCTTTGTCATTTTCCCTCATCACAATTACATTATTTTTCTATTCATAATATTTTAGTTACTAAAAAAAATCTATTTCAAGACATGATTTTCACTTATGATTCTTATGTGTATTTCTCACGTGCATGTAATCATTTCATCAATCTTGCATCTTCAAGTAATGAACAATATAAATTTTGTAATGGTTTCCTTTATTTTCAACACAAGTTATGTATCATTCAAGCTCTTATATATTTTGTTATAAGGGAATTACATGAACCATCTTATATTGGACAAAGCAGCATACCAAGCACAACATTTTCTTGCAAAGTTTTTTCTTTTTCTTTTGTCCACATATGGAAAATGATATTGCAAAATATGTTTCCCAATGCATGTTATATCGACATGTCAATTGATTATTAATGCCACTTCCCATTCTGAACAAACTATGGGAGGATATTTCTATGGATTTCATCATTGGTCTTTGTTGCAGAGCTAAAGAGCGCACAAAGCAGAGAAAAAAGTCGGGCCCCAAAATTTTTCCGATTTGGACCACACACTTTTATAACATATTCATTCTTGTAATATATTTCCCTTTGTAAAGGCACTAGAGGAGTCCTCTAGATGCATTCCCACAGAAGAATAGAAGCTTACCCATGTAAAATAGTAGGAAATTAGCTCTTAGTGAATAAAGTGCCGGTCACTTGTGTGAAAGGACCATTTTTAGGGCACTAGTATATAAGTCAAATGTGACTCTTTGTAGAGGACTTTTTGCCATTGTGAGAATAGAGAGTACAGAAATTCGAATTTGTGTCTTCTTCCCTCTTCATCTTCTTCTTCGCGAGCTTGTATGCATGTGTAGTGCTTGGAAAGAGTGCTTGTGAGTGTTGTCTATCCTTGAGAGTGTTTCTTTGCTGTAGGAAAGGTGTGTGCGAGGTGTAGGAAGTGCTGAAGCGTAGGAAAGTATTTTCGCGATTCAGTATTTCTGTCATAACTTGAAGTAGGAGCGTTGGAATTGAGTGAAACCACTGCCATTGGATGCGTCTTCTCGAGAGCTTCGAAATGCATATGCTATTCGCTATGTTTGGAGCTCGGAGCTAAGAGAAAAGTCCAAAATACTGACGGCTGCTGCACCAAGTATCGTTTCGTCTTGACCTACTGTTGAAGCTTGTTAGGATAAGCATTTATCTCATTTTCATTCTTGAGTAGTTCATTTGCAATGACCATTACGTGATTGCATGTCTTCATACACTCGGCTAGGTTTGCATACTCTTTGGATTGATAATTAAAAGCGTGTATATCCACTATATGCACTTGTGAGGGGATTGAGGTATAGTCTCCTTCTCCGCAAGTCCCTAAGTTGAAGCTTAGGTCAACACACTTTTTGGCGCCGTTGCCGGGGAATGACGAATCAAACCGAGGCATTCGTGTGATGGTAAGTAGCTTTTTGCTTTGAAGAACTTGGAGAAGCGGAAAATTTCTCTTCTTTGGTAAGTCAATTTCAGCCGCACTTGCTACTTCTCATTCTTGGAGTGTGTGTAGTGAGTTGATAGATTAGGGAAGTGAGTAGAAGAAGTAGAATAGGAGTGAGTGGAGAGTAGAGTAGGCTTTAGGGTTGTTCAAAAATTTTCCTTTTTCTGTGAGCTAGGAATTCCCAAGTATAAAAGTCAAAAAATTTCATTTTTCAAGTTACTTGTTGAACAAGTATCGTGGAGAGCAGTGTCGAGTGTCGTGTGAGTTCCAGCGATCGTGGGCGAGTTTTTTAGGCGACCTAGAGCATCACAAGGCAAGGGAAAGGGAGCAAGGTGTTGAAAAAGCATCAAAGGTGAGCTTAGCAGGTCCTAATCAAGTTATATCATTAAAAAAAAATCAATTTCAGTGTGAAAACGACCTGCGCTGAGTGTCGTTTGGGCCTTCAGGGGGTTAAAAGTCATTGGTTGATTGATACAGTGGGTGGGGGTAAGAGAGCAGAGCTAGGTGAAAAGGGGAAAACATCAAATCTCAAAAAACATCACAAAAATTTGAAAAAAAGGGTCAAGTATCGCTTTGCTCCTGCGGTCGAGTATCGTTTTACTCCTGCGGTTGAGTATCGCGATATTTCCCAGCGGTCGTCGATCGTTTCGTTAAAGATCGTTTAAGATAGAGGTCGTAGATCGTTTCGTTAGAGATCGTTTGGATCGGAGGTCGTCGATCGCGTGTCGTTTGCCAAGTATCGTTATCCAGAGATCGCGACACTTGTCAAAGGTCGTGTATCGTTTGTCACGAGTGTCGTCGGTCGTCGATCGTTTGACGGAGATCGCGACACTTGTTACAGATCGGTATCGTTTCAGATAAATATCGTCGATCGTTTCTGGGGAAGATCGTAGATCGTTTCTATTCGGGTATCGTGTATCGTCTAGTGAGAGATCGTGTGTCGTTTCAGCCCAAGTATCGCCGATCGTTTCTGCTAGAGATCGTCGATCGTGTATCGTTCTCGGTCAAAGATCGTTTTCCAGCGATCGTTTTGATCAAGTATCGTTTAGACCCAAGTGTCGTTTTCCAGCGATCGTTTTGATCAAGTATCGTTTGTCAGCGATCGTTTTGGTCAGAGGTCGTAGATCGTTTCATTGAGAGGTCGTGTATCGTTCCCAGTCAGAGATCGTTTAGGGAAAGATCGTTTTTCAAGCGATCGTTTCACCCAAGTATCGTCTGTCAGCGATCGTTTTACCCAAGTGTCGTTTGTCAGCGATCGTTTTCTCAGAGATCGTGAGAGCCAAGTATCGTGACTTGAAATTTTCTTTCAGTCACATTCCTGCCTAAGTTTTTCCCTAGACTTCTGAGCCATAACATTAGGACTCTAGAGGCTAAAGGTGGACCAGAATTGATCAGAGCTCTTAAGTGAATGAACTTGAGATCAGGAAGAACCCTAGGAGGCCGAAGAAGTGTAATTTCTTCTGTAGGGAGTGCAGCCGAACCAAGTAACCGATCACACTATTCTGAGACTTCTAGTGAGTCAGAAGGAGAAATCCCCATGGCTTCCGAGGATATGCAAAACACTGTGCCCATGATTGGCCAGATGTCCATCATTGAGGGCGAATACAGAACTTCCTTAGAATATGTGAGCACTAACCACAATGAGATCCCTATCTATTTGGATGGTCTAAACAGATCAGTGGCCAGACTAAGGAAGGCTTCAGAGGCCTACATAGTGCCAAGACCAGCAGTCAAGTACATAGGAGGACTGTACATGGATAAACCAGACATTCAATACATGGTCACAGAACATCCTGAAATCATTAATGAGCGTGGTGAGGAAATTAATACTTCCAGCTTAAATGGATGTGGAACTGAAGAACAAGTGACTACTCCTAGAGGGAGATCGACAATTACTAAACTTTGGAGAGGAGACTTAGTTCCCCAGGATGACACTCTAATAGATGTATATTTGATCAATGGAATGGAGCACCTGCTCAGAGCCCATTCCTCAATATGGGAAGCTGCTCCTAATCCAGTTACCATCTATGAGTTACAAGATCCTGAATTCTCCACCATCATCACATATTTGGACAAAAACCACAGAAGGTATTGGCCAGTCACTGAATTAGAGAGAGCTGAGCTGAAATATCAGAACATCCCAGTGTTCCCCCCAAGGGACCAAGCCACTACTTCACGGAACCCACATGGAACTTCTCAAAATGATTCAAGTCAACATTCGGGACAAACACAACAAACTCAACAAACCCAGATCCCTGTCAGACCACATGTTCAATTCGCAATGCCTGCCACTAATCCTAATTATCGGCCACAACCAGCCATTGACCCAAGACATGGAGTTCATGCTCCAGTCAGACCACAGGTAGTACGAGGACCAGGCATACCAATAGGAAGACCAAATTACCCTGTAATGCCGAGACAACCTGAAACAGGAAGGAGACTAAGACCGATCCAAGTGGCCAAGTGCATGAGAAATCATTATGATGGCTCGAGTGAACCCTATAATCACATAGCAGAATTTAAACAAGTAGTTAGAGCCGAGCAGGTAGATGACTTCATGATTCAATATGAGTCCTTTGGCCTTACCTTCTCTGACACAGCCCTGGCCTGGTTTCAGCCATTGGATCCAAATACCTTTCAGAACATGGATCAGGTTTATCAAGAAATGATTGAAGAATTTACCAAGTCTGGAATCAAAAACAATTCTTCGTCATTAATCCACAGCTTCAAACAAGCTCCAATTGAGTCAGTCAGATTGGCTGCCAGGAGATTCAAGCAGTATGTGGATAGATGCCCCGTAGAGGAGAGACCAACTCAAAACAAGATGGTATCGTTGTTTTTAGAAGGACTATTGAACGGAACCTTGAGGTCATTAGTGTACGTGAAGAGAGTTCAAACTTTGCAAGAGTGTATGAAGGAATGTATAGACCTAGAGGATAACCTTGCAGAAGACTTGAAAATACCCCAAGGTAGAGTGAAAAGCGAAGAGTCAACAAGTAGCACATCAAACCCTAAAAACAACGTAGAGGAAATTGCCGACTTGTTAGCTAAGAAACTGAATATGCAAGGGCAGAGGAATTATCCCACCAACCCTATGAGAATGCCTATGCTTAGAAGATGTATGCAGTGCGGAGGAGATCATCCTTCTCACTTGTGTACTAGGGGAGTAGTCCCACCACCTGCCTATGCTCCTCATAGACCCTCTGTCCCCGGACCACTACAGTATTGCAGTATAGAGCAGAGGTACACAAACCATAGCACCGAGAACTTCCCTTACAATAGGCAAACCAGACCCACCCAGCCTTATGTGAGACCCTACGGATATCCGCAGAACCAGCAAGGAGGAGAAACTTTTAGATATCCCTCATATCAGCCACAGGCACCAATACCACGACCATACGCATACCAGGGATATACACAGCCTCAACCAGTGCTAGGACAACAACCGCCCCACCCTCAGAACGTTGTCCCAGTTAAGATAGCACAACCAGAGGAAAACTTAGAAAGGGCCATAGTGCCAGCTACACCATTGACTAGTAGTGAACTAGGTGACTCATTTTACGAACCTAGTCAAGGAACATTCCCAGGTTATGAGAACTCAACAATGGAATATGGGCAACAATACGACCCATATGCTTATGGCATGGAGACACCAGAGAGTTCATACAACTACGAGCAAGATTATGTACCATTAATGTATACAGCTCCTAGAGCAACCATGCCACCTCGACCAATGAATAGACCGTCTGTACCTAGAGGACCATGCTACAGGTGTGGAGGTGACCACTATATTAGAGAATGTACATTGCCAAATCCACCACCACCACAACGAATTTGGGAAGGGTACTGTAGCGATTGTGGGAAGGAACATCTTTTCAGAGATTGTCCTAAGAACCCAAACAAAGTCACATCCAATGTACAAATTAACGTGATAGAAGTAATTGAATCGTCAGGGAGTGACAAAGAGTACACTATACCTTTAAAAGCCATAACAAGAGCAAAGGCTAGAGAAAACCCTGATAAAACCGAAGAAAATAATCAAAGTGACAAAGAGGGAAATACACCCATCCCTCACAGAGTAGAAGACTCCGAAGAACCAGAAAAAAGTATCACCAGTAAACGATCCCAAAGATGGAAGCAAAGGAGAGACAGGATAAAAGAAAAAAAGTCATTGCAAAAGAAGGAAAATGAAAAGAGAAAATCAAAATCAACAGAAGAAGCCCAAGTTGAAGAAGAAAATAAAAAGGAGAATAAAAGGAAGGAGGTAGGATCGGTATTAGCAGACCCAATGCCTGAAGAATTAGCCATGTGGATTCAGGCATACAAGGCGAGAATAAAAGCAGGACCTACCATAGAACAACATGAGAGAGAGTATCCGAGAGGCGACTTAGAGAAAGAAAGATTGGAAATCTGCAAAAAATTGATAGAAGTTGCCCAACAAACATTAGAAAAACCCGCATCACCTTTACCAAACAACCGAATTTGCGAAGGAAAATTCCAAGAGTGTCTAAATAACCAGGAAAAGCCTAATGTAAATAGACCTCTGGATGATGAAATTGGTATTGAGAGAAAGGAAGGATCCATAGTCCCTGAAACAGAAGGAGATTGGACTAAGGATTTATGGGCGCGAGTTCAAGAGGACAAGTGGAAAAAGGTAGAGGGAATGGAACTGCCCTTTGAAGAATTGAAAGCAGAAAACGGAATAGAGGATTCAATACCTGAACTTAATTCAGAAGAAATTTTTCCAATGGATGCAAGTGACAAAGAAGCCGAAGACGATGTAAAGGAACTACCTAATTACACCGGGGAATACGAGCACAACTCAGAATTGTATCGCATTCCATCAATACAGAGACGAGAAACGAATCCATCAGTTCAAACATCGGAGATCATACAACGCCTTAGAGAGGTGAAAATCCCATGTACCTTAACATTCGAAGAACTGTTAAAAGTAAAACCACATCTAAAAGAAAAATTGATCAATCAGTGGGAAGCCAAGGAAGAAAAGAAGGAGGTAGATGACGAAGTGAAAACGGTGAGAATTCCAGTGGATAAAGTAGGAGACTTTAGTGAAGGGGATGAAGGAAATACATGTCTACCAATCACCTATAGGGGTTACACAACCAAAGCCATATTAGATTCAGGAGCTGGTGTTGGCATTGCTACCAAAGAAATTTGGGAGAAATGGGGAAAACCAGCATTGAGACCAACACGTATGAAAATTCAGATGGCCGATGGACATACAGAAAGACCCTTAGGATTGTTGGAACGAGTAGTCTTCACTACGTGCGGAGTGGAATTCGAACATACTTTAGCAATTTGTCACTTTGAAAGGCCAAGCAACTATGAAATGATCTTGGGAAGGCCATTCATGAGACAGCTAAAGGTTGTACAAGATTGGGGAAAGGATGCAGTGTACCTACAACACGCAGGAGTCACCACTAGGATCAACCTACATACGTACGCATATCAAGATGTACCACCTCTGCAATGGAATCAAATCCACAAAGAGGAAGACGATCAATCGATTCATAGTGCAGGTTCTAGTGACCAATCCTGGATGAACGAGGACACTCATCTATGGATATGCCAAGCTGCAAAAAAGGAAGAAGAGAGAAGAAAAAGTTGGCAGCAGAAACAAGGTGTAGAGAGATCGGTACAAGATCCAGCTTATATGCCACAAGTTTTTCCAGACGAAGAATTTGAACCTCATGGTTGGATGGAAATCTTAGCCACCCTCGATGTCTGTGTAAATGAAGAAGTGGTAACTATGAATGAATGTATTGACGAGGAGGGTTATGACATTAGTTTGTATATAGTAGTCCTTCAGGAGGCAGGAGAAGGGGAAGTAATTGAGAAAGACTGGAAGGAGGACTACGAGAGCATTGAAATGGAACCAGAACCCATGGATCTAGGGATTTGTACCAACAACATAGATATCACTGCCAATGAACAACATAAGGATCTCACACAAAAGGAAGAATTAGAAGTTGAAAGGGAGTTAGAAGAGGAAGATAACAAGCTTCAAGACCAATTTGAGGTACCAGCTCATTTCAAAAAATACGAAGTGGAAGAGAGGAAGATTGCTATTCAAATGCCTAAAAGAGAAGCACAACCTGGAATAGCATATGATAATAAGGAACAAACCAAAAAAATAGTCGTAACCATGGAAGGAGGAGAGGAACGATGTACTTTCATAGGACAGGATGTCTCAGCGGAAGAAGAGCGAGAGTTGATTCGACTCATAAGAGAATACCGGGATGTCTTCGCTTGGACTTATAAGGATTTAAAAGGAGTAGATCCATCTATATGTGCGCATAGAATCCCCATGACATCCGAAGCCAAACCTTCTAAACAGAGACCTTATACTTATAATGATGTGTATTCAGCCAAGATAAAAGAAGAAATAGATAAGTTGTTGGATGCTGGATTCATATACGAGATAGAACACACAGAATGGGTATCGCCATTAGTAGTAGTGCCTAAGAAAAATGGAAAATTGAGAGTGTGCATAAATCTGAAGAAGGTGAATGCAGCCACTATACGTGATAGCTACCCACTACCGATTACGGATCATCTATTGGAGAGGGTAGCAGGTAAAGAGGTCTATAGCTTCCTAGATGGTTTCTCCGGATACAATCAGGTGGCTATTGCGACTGAGGACCAACACAAGACAGCATTTGCCACAGAATGGGGTGTGTATGCATTCAGAGTGATGCCCTTTGGACTCACTAATGCACCGGCTACCTTCCAACGATTAATGTGTCACGTTTTCAAGGAATTTTTGAAAAAAAGCATGGAAGTGTATGTAGATGACCTTTGCACGTATTCCAATCAAAGACCCGATCACATACCGGAATTAAGGAAGATATTCAACAAATGTAGGCAGTATAGAGTCTGCTTAAACCCAGAAAAATGTGTCTTCATGGTAAGACAAGGAAAAATACTAGGACACATAGTCTCAAGAAATGGGATATCTACGGATGAGGATAAGATTAAAGTCATATTGGACTTACCAAGACCCAAAAATGTAAAGGAAGTACAAGCCTTTATGGGACATTGTGGATATTACCGTAGGTTTATTCACATGTATGCCATAATAGCAAAGCCCTTATATGGTCTATTAACTCAGTTCACTTGGACAGACGAGTGTGAGAAGGCCTTCAACGAGCTTAAAAAGAGGCTGAGTACAGCCCCAATTCTAAAATCACCCAACTGGAACAAGCCTTTTCATATTCATGTTGATGCTTCGAACTATGCAATTGGATGTATCCTAGCTCAACCGGCTGATGGAGGAAAGCTTGACCATCCAATCGCTTATGCGAGTAGACAATTAAACCAAGCCGAAAGAAATTACACGACTACAGAAAGAGAGGGCTTAGGAATGGTTTATGCAGTCAAGAAGTTTAGACATTACCTCTTAGCCAACAAATTCAAATTCTTCATAGACCATCAAGCTTTGTTGTATTTAGTCAATAAACCTTGTAGCACGGGAAGGTTGGTGCGATGGTTCTTGTTACTAATGGAGTTTGACTTTGAGGTAATAGTCAAAAAGGAAACACGCATGTGAGAGCAGACCACCTTTCTAGGTTAAAACATGGAGAACCACCTAGCGGAGTTCCTGATGATTTGCCAGACACCTATCTTTTTAACCTGGAAGTATGTCCTCAATGGGCCGAAGAATTGATCCCAATACTCACACATGGACCTAAAGACGGGATCACGCCAAACCGAAGGCAAGATCTTTGGAGGACTAAAAACCTTCACATTATTGCTGGAAGTTTATACCACCAGGAGTCAAGCGGACTACTGATGAGATGCGTGGAAGAAGATGAACAAAAAATGTGGCTTCAGAAAGCACACATAAATCAATGGGACACTCACTTGAACGCAATGGGAACATGGCAAACACTCAAGAGACTTGGCATATATTGGCCAACCATGCAACGAGATGCACATCATTATGTGTCAACCTGTCAAACCTGTCAAGAACAAATCCCAGATGAGAACTCTACGCTATGCTATTCTACAATAGCACCAAGGTGGAGCATGCCTTTAGTAAAGTTCTTGAAAACTCGAGAGTACCCTGATGGAGCTACCCTAGCAAGAAAACGTGCTCTTGAAGAACAGAGCAAAGATTACGTCAT
The DNA here is from genome assembly GCA_020310875.1 of Ceratopteris richardii. Taxonomy (NCBI): domain Eukaryota; kingdom Viridiplantae; phylum Streptophyta; class Polypodiopsida; order Polypodiales; family Pteridaceae; genus Ceratopteris; species Ceratopteris richardii. The sequence continues at coordinate 6,967,225 of CM035423.1, forward strand.
CTTAGGAAAACAACTCTTTAAACGCGGGAAGGATAACCAGCTACGATTGTGCATTCATGAAAATGAATATCTCTCTGTATTAGAAATGGCACACGCAGGAGCTGCGGGAGGACATTTCTCAGCAGACAGAACGGTCAAGATGATTCTCTTTGCAGGCTTGTGGTGGCCAACTCTACATATGGATGCGGAAACATATGTAAAAAGTTGCGAAACATGTCAGAGAGCAAAATACCCCATTAGAAGAGATGACATGCCTTTAAGACCCATGGTTTGTGCGAGAGCATTTACCAAGTGGGGAATTGACTTCATAGGACCTATCAATCCACCTGCGAAAGGATCACATGCTGAATACATCATAGTAGCCACCGACTACCTGACTAAGTGGGTAGAAGCAAAAGCCACTAGAAAGAATGATGCTCAAACCACAGCAAAATTTCTCTTTGAGCACATATTCACACGCTTTGGACTACCGATCGAGATAGTAAGTGATCGAGGAACTCATTTCTTAAACGAAGTCATTGAATCGCTAATGAATGAATTCTTAGTGATTCATAAAAAATCAGCCCCATACCATCCTCAAGCTAATGGACAGGCTGAAAGTTCCAACAAAGTACTTTGTACGGTATTGACAAAGATTGTCAATAATGGAAGGTCAGATTGGGACAAACAATTGCATCACGCAATTTGGGCCTTCCGAGTGGCATATAAAACGGCCATTGGAACTACGCCTTTCAACCTAGTATATGGGCAGAATGCCATTTTGCCAATTGACTTTTTAGTACCTACACTGAAAGTGGCCCAGCAATATGAGTGGAACGGTCATGAATTATCTCAACAATTAGATCAAATTGAAAAGCTGCACGAGACTAGATTGCAAGCGGTAGCAGGCATCTATGCCGCCAAACGGAGACAAAAGGCTTATTATGATGCACATATAAAAGACAAGGGACTGAAAGAAGGTGATTTAGTCCTAGTATACACACTCAAACAACATGCAAAGAAGCTCCAAAAATGCGGATATGGACCCATGATTATAAATCGAATCTCTACTAGTGGCGCAGTCAATCTCGCCACACTGGACGGAGATATTCTTCCCAACTACATCAGTGGATGCAGAGTGAAAAGATTCATGGAGCCATTGACTGATCAAATGCTAGCACGACTATTAGGAGCTCAGAATAGGAAAAAGGAAGAAGAACGCATACGAGAAGAAGCTAGACAGGAAGCCCTAGAACGTATTAGAAAACGGAAAGAGTGGATGAGAGAAAGAGACGAGAGATATAGGGTAGGAGAAGAACTCATCCCAATGGCTAATTTTAGAGCCACTGAGAACTCCGGACAACAAAGAAGACAGCCTTATTTGAATCTGGGAGCAGGACGAAAAGAGTACCACTTAGTGGATGCTCTCATAGACACAGGAGCAGCAATAAGCTGCATTAGATTTTCTTTATCTCAGAAACTTAAAGAGGAGATACGGCCATCGAAGGCACAACTAATTGGAATAGGAGGAAAAATTACTCAATGCATAGGTGAGATAACTTTACCTTTACATATGGGGAACAACACAATGGAAGAGAGACTCTTAGTTTGTCAGGACCAAGATCTGCTTGAAGATGTGGTGTTGGGACAAGATTGGATCTACCAATATGAGGTAACCATTCAATTGGCTTTAGGATACATCTCGGCCAGAATAGGACCTCGTGAAGTATTTAGTTTGCTAGACGAACGACCACCCAAAGCCGCTATTATAGAGCCAGAAGTTCATCCTAATGAACAAAGTCATGATTGTATGTTCACTAGCAACATGGGAACCCCATCGTCAAGTACTTCATGTGAAAATACAGTGAGTCTTGTGTGCATTCCATCTTTGAGTAGAGAGAGTCACGAGAGTACACAAGAACATGAAATCAAGCCCAGAGAGCCACAAGGCACAGGAACGAATACCACTTTGCAAGACTTGAAGTCTACACCTGTGCAAATGTACCCCATTCCACATTCTACACTAGCTTGGATAAGGAAGGACCAAAAGAGGGCCTATCTTCAGCAACAGACAAGTCTTCAACATCGGCATGTCCAATCAAAGAAGAAGACAAAGACTTTCGAACACTTAAGTCAACCACGCCTCAATAGCATATGGATCCCAAAAAAGCTGATAACTGCACAACCTGATCGAACAAAAATATGGATCCCAAAGTCATGTACCCAAAGGACGACCATCCCAAACAAAGAACATCCTCAGAAGGGCTATCATACTCAACTGGGTCAACAGGCACATCAGCCGAGAAAAAGGACATATTGGAGGAAGAAGGAATCTCCAAATGCAATACAAACCGACTCGAGATTCACAAAACAGAATCAGCAGACATACCACCCAAAACGAACCGCATTCATCAAAAAGGTGGAAAATACAGTACATTCGATCCAAGTGAAGCAAGTTTGGATGCCGAAAGACAAGACAAGCTGCATACGTCAAGCAACTACTTCCAATTGCACACATGAGGAGTTGTCAAGATCCAGAGTATGCATGATAGGGCCACATTACAAGGCCAAGCATTCCGCACGTCCTTTTTCTACTTTCGGATAGTCACGCACATTTTCCCTTTGGAAATAGGAGAGCAATTGTACATACATAAAATATTACTCCAAAAAAAATTCACTAACCGCTTCGGCTATGTACTAATTTTATGTTTTCTTTTCAGCAAAAAAAAAATATATAAAAATACATGAAAAAATTCAGGTATTACCTTTCTCACACCCACGGGAAAGGGACGGCACCATGCACTCGGAGCAACAGCGAATTATTAATCAACATATGGAGGAGGATTTCTGAAAAAACATATGGATACTAATTCATCCTCTATATTGAGTGCAGATGACATCTTCTGACTCAGAAGCTACACAGCAGGAAGAGGAACTACTTCTTCCATTGGGGTCAATAACCAAGGTCAGAGGACATTTGTTTCGAGATGACCAACCTATCTCGGAACTTCTCTTTATGGCAACCATCAAGATTATGGACAGGGACCACTATTTCCCCATCATGTCACAAGATTTCAAGACCATAATACAAGGGTTACCACATATCGAGGAAGTATGGACTCAAGCTGGAATTGAAGCATTTTTGAAGATACCTATATGCGTACCATACTTCCAAAGATGTACGCAGGTAATGAATACCATGCAGCCGGCTGCTACAAAGATTTCGGTTCCAGAAGCAAAGGTTTTGGACAAGGTAGGCACATGGAAGACAATTCAATTCACTCATGAATTGATCAATAAAGCCTTTGGGTGGAATCAAGAAGGCATTACTAATGTCAAAGAGGAATGCCATGATCCCAAGAAAAGATCATTCCTGGAGATTAACAGAATAGATATTGAAGATGCAGTACGTCTGGCACATCAACACTTTTGTTTTCCTGGCATGAACAGATACACTGCACCACAAAAGATTGTAGTACAACTCCTATCACATGCCATGAGACAGATAGGAAACAAAGTGAATCTCACAGGTTACGTACAAGAACGATTGTTTGAAGCTCAGAAGAAATGGGGGCAAAAGAAGTTCCTGAACGGTGGTTCAGCTTTAACTTTATTGATATATGAAGCTCTAGACATGAAACACTGCTTACGGGAGATGCCGACATCAGAAGGGCTAGCAAGGTATGCAAAATCCGCTTCGGTCCCTAAGAAGAAGAAAGCAGTAGTTGTGGTTGAAGAGGCTGGAACCAGCGCACAGAAACCCATGAGGGGCACGAAACGCTTGCGAGAAGAGGAAGCCCAAGCAACACCTCAGTCTAAGAGAACGCATCTCTTGCCTAAAATCACGACGGCTCCAATGCCGATTTCAAAAAGAGATTTGTCTGCTGCCCTCGAACAAACACACCAGTATATGCAAGGGCAGGTGAATCTAAATGTCCAAGGACATCATTATAGACAAGCGAGTCAAGTAAAGCAAAAACAGAGTACAGAAAAAACTCCAAAACAACCTGGAAGATACCAAGAATTGGGCATCGATGACTCTAGTACGAATACGGAATCCAGTCCTGAGAAAGACACGTTAGATACCGATATCAGGACAGAAACATATGACGAAGAAGGACAAGAAATTGATCAAGTGGAAGTGACACCGGACAGCCAGAAGGAAAAAGAAAAGAAGGTGGATGATGCTAAGGAACAGGAGCACGTCATTCAGTTGAATGACACTACAAAAATAAGCATCAAGGAAGATACGACTACTGGGGTTACACATGTCAAAGCACCTATTAAAGAGGAAGAACAAACCCCAGTGAATAAGGAAACGGGAGAGCTCCAACAAGAAACCATAATCGAGGTGCCTGATGACACACCTCAAGGACAGGATGAAAACATGGGAGCTGAGCCAAGGATCCAGCTTCAGATCAGGCAGCCCCATGATACCACCTTACACATTGCTCAAGGCAAAGATGTGACTACCGGAGAAAAACCCTCAATACCTAAAACATGGCTCAATGTGGATGTGACTCAACTGAAGCCTGTGGTAAAGCAAATGATCCAGACAGCCATGGATACGCAACAACAAATGATGGACATAGATGCAGACTACGACAAAGCCATGAAGGAAAAGAATCAGTTTCAGGTTATGAGTGAACAGTTGTCTGCACAATTAATTCAGGTACAAAAAGAGATAGCCACCAAAAGCACTGAGCTGTTAGAAACACGAACGCAATATGAATCATTAAGCACTCAGCATCACCAACTGCGAAACCAGCTCGAGGGCCTACAGAAATCATATGATGCTACTGCAGCAGAAAAAGAAAGAATGAAGACCAGAAGCACTCTACTAGAGACACAGCTGAAGTTATATCTGGATGAGAATGATACTTTACGCAACAGAAATAAAGAGTTGATGAAATCATTGTTATATGACCAACCAATAAAGCAACAGGAATCAACTGAAAGTAAAGAAGATGAATTAAGAGATCAACTCGCACAATATGAAGCTTTGCTAAAACAAGAGCGCGCAGTAAGAGAAGAAGCAGAACATAAGCACAATCAGGAAATATGTGAGCTCAAAAGGCAGCTGAATTCAGCACAGGCAAAACTCGTACAGAGCTACAGTGAAAACATGGATCACGTAGCTGACATAGGTAAAGAGCTTCTAGCCACCAAAGAAAAACTCGGGGAAGCCATACAACAGATAAAGGAAAAAGATGCATGCATCGAAGAGCTAAAAAATCAGCAAAAAGGCAAAGAACCGATCGGGACATCAGTAGTGCCAGAAAAAGAACATCCTACTGAAGAGGTAGAGGTAAGCCCTCTATCTCAACCGATCTATCATTCTCCAATACATGAGCAGATGGCGGATATGCATGATGATCATCCAATGCCATACACTGCAGAAATAAGTCAGAAGGAACGGGCACTAGTGGTGTCCCGATTGACGGAAAATTTTGAGAATGAAGTCATCAAGGTCATGAAGGAAGCAAAAATCAAAGGTAAAGACTTGGAAAAGATCATAAAGCCTTTCAACATTCCATATGGATTGTTGAAAGAGAAAGCAAGGCAATATATAAAGAAGGTTACACACAAAAGTCCAGATGAGCAGCTAAATTTCAAGAACGACACATTCACGTACACTCAAGAAGAGTTTGAAGCTGCACAGCCGGTATGGAGGAGAAAATTTTTGGAGAAACATCCCACACTACGGGTACACTGGCAAGCTGCACCTTATATATTACAGGTAAACCCTTCGTTTTGTCCAATACCACGCAGAAGGGATACACAGAAATTTTTGGATTTACAACGCAGCGGCAATATTAATAAACAGTGGCTAAACTATCCGATGTTACCTAGCCCGCCACATAACTATTTGCCAACCGAGGATTATATGATCAAAACAATAGAATTTTGGCTACAAAACTATGCGACAGTACCAGACTTAGCGGTCAAGATGACAAATAAAATACTTGGTATGCTACTTACAGTTTTGAAGGTCTTCAAACACGCAGCATATACATTTCTGAACTTCATCGGCATTAATCAAGGCATCGATATACTTATTTTCGATCTATCAGTAATGCCGAGCCGCCCCACAATAATGGCATATTATTCTAGACTCATGTTTTTGCCAAGCCCGTATATGCAAATATTTGAAGAAGCATTTTTTACAGGATTTTTTGAAATAGATTCAGAGATATTTTTGAAGATGTCATCTAATCTGAATGCCAGACTTGTGGCATACGAATTAAACTTCTTCGCAGATCACCGACAACCGCCCAACGATGGAGTAAAAGCCGAACAATGGAAACAGATCATGATACGTGAAGCCAATCTGCTAAATGATACAAAGCAACAAGTATACAGAACATATGTCCGGCGCTTATCAAAGCCTGTCGGGGACGACAGAGTTCAGGAGGGGGGCAGTGTCGAGGGCGAGACGAGTAAGAAGAGAAAAAAAAGAAAGCAACGAAAGAAACAGCTTCACTAAAAGACAAATTTGAAGATACATCTCTGCAGGAAGCCCCGCAGGGGCGCACACACTAAGGAAAAGCACGCAGCTGGAAGAAGGGATCAGGGCCAACATGTATCACTTATGTGGATGCTTCAACCTCTTGAGTTGCAGAGGTTTCAGACCAAGGCTTACGAGCTACATCCGCATATGTGCACTAATGGCGTGCGTGGCAAACCAAATCAACCAGGTCCAATGTGTGCAACCAGGACAAACCAGAGCGCCTCTAAAACGTAATGCAAGATCAAGATTCAGACAACACTGACCACTGGGCGCGTGCGCGAAGCAAAGTCTGTCAAGGGACGACAGAGACGAAGAGGGGGAGAGTGTTGCAGAGCTAAAGAGCGCACAAAGCAGAGAAAAAAGTCGGGCCCCAAAAGTTTTCCGATTTGGACCACACACTTTTGTAACATATTCATTCTTGTAATATATTTCCCTTTGTAAAGGCACTAGAGGAGTCCTCTAGATGCATTCCCACAGAAGAATAGAAGCTTACCCATGTAAAATAGTAGGAAATTAGCTCTTAGTGAATAAAGTGCCGGTCACTTGTGTGAAAGGACCATTTTTAGGGCACTAGTATATAAGTCAAATGTGACTCTTTGTAGAGGACTTTTTGCCATTGTGAGAATAGAGAGTACAGAAATTCGAATTTGTGTCTTCTTCCCTCTTCATCTTCTTCTTCGCGAGCTTGTATGCATGTGTAGTGCTTGGAAAGAGTGCTTGTGAGTGTTGTCTATCCTTGAGAGTGTTTCTTTGCTGTAGGAAAGGTGTGTGCGAGGTGTAGGAAGTGCTGAAGCGTAGGAAAGTATTTTCGCGATTCAGTATTTCTGTCATAACTTGAAGTAGGAGCGTTGGAATTGAGTGAAACCACTGCCATTGGATGCGTCTTCTCGAGAGCTTCGAAACGCATATGCTATTCACTATGTTTGGAGCTCAGAGCTAAGAGAAAAGTCCAAAATACTGACGGCTGCTGCACCAAGTATCGTTTCGTCTTGACCTACTGTTGAAGCTTGTTAGGATAAGCATTTACCTCATTTTCATTCTTGAGTAGTTCATTTGCAATGACCATTACGTGATTGCATGTCTTCATACACTCGGCTAGGTTTGCATACTCTTTGGATTGATAATTAAAAGCGTGTATCCCCACTATATGCACTTGTGAGGGGATTGAGGTATAGTCTCCTTCTCCGCAAGTCCCTAAGTTGAAGCTTAGGTCAACAGTCTTCCTATGACTTCATCACATAATGATATGATTTGGACCATAGTTGATAGGTTTAGTAAACATGCATATTTCATTCCATTTAAAAATCGATACAAAACAGATAGGTTCGCAGGTCGACTAGCTCAAAAAACTTACTATCTATGGAAGAGACAATGAACTTCAAATGCCCATAGCGACCAGCGTGATTACAATTAGAAAAAATACTTTTATGGGAGTGATACACATAGGGTTGAGTGTATGGAATGCACAAAAGTATAAGGAATAATCTAAATATGCTATAGGAATGAATGCGACATTCACCGGTGGTACTTCCTATTCTTCAGGAATACACAGAGATTGACCCCGAGGCAGAAAAACTACGATTTCTCCAAATCTGCTGCACCAAATGCTTTGACAATTTACAGGCATAAACTAGACACTATTACCTTTCCAATGAGTCCTTTTTCACTCAATTTGGAGCTCTGAGGAGAGAGCAGCAGCCTCTTCATGATTACTGTTGGCGAAGAAGATGATGCAGAAAATTGAAGGAGCAAGACAATGATGGTCACAAGTGTATGTATATTGCTTCCATGTATAATACAAGTGATTTCAACTCCTTATATAGCCTCTAGGAGTGTTCCACGACTTTTACAACTTGAATTTGAATTCAAATGAAGGTGGGAATGGTTGTTGGAGGGAATCAATTCACTTCCCTACAATCTAGGAAAAGTGAAGATCTTGATTGATCTACTTTTAGGTGACTTGATTTGCTTGATTGAATGCAACTTCAACCACCACAAATTTGTGGGATTTTGGCTCTATATTTGTACCTTTACATGTGTACAACTCAAGGCTTTTACAACGGTAAATGAGCCATCCAAACATTCTAAAAAAAAAACAAGAAATGAGCATATGAAAAAGAACTCTCCAACGGATATTCTTTCGACGCAATAGCCTGTTCCAACAGCTCCCTCTCAAGCTAAAGTATGCTTGAGTCTTCATTCTCTGATAGGTTGAATACCTGCCATAGTGTGGGCAGTAGCCTTGGTACACCAGGACTTACAAGACGTGAAAGTCAAAGAAGGGAGTCAGAGCGAAGGGACAGCACAAGCAAACAGGGCAGTCAAAGAAGATCTGGCAAATAGGCCAATATTTTTTCAAGACATTAATGCAAATCAAAGAGATGGACATGCAGGGAGGAAGAGCAAGTAGGAAGCTCGAAGATATGTATGGCAGATCACTAGAAGAAATTCCTACAACAACAGTGATTTTTATCACTAACAATCATTGTAAATATCATTTCACCTTTTTGTAGCTCCATTTTGTGCAAGCCAAGGAGTCCTTGAGCTTGAGGAGCCTTAGAAGTAGTTGCGTACCAATTTTCGTATTTTTTAGATCTCGTTTGAACCCCCAAATAAGCCCTGGAACCTAATTTTTAACTAGGCCGGACACTAGGTCTGGACAGGACCAAAAGCTAGTCAAAAACTATAAAAAGGGCTAGAGAGCTCATTTTTGAGGTTAGATTGTAATTGAAACGAACTTGTAAGAGCTATTGAAAGTAATCTAAAGAACTCCATTGATTCTCTCTCTTTGTCTTGCCGTGTGTGCGCGTGTGTGTGTATGTGTGTGCATGCTTGTGTGCTTCTCACTCACGCACTTGTGCCGCCACTTGCTCGAGGTCTTCATACCATCCTCACGTCTTCCCGGATTGACATTAAAGGAGGTGCTACTCATCACTGAGCTACACCAAATTTTGGCACCGTTGCCGGGGATCGAGCTTTGAGGACGAGCGTGTGATGGTAAGACGTAGAGTTGACGCGTTGGAGTTGTAGGTATTTTCTTCACTCTCATCGATTTTCTTTTACTTTCTTCACCATCTTCATCATCATCATCATCATCACCATCTCCCACGTCCATCTCCATCATCGCGAAAATTTCAGTTTTTTTACTATATTCCCATCTCCACCTCATTCCCCTCATTTCCCTTGTGAGAGAGTGCGAGAGAGCGAATTTGCATGTGCTATTTTTTGCATGTTTTGTGAGCATTCTGCAGGTACAGGCCGCATCATCATCCCCAGCACTCTGCGCAGGTACGGAAATCTGAGTAACTGTCTGTGTGTCGCCGAGCTCTGTCAATCGCGACCGACTGAAAACTTGCTCTAATTGCTAAACAAAGTGCATATCCATGACCTACAGGCCTAGAGCTTCCCAAAAATGTGTTTAGTTTTTTGAAATTCCACAGATTTCTGTCAATCGCGATCGCTCTGTCAATCGCGATCGACAAACCACGACGGACAGATCTGTCAATCGCGATCGACACGTCAATCGCGACCGACAGCCCACGACGGCTCTGTCAATCGCGACCGACAGAGTCAACGACCGATTGACCACGACCGACTGACCATACGCGTGACACGTGTCAATCGCGATCAAGTCATCAATCGCGATCGACTCATCAATCGCGACCGACACAGTCAACGACGGTTTGACCACGACGGACAGACCACGACGGCTCTGTCAATCGCGATCGACACGGTCAACGACTGTTTGACCACGATCGACAGACCATCGCGACCGACCTGTCAATCGCGATCGACTCATCAATCGCGACCGACACAGTCAACGACCCTTTGACCACGACTGATTGACTTTTTGTAACCCCTGTCAATCGCGACTGACCAGTCAATCGCGACTGACAGCCACGACGGACCTGTCAATCGCGATCGACACGTCGATCGCGACTGACCTGTCAATCGCGACCGACAGACTTTGCGAACGCATTAGAAGGGCAAATTAGGTCAAATTTTCAAGGCAAAATTATTGGTCTAAATTTTGATTGAGTGAGGGACAAACACTAGGGTGTAGTATTGCATCGCGAGGCCGTGCCACAAGCTACTCGAGTATTCCTGTTTGACTGTTAGCTTGTGTTGAATTCTGAGTTAACTCCCTAAACCCTGAACAGTCCTAACTTTTTCATACGAAATCCAATTTTTGAGCTCTTGGGCTTGTTGGAAAGCTCGTGGCATATACTACCCGCCCTCAACTGTTTTTTATAAAGATAATGCATGGATTTTCAGAGAGGGTATTTTGAAGTTGACCATACCCAGGGGGATCAAAGTCAGGGGTCCCTAGGATTGTTTTCTTGAAAATCACTATGCAAGTTTGTGTTTGTGCTACATGAATGAAAATAATTGGTTCTGTCTTTGGAATGTAAATTTCAAAGTTAACTTTGAAACTCTTACAGAGCATCGAGAGGCGTTCTAAGCAAGTGTAAGTGCGAGCTTGGGAACACATTTCCTGGGCACTCAAGGGCAACCGAACAGGAAACAAAAGGTTGGACACTTTTAACCCCCTCTGTCAATCCATAGCTTAGGCTAAGAACGACGAGAGGTAGGAGTAAGTCAGAGTGACGATAGGCAGTCATCAAGTTGAAGACTACCTAAAAATTCAAGTTCAAGATAAAAATCTAATCTCTGTACGGTCGGTAACATAAAGGAAAGAACCTAACGTGGAACGATCAACCTGAAATTACGAAGAACACTCAAGTATTCCGACGACGTGATATCAGACAAGAACTCAAACGTGCTAAAATAACTAAAAAGAATCAAGTGACTAATACCAATTGATCGGCAACGAGGTTGTACTCTGGGCAAAAATTTGGGCTAATCAGTTAGGCATATGAACCTTAGATCAAGACGACACCTAGCAAGAGAAAGACAAAGCCTTAGGTCATCAGAGGCTAGTGTCAATCACACTGCAAGATCTGGGGCCCAGCAGTTGAGCCACCACTCTCATTACCCTAGCTCGGAGACCAGTGAGTCAGAAATGTCTCAAGGCATGGACAGACCTACGGGAAGTTCAGGAGTGCCTTATTTGTACAGGGTAGAAGGCCCTTACAAAACACAGCTGGAATATCTTAGGACCAACCGACTAGGTGCTAGCATCTATGAGGACGGCCTAGGAAGATCCGTGGTCCGGATTAAAAACCCTGACCAATCCATAGGACTAGAACACCCAGCTGTCAAGTTTGAAAATGGTGCATACCTGGACAAAGAAGGAACTATATATGTAGTCACTAGTCACCCTGATAGGACCGATGACTTTGGGAATGTAATCTCAGAGGCGGACTTAGGGGACCTGGAACAAGGGAACATGGGTGCGGAACCTAGAACCCCTCGAGGTAAATCTGTTCTCACTAGGATTATCACACCTGAGTGGGTCCCCCAAGACAACAAGAGCATAGAGTTGCTCCTCAATCGAGAAACTGATGAAGCCTTTTGGAGGTATAAGTCTAATCAGCCAACAGACATAGGAAATATCATGATCTATGAGTTTAAGGATCCGGATAGCCCAGGCAGAGTGACCTACTTAGATCATGCTTCAGAACGGATCTTCGTGGTGACAGAAAATGATAGGCATGCCTACGCTTGGAAGGGTGAATTTATTTTCCCCCAACCAAGATCAAATGTATCCTATGGTCACTCTGGGGTTGGAACTTCCCAAGCTCATGGTACGCAAAGAGACAGAAGTAGGGATAGACCAGAAGTAAGTTTCGCCAACCCTGTAGGCAGAGAAAGAACGAGAACAGAGACGAATAGGGTAGAACTTGAGATGCATAGAGCCCACAGGAACCAAAGAAATGTAGATGGATTCCCTCTGCCGAGGCCTAGAGAGCATACAAGAACTTTGAGACCCACCCAGCTAGTTAAGTCCATGAAGAATTACTTTGACGGCACAGGAGATCCCTATGATCATGTGGCAGAGTTCAAGCAAGTCTTGAGAGCTGAACAAGTGGAAGATCTGTTCACGCAGTACAATGCCTTCGGTCTAACCCTTAGGAACACGGCACTTACATGGTTTCAGCCATTAGATGAGCGTCAGTTCAGGAGCATAGACCAACTCCTAGAGGCATTCATTGTAGAGTTCTCTAAGAGCGGCATAAGACACAATACCTCCTCATTGATCCACAGCTTCAAACAGACCCCCCAAGAGACTGTCAGATTGGCCGGAAGAAGATTTAGACAATATCTGGAAAGGTGCCCTATTTCGGAGCTACCCACACCTGCTAAACAAGTAGCCTTATTCCTTGATGGATTGCTGAGTACGAAATTGAGATCCTATGTGTATCTAAAGGACCCTAGGACCATAGAAGAATGTGTACGCATGTGCATTGACATTGAAGATAACCTAGGAGAAGAGCTAGAGCTTTCCAAAATCTACAAAGATTCAGATAGTGCTTCTAGTCACTCTTCCACGCAGTCCACATCGATTGAGGAACTCGCAGAGAAAGTGGCACAAAAACTAGGTGTATCTAGCAAACAAATCCCAAGGTTTGCCCCTGTGAAAAGATGCTATACATGCGGTGGTGACCATATGGCGAATGTCTGCCCTATTATGGCTCAACCCCAAGTAAACCCTAGTAGCCAGTACTGCACCATAGAACGGAGATACACCAATCACACCGCACAAGATTGCCCATACAACAAGCAGGCAGTTAGGCAACCCTACCCGCAACCCTACCAACAAGGCAGATACCAAAACCAAAATCCACCACCACAATATGCTAGACCCCAACAAACCTACCAACCACAATATCAGGCCCAACAGAGACCCCAACCGGTACTAGCTCAACAGCCCCCAAACCCCGCTAACGTGATTCCAGTAAAGTATGCTGTTGCAGAAGAAAACCTGAATAGGGCCATAGTACCAGTAACCCCATTGATCTCGGAAAGTGACCCAAGTGACCATAGCTTTGATTCTACACATGTCGATAGTCCCCAGGCTTACTACATGCAGTCTCCAGAACATGGTGAGTCTTACTATAGTGAGGAACCAAGTGAACCTAGTTGGGAGTCAGATTACACGAACGTCATGTATGCAAACCCCAACCCCAGGCCTCAACCTAGGCAAGTAAGACCTCCATTCCCAAGAGGACCGTGCTACAGATGCCAAGGAGATCATCTCATCCGTGATTGTCCCTTAACCCCACCTACACAACCCCAGTCAGTGACTATCCAAGGTTTTTGCCAAGATTGTGGAAAAGAGCATCTTTTACGAGATTGCCCAAAGAACCCCAATAATATGCCAAAAATCACTCCTATCAATGTGATTGGTTTGGTTGTAGATTCCTCAGGAAGCGTCACTTCCACTGCACCAATGCAGGTAGTCACTAGAGCTCAGGCATTGCAGCAAAACCAAGAGACAAACCAAGAAAAGGGCCCAGAGGCTAGTGAAACCGAGAGCGTAACAAAGAAAAGGACTAGAGCATGGAAAGATAGTCGGGAAAGAATGAAAAGACAATGGGCAAAAAAGATGAGTGAACTTGAGGAAAGCATAAGAGAAACCAAAGCTAGGATAACTGAAATCACCTCTCAAACCCCCTCTCACATTACCCCGCCTTCACCACTCTCATCTCCATCCGGTCCGCCACCTTCCAACCCACGCCATGCGATTCCACCACCCCCTAGGGTAGGATCAGTATTAGCTGATCCCACTCCTGAAGACATAGACATGATGCTTAAAGCATATCAGGCCAGAATCCAAGAAGGGCCGAACGTCACGGATCATGCCAAGTGCTATCCTAGAGCTGACCTAGAGATAGAAAGAACCAAACTATGCGCGAAAATGGTCGCATTGGCTCAGACTATGTTTGAAGCCAGCCGCCTTTTCAATTACTCGGGCTCAGCCAAAACGCAATTACACTTGGATGGATTCCTAGAGAAGTTAGAGGAAATAATTGCAAGAACTGCCAAGGAAGAAAAAAATCAAGAAAAAGATAAAGCAAGCAAAAACCTGAAGCATTTCCCATCAGAAGTGTATGTGGCCAATTCCACTAAACCAGACACCTCTCCCTCCCTAGAAAGGTTAGAGAGGCTAATTGCACAGTCAGAAAAGGAACCTACCCCTCAAAGAAAGGTAAGGGCAAGAGAACGGAAAAGCCAGCCTCTTCAGGAAGCCCATGTACCTCCTCAAGAAGCTTGTCTTCCCCCCCAAAAGGCAGATGAGCCTCCCTCGAAAGCTCAAGTACCTCCACAGGTAACCCACATTCCTTCCCAGAGAGCGTATGAGCCTGTTCGGAAAAGTAATAGCATAAGTAATCCTCCCCAAGAAGCTTGTGCTTCAGCTATCTATGACAACGAGGAAAGAGCCAATGATAGAATAAGCCCTCCTTCCCAGGTAGCATATGTACCTAATTCTACAGAGCCAGACACTTCTTCTTCTATGAATCGGTTTGCACCAGACTTCCTACGAGAGATTCAAGAAGACAAATGGGATAACGAAAGCGAGGTTGCCCCTCCTTTTGAACTTGTGGACGATGCACACGACCAATTCCCACAAGACATCCCATCTATTTACGGGGAACAGGAGAGTACTCAATCTCACGAGAGATTGGACTTTGAGTCTAATTCCATACAAGAGCTACCCCACTTCACAGGCCCATGGGAAGCAAAGTCCACATGTATGAGAGCACCCACAGTCATGGTAAGGAACGACGACTCAGTCATACCTAGGAACACAGAGGTAGTGAAGAACACTAACGTGCAGTGTAACCTCAAGTTAGAAGAGCTACTCAAGGTTAGACCTGAATTATGGAAACATGTAGCCAAACAAGTACCAGAAATAGCAAAACCTCGTTCCCGGGCAGGATCCCATAGGACAGTACCGGAAATTCCCTTGGATAAGATAGGAGATATGTGTGAAGGTGAAGAAGGGAACACCTATCTTCCCATCACCTACCAGGAGTACACCACTAAGGCGATTTTGGACTCAGGTGCAGGAGTTGCAATTGCCACCACCTCCTTATGGAAGCGTTGGGGCAAGCCAGCACTCAGGCCAACGAGGATGAAATTGCAGATGGCCAATGGTCACATAGAGAGACCCCTAGGATTGCTAGAAGGAATAACTCTCACCACTTGTGGTGTCGAGTTTGAACATACCTTTGCCATATGTGACTTCAGCAAAAATCATGCCTATGAGATGATTTTGGGAAGACCATTCATGCGACAGTTGCAAGTGGTACAGGAGTGGGGAACCAATTCTTTGTACCTGCAGCACTTAGGTGTTACAACCAAAGTCAATCTCAAGGATTATTCTCATAGAGATGTCCCTCCTATCCAATGGAATCCCATCCATAGAGCCAAAGATGATACAGAATCTGTGCATTCCATAGGATCAGGATCCTCCTGGATGCACGAAGACACTCACTTATGGATGTGCAAAGTAGCAGTGGAGGAAGAGAAGAGAGAAAAGGCCAGAGAAATAGGTGCAAACGAAACCCATAGACCCATTCAAGACCCAGCCTATGCACCTGTAGTTTTTCCAGACGAGGAATTTGAACCCCATGGCTGGGCAGAAATTTTAGCAACAATGGACGTAGCCATCAATGAAGAACAATGGACACCTCACTGTGATGAGGATGGCTATGATATTTCAGTCTTCTCCATAGAGCCAATCATGGGAGAGGCAGTTCTAGAAGAATGCGAACCTAGCCCTGATGCATTTGAGGATGCAAGTGACTCCGATCTAGAGTCAATCATTATGGACCCACCATTTGCATCAGATGAAGAATATCTCCAGGAAGTGGAATTTCAACCTCAGAAGCATGGAGAAGTGACAAATGATGTAAGATTAGCAACGCATATGACCCCTAAGGAAGAAGGAAAGAAACGAAAGAAGAGAGAAGCCTTACCAGAAGAGGAAGAATCTTTGTTTGAGGTCCCAGAAAATTTTAAGAAGTACGAGATAGATGACAGGAGAGTCATGATAAGAATGCCTAAACGAGAGGCACAATTAGGAGAGGCCTATGATAACAAAGAAACCACCAAGAAAATAGTAGTGGCCATAGAAGAAGGAGAGGAGAGATGCACGTATATAGGCCATGACCTGACAGAAGAAGAAGAGTACGAATTGATTACCTTGCTAAGAGAATACAGAGATGTATTCGCTTGGAGTTACAAGGATTTGAAAGGTGTTGACCCTGACATATGCTCACACACCATCCCCATGACCTCAGATGCCAAACCCTCTAAGCAAAAGCCTTATACATATAACGATAACTATGCTGCTAAGATCAAGGAAGAGATAGATAGACTGGTTGAAGCTGGATTTATCTATGAAATTGAGCACACTGAATGGGTATCCCCCATTGTAGTGGTGCCCAAAAAGAATGGCAAACTGCGTGTGTGCATTAACTTGAAAAAGGTTAATGCAGCCACAATTCGAGATAACTATCCGCTTCCCATAACAGAACATCTCTTAGAAAGAGTGGCAGGCAAGGAAGTGTACAGCTTCCTCGATGGATTTTCGGGTTACAATCAAGTAGCCATAGCTCCAGAGGATCAGCATAAGACAGCCTTTGCCACAGAATGGGGCATTTTTGCTTTTAGAGTAATGCCATTTGGGCTTACCAATGCACCAGCTACCTTCCAGAGGCTGATGTGCCATGTGTTTAAGGAGTTCCTGAGGAAGAGTTTAGAAGTCTATGTTGATGATCTTTGTGCTCATTCCAATGTTAGACAAACCCATATTCCTGAACTCAGACAAATCTTTGACAAATGTAGAGAATACCAAGTCTGCCTGAACCCAGAAAAGTGTGTTTTTATGGTCAGGCAAGGCAAGATTCTAGGACACATAGTGTCAAAGAATGGCATATCTACCGACGAAGAAAAAGTGAGAGCCATAGCAGAGCTACCTAGGCCAAAGAATGTCAAGGAAGTACAAGCTTTCATGGGGCATTGTGGGTATTACCGACGTTTCATCCACATGTATGCGGTCATCGCAAAGCCCATGTACGGAATTCTGACAAACTTCGAGTGGACGGATGAATGTGAGAATTCCTTCCAAGAGCTTAAACGAAGATTATGTTCAGCACCAATCTTGACCACACCAGATTGGAATAAGCCATTCCATGTTCATGTGGATGCATCCAATTATGCTATTGGATGTGTGCTTGCACAACCTACTGGTGAAGGTAATATGGATCTTCCAATTGCCTATGCCAGTAGACAATTGAATGCAGCTGAACGGAATTACACCACTACAGAGCGCGAAGGATTAGGCATGGTATATGCAGTCAAGAAATTTAGGCACTATTTGCTTGCAAATAAGTTTAAATTTTTTACTGATCATCAGGCATTGTTATATCTCGTAAACAAGCCATGCAATACAGGTAGATTAGTAAGATGGTTTCTCTTACTAATGGAATACGACTTCGAGGTTGTGGTAAGGAAAGGTAGGACTCACTTACGAGCAGACCATCTCTCTAGACTCACATCGGGAGAAGCCCCACAAGGAGTGTCAGATGACCTTCCTGATGCTTACTTGTTTAATTTGGAAGTGGTGCCGCAGTGGGCTAAGCCATTAGTGCCAGTATTGACATACGGGCCTAATCATCCAGTGATAAACACACGGAATAGAGAGGTTGTAAGAGCCCAAAAGTATCACATCATGGCAGGAAGCATGTACAAGCACACAGATCAAGGGATCTTGGCTTGTTGCGTAGAAGAGGATGAGTACGCTAAATGGTTGCAATTAGCACATGTAGGTGCACTAGAGCAACACCATTCAAAGCAACGAACTTTACAGACTCTAAAGAGATTCGGAGTGCATTGGCCAACTATGGAAGCGGATGTCCAAAAGTTGTGCAAGGAATGCCCAATCTGTTGCACTAAACCACCTGTGGAACATGCCACTCTCTATCAAGTATCCATTGTGCCAGATTGGAGTGAACCTCTAGTATCATTCCTGAGGACAAACACATTCCCTCCAGACATGACTCTAGCTAGGAAAAGGAGTTTAGAACAAGAAGCCCAGGATTATTCACTCATTGGTGATAACCTATATAAGCGTGGTAAAGATGGTTACCTGAGGCTATGTGTCCATGAAAGTGAGTATCTTAAGATCTTAGAAACTGCTCACCAAGGTGTAGCAGGAGGACACTTTGGACCGGATCGGGTGATCAAGGCAATCCTATTTGCGGGCTTTTGGTGGCCTACCCTTCACATGGATGCACATACCTATGTGAAACGGTGTGATGTCTGTCAAAGGACTCAGTATCCTATACGCAAAGATGAGATGCCACTGAAACCTATGATGGGTGGACGAGCATTCTCTAAGTGGGGAATAGACTTCGTAGGTCCTATTAATCCCCCAGCTAAGGGTTCTCATGCGGAATACATCATTGTGGCAACAGATTATCTCACCAAGTGGGTAGAGGTAAAAGCTACAACCAAGAACGATGCTCAAACAACTGCCAAATTCTTGTTTGAGAATGTATTCACAAGATACGGGCTACCTATAGAGCTTGTAAGTGATAGAGGCACTCATTTCTTGAACGAAGTGATTGAAAATCTACTCCAAGAATTCTTGGTAATACACAAGAAGTCTGCCCCTTATCACCCTCAAGCTAATGGACAAGCTGAGAGCACTAATAAGATTTTATGCAATGTACTGATGAAATTAGTGAACACTAAACGCTCTGATTGGGACAAACAGCTACACCATGCTGTTTGGGCCTACCGAGTGGCCTACAAAACGGTACTCCAAGCCACTCCCTTTCAGATGGTATTCGGTCAAAACGCTGTGTTACCCTTGGACTTCTTGATCCCTACATTGAGAGTAGCACATGAGCACGAATGGACAGGCCATGAACTCTCCTCTAGGATCTTTGACCTCGAACGATTAGGGGAAACAAGACTAAGAGCCGCTGCAGGAATATATGCAGCCAAGAAGAGACAGAAGGCATATTTTGATGCCCATGTGAAGGATAAAGGCTTGAAAGCAGGCGATCTAGTCCTAGTCTATACACTCAAACAACACGCGAGGAAGCTAGAAAAGAGAGGCTACGGACCTATGATCATCAATAGGATCTCCACAAGTGGAGCAGTACAATTGGCCACATTAGAGGGTGATGTTCTCCCAAATTATATTAGCGGTTGCAGAGTCAAGTTGTATCAGGAACCCCTCACGGAGGAAATGCTTACCCGACTCAACACTGCTAAGAAACGCAAAGAGGAAGAAAAGCGAGTGCGAGAAGAAGCTCAAGCAGAAGCTTTAGAACGCATTAGAAGGATGAAATTACGTAGGCAAGGTAGAGAGCAGCCTAGGACAAATGACTATGCAGATCAAGGATATCATATGGCAATGTGTGAAGTCGCAGGAACCAGCTCACCTAGGATAACTGATCGACGTCCTTTCGTAATCCTAGATATAGGACAAGGAAAAAGTGCAAGGACTGTAAGAGCCTTGATTGACTCAGGTGCAGCCACGAGTGCTGTTAGAATGTCTTACTGTCAAGAGTTATAGTTAACTGTCAATCCTGTGGAAGCATATCTCATAGGATTGGGAGGCGTGGAAACCCCTTGCATGGGCGAGGTGGAACTTCCCCTCTACCTTCATGATGAGGCAATGACAGTTAAAGTACTAGTGTGTCAGGATGAGGATCTCACTGAACCTCTTGTCTTGGGTCAAGACTGGATTTATGACCAAGCAGTCAACTTAAACCTAAGAAGTGGACTTCTTCAGGTATGGGTCAATCATAGTCGAGTTACAGTAGAATTAGACAATGGAGCACTCAAGGAACTAGGAAAGGCACAGACTCCTGGTCCTTCCAGGGGTACACATGAAGATGACCATGCTGTTCTTGTCCAAAACTATGTGTTGCAGAGGAATGATATTCGCAAAAAAGAAGTCAGGAATGCAACGGAACTCCCTTCTTTTCCAAAGGCTAGAAGGAGGCAGCAACCCAAGGTGGATCAAAGGCAGAAGAAGCAGAGTACTACCTATGTCCGAGATCAAAAGTACCTGCGCAGCAGAATGGCCCAGAAAATAAACCAGGTGTGGGTGCGGAAAAGCGAACAACCGGTTGCACTACCGTCAACTACAGGGGCAAAGCCTCTTATTAGTGACCAACAACACGACGCTAATAAGAAGTCTTTCAGAAATTCTTCTGCTAAAGTAAAATCTATTTGGGTGCCCAAGAAGTCGATGAAGGCTAACCCACAATCAAGACAAATTTGGGTGCCTAAGGCTTGCTTGATGGCACAAGCAGCTACGCTGAGGACACAACCTAAACAGCATAACGCAGCTATGCACACTGCCAGTATTCACTCGTTCTCAACGCTCAAGAACACACCAAGACCCAAGAGCGTGCATGTAATCAATTGTAAATGGGTCCCAAAAAGGCCTCGTTTTCAAACCACGACACCAAGAAAGCTTTGTAGAGACTCCCCGAAACCGAAGGCAAAGCCCACTCACTGCATTTGGCAGCCTAGGGCCTGTAATAGACCCCCCGACCCCAATTTGTAAATTCATACCCACTTACTAACTGCAGTAGTCTCCTAGGACAACACAAACACTAACTACACACACTGTCTTCATGCACTTACTAACCACTAACTCACCATCCACCTCATGTTAATGTTGTAAAGGGGGCAACAACGGATTTATTCTGTCCATTACAATGTTAACACTTGGTTCTATATTCTCACAGAACCAACCAGCGAACAGGGCCATGGCAGAAGCAGGTACCAGTTCTCAAGCCGGATCTGGTGCCCAGATTGTGGACATAGAAACACTTCTCCTTGAGCCACGTCTCACCGCAAGACCGCAAGAGCTTCAAGCAGTGCATGTGCTCCCCATCCAGGATCCTCCTCAAGGGCACACTTCTCAAGTAGGTAAGCATGCGCATTGGTTCAGTGATGTTGCTGGACCACTGGGCGATGGGACCTATTTCTGGGAAGCAGAATTGGAGTTCAATGGCAAATGGGGTCGATACCACTTTTTCACACGCGAATTTGAAAGCTATCAAAACGCCGAAGTCATGAGATCAGTTTGGATCAAAGCAGGTGTGGACAGTTATTTCAGGGCCCACATACCAAAGCCGGATTTTTTACGATGTTCATATCTGATCAGTACAATCACGCCAAGCAGGGCCAAGGGAGGCGACAGCACCTTTGTGTTGCCATCACTGCTGCCGGGTAATGAGCTTAAAAGGTTCAAGTTGAACCTCAATCTGGTAAGAGAAGCATTGGGTATGTATGGCATGCACATCCCAACAGAAAAGGAAACCATGGTCCCAGGTCGAATGAAACACAAGGATCTTAACAAGTTGAAGGATATGGTAGCAATGACACCTACCATTGCACTTCACCTGCGAACCATCATGCAACATTTTGCTTTTCCCGCCCAAGAACGATTCACGATGCCTCCGAAGAAAATATGGTTCAGCTTGTATTTAGCGGAGACAGAAAGCCTGCCCATCAATGTGCCACACTGGATCATAGACCAGATCCACCTAGCGCATCAAAGGTGGAACAAGAAACAGAAGAATGTGCTCCACGGGTGTTGTGCTCTGACCAGAATAATCTATAGATGCTTGGCTTATGACGTGCCTGTTCAGCGGGCACTCGTATGGTCCCGAGTCCAAGAATTCCAGAGAAGACTATCAGCAGCAGGTCCCCCATCAAAGAAGATGAGGGGGGGAGTCCAACTACCCTGTGCCCAACCAAGGGGAGCTACCGCTACACCAGAAATCACCCCTCCCCAGACACGACGAGTGAGGCCATTCACAATCCGGCTACCAAGACCAAGCACAGAGGGGCCTAATCTGGTGTTTCCACCCATTCCATCCGATTTGGAATTTCCACAGGGATTTACTCTTGAGGACCTCACGGATGAAGAAATTGCCAGATTAATCTATGACTCTAACCTCGAAGCTGAAGCAGCGCGAGCTCAGGAACCACAACTGTGAAGAGAGATGGTGGATGCAATCCAAAGATGAGTAGGTGCCGCTACAACCAGCTTCACACCAGCCAACTGAGACTTCAGAGTTGATTAGTAGACCCTTTGAGCTTCCTAAATCCACCAAAATATCAGCCAAGTACTTTGGAACATGTATCCCAAAAGTTTAAGTCAAGACAGGCTAGTTGCGAAATGACTAGCTCCCAAAACTTGCTATTTTTGGACATACACCTGCTGGAAAAAATGAACAGTGCTCTCAACCTGGAAGGAATTAGAAAAATTCCTTTTGGGCATAGCAAATAGACTTAGCAAGCTTCCTATTCCAAGTTAAAACACTTCAAATGATGGACTGAGCACTGAGAACAAGTTTCATCAAGTTCTGGAACATTCCCACAATTCTCGGGGCTCTGCAGAGATAGACCAGTAAGCAGTAAAATGCAGATATCTCCAAAAGTATAAATCCAATGACCTTGAAAATATATAGGTAGAAACTAGACAGTGGGAGCTATCCAACGCATTTTAAAACACTGAAAAAGGTTCAGCAAAACTCGAGATATGACCTTCTGAAGTTACTGCTCTGAGTGAGTATAGCAGAGAACAAAACAGAGAGGTAGATGATAATAAATGTATAGATTCACATATGATTACAACCACATTGGCAATGAATCTTTGCACAATGGGAGTAGAATGATAGAGCTATGGAGTAAGCTCTTCAATCTCTACAAAATGACATGAAGTGGTCACGTACAAGGCTTGCTAATCGCCTCTTCCTTCTTGCTCCTTTTATAGCTATTCTTGGAGGGAGTTTTGAATTCGAATTCGAATGGCTCCACCTAAAAGTGATCCCCAAAGTTAGGAGAGATTCCCTCAGCTCAAAAATTCGTGATTTTGGTAGTTGGAGCCACGAATTTGCTTTTACATCATGGATGAGGTAAGCCATCCTTTTACTTTTTTCTTTTTCCATTTACAAGAGATAAAATGTACTCTTTTACAAGAGGTGTTCACATGACTACTCATGTGACTTACAAATGAGGATAATATCAAGCATATCAAGCATGTAGGCTTGGGCAAAATGCACCAACAGCTCCCCCTCAAGCCTAACATGCTTGGCCTCCAAATAAGTCTTCAATTGTCCTTGATTTCCTGCAAGCCAATCATCAACTTGAATCTACTTAATTTTGTACCATCAAGAGCTTTAGTTAACATGTCTGCACATTGCATATCTGTAGAGACATAGGATAGTTGAATATCCTTGCTCATTAGCTTCTCCCTTACATAATGGTAGTGGACTTCAATATGCTTGGTTCTAGCATGGTATACCGGATTAGCTGCTAGATGTAGTGAGCTTGTGTTGTCACCAAAAATGTGAGGTGTTGAAGAATGAAGTCCAAGATCTGTGTACAAAGATTTTAACCACATGATTTCTTGAGTTGCATTAGCCAAACCTCTATATTCAGCTTCAGTAGAAGATAATGCCACGGTTGGTTGCTTCTTCGATGACCAAGAAATGATTTTTGAACCTGCAAATGATATATACCCTGATGTGCTTCTTCTATCATCTTTAGATCTGGCCCAATCTGCATCTGAGTAGACCTTTAGCTCAATATCTGAAGTATATGAATAGAACAAACCTTCATTCATGGTCCCCTTTAGGTACTTGAGGACTCGCTTGGCCGCTTCCATATGTGGTCTTCTCGGCTTATGCATAAACTGACTCAATATGCTAACACTATAGCATATATCCACCCTTGTGAGTGTTGCATAGTTCAAACTTCCAACCAAGCTTTGATAGCTTGTGATGTCTTCAATTGGCTCTCCTTCATAAGCACTAAGCTTATGATTTTGCTCCATAGGTGTACCTGCACACTTTGTATTTTCCATCTTGAACTTGACGAGCATGTCATGGACATACTTCCTTTGTGTGATGTATATACCTGAATCTGTGTAGATCAACTCCAATCCAAGAAAATAAGTGAGTGGTCCGAGGTCACTTATCTTGAACTCCTCCTTCATTTGACTCTTTACCTGTTTGATTCCTTCAAGATCATTGCCTGTGATAATAATATCATCAACATACACACATAAATAGATCACTTCAGATCCATTCCTCTTTATGAACAAAGAGGTATCCGCCTTGCTAGCTTTGAATCCTTGGTCCTGCAAATAAGTAACCAATCTGAAATTCCAAGCTCTTGGAGCTTGCTTCAATCCATACAAAGCTTTCTTTAGTTTGCATACATAGTTAGGATGATGTGCATCCTCATATCCAGGAGGTTGTGCCATATACACTTCCTCAGAAATCCATCCATTCAAGAAAGCATTCTTTACATCAAGTTGATAAAGATTCCAATTTCTAGATGCAGCAAGACTAATGAGAACCCTAATTGTAGGCATTTTTGCAACAGGAGAGAAAGTCTCCTCATAATCAATACCATGGGTTTGAGCAAACCCTTTAGCAACTAACCTTGCTTTGTGTCTATTTATACTTCCATCTGGATTCTTCTTGATTTTGTATATCCATCGAGATCCGATTATCTTCATAGATGGCTTGTTAGGTACAAGCTCCCAAGTGTCATTCTCCTTCAAGGCTTCCATTTCTTCATCCATTGCATCTCTCCAAGCTTTCTTGCTTTGTGCTTCTTCAAATGTGGTAGGTTCTTCATTGGTTGAATCCTTTGCAATGTAGATTGAGTGCTTGGTGACCAAAGAAGTATCATAACCAAACCTCTCTGGTTTCTTCTTCTCCCTCGAAGACCTTCTAAGTGGTTGATGTGAGCTCTCGGGTCCATATGTAGCATCCTGCATCTTTGCTTTACCTTTGTTCTTCCATAGCTTTAGTCTTTCCAAGTCTTCTAGGTCAATCTCCGAATCACTTTCTTCAATCTGCTTTGGCTCCTTTGGTTGAAGTGATGGAAAATCTTCATCCAAGTCATATGGCAGCTTCACTTTCCTGTCATCATCAAACCATGATTTGTTTTCATCAAAAATTACATCTCTACTCACAGAAAATCCTTTATTGGTTGGATTGTACAATCTATATCCTTTTTGGTTTTGATCATAACCAATGAATACACACTTCTCTGCCTTGGGATCCAATTTCCCTCTTACTTGAGAAGGAATGTGAGCATAGGCTAAGCATCCAAAGATTTTACAATGCTCTAGACTAGGTCTTCTTCCATTCCACACTTCATATGGAGTGGTTCCATCTAGTGACTTAGATGGAAGTCTATTTATGAGATATGTGGCTGTCGACACAGCCTCTGCCCATAGGTAGTTCGGCAATCCCTTTTCGTTGAGCATGGACCTTGCAGCTTCGACGATAGCTCTATTCCTCCTCTCTGCTACACCATTGAGTTCAGGTGTATACCTTGTAGTGACTTCCCTTTTAATGCCTCTTTCATGCAAGAAGGCATCAAATTCAGAAGAGAAGTATTCTCCTCCACCATCTGATCTGAGTCGTTTCAAAGTCCTACCTGTTTGATTTTCAACAAGAGCAATATACTTCTTAAAGCAATTAAACACTTCATCCTTGTGCTTCATGAAAAACAGAATGGTCCACCTGCTACAATCATCTATGAAAGACACATAATATCTTGAGCCTGATATAGATGGCTCCTTACTTGGACCCCACACATCCGTGTGCACTAGATCCAAAGGATTTTGATACATATATCCTTTCTTATTGAAAGGTTGTCTATGAGCCTTGCCGAGTTGACAAGCTTCACACTTATAAATCATGTGTTGCCTTGTGATATTAGGCAAACCAAGTACACTTTGGTCCCTGCAAATCTGTTTGAGTGTCCTCTCACCAATGTGAGCAAGCCTTTTGTGCCATATCTCCAACTCTGTTAGAGTTTGAGATCCATAGCTAAACAAAGCTAT
Source organism: Ceratopteris richardii (assembly GCA_020310875.1). Lineage (NCBI taxonomy): Eukaryota > Viridiplantae > Streptophyta > Polypodiopsida > Polypodiales > Pteridaceae > Ceratopteris > Ceratopteris richardii. The sequence goes on from CM035423.1 coordinate 6,993,534, forward strand.
GTTCTTTGTATCTTCCACTTCAAAAGTGAAAAGCCTTCCTGTCTTTTCTCCTTTGGCAATCCTTCGAAAGCCTTGCCTTGGGTCTTCAACATATGCTCCAAATCGATTGAATCTAACCTGCAATCCTTTTTCAACAATCTGTCCAACACTTATTAAATTTTTGGTAATTGTAGGGACATACAAGACTTTGCTTAAGAGGTTCATATTCCCATCTGATGTCTTCACATTACCTATCTTCTCCACTGAGTGCTTTGTGTCATCTCCTGTCTGCACTTCATGCTTGTTATGAGGATCTTCCAAATCAGAAAGTAAAGCCACATTTCCTGCTACATGGTTCGAGCATCCCGAATCAATGTAAAATATGTGATCATCATCCTTACCCTTCTTTGTTGATAGATTCATAATCAATAATGAATCTTCTTGACTTTGGTCCTCTGCATAGTTATTGTAATCTCTTCTTCCTCTATGGCCACTTTGATAGTTGTTGTTGTTGTTGTAATTGTTGTTGTAGTAGTTGTTGTTGTAGCCTCCATTGTACCTGCCTCTATTTGATCCATAGCCACCTCTATTGAATCCTCTTCCTCTTGAGTTCCTTGGATTCCTGAAACATTCTTCAGTAGTATGGTTAGATAAGCCACATATGTTGCAAGGTTGAGATGATTGGAATCTCCCCCTGCCTTGCTTTCCACTTCTGCCTCTTCCTCTAGCTCTTCCTCTACCTGCAAAGTTTGCTTGGAAAGAGCTTCCTTCATCTTCATTCTTTCTATTCTTTGACTTGTCCTTGACCTTAGCTTTATCAGAATATAAGGCAGAAGTTTGATTACCTCTTGAGGACTCACCACCTTTGCTAATCTTTGCTTCATGAGTGAAGAGTTGGCCCATGAGTGTGTTGAGGTCGGGTACATGCATATCCATGTATAAATCCATGGCTGTTGTGAATGACTCCCACTTGTCGTCTGCTTTGATTCCATTCATGATTTGTCTTATGATTTGCTCCTCTTCAATTACCTCTCCAATGCTTCCAAGTTGGTCGGAAATCTCCTTCATCTTTGTGACATAATCAGTCACATTTTGCTTCGGGCTTTTCTTCATTGTTGTGAACTCCATCCACAATTGGTTCTTCCTTGCTCGAGTGTTGGAAGAGAAGAAAGAAGCAAGTGCATTCCAGGTTTCTCTTGATGTCTTGCATCCCTTGACATGAGGTAAAAGAAAATCAGAGATTGAGTTTAGAATATAGGACCTTGCAAGTGCATCCTTCGAACACCAATTCGAAAGTCCTTCCACTTCTTCATGTGATGGTTGCCCTTTGTTCCTCATGGTTGGCATTGCTTCATCTCCGGATATGAATCCATATAGATTCCTCCCTTGAAGGTAAGCCTCCATCCTTAGAGACCATGCCGGATAGTTGTTTCGATCCAATTTGTCAATTGTTGATGGAAATCCATCTCCCATGTTGCTTGACTATGCTCTGATACCACTGTGAAGAGAGATGGTGGATGCAATCCAAAGATGAGTAGGTGCCGCTACAACCAGCTTCACACCAGCCAACTGAGACTTCAGAGTTGATTAGTAGACCCTTTGAGCTTCCTAAATCCACCAAAATATCAGCCAAGTACTTTGGAACATGTATCCCAAAAGTTTAAGTCAAGACAGGCTAGTTGCGAAATGACTAGCTCCCAAAACTTGCTATTTTTGGACATACACCTGCTGGAAAAAATGAACAGTGCTCTCAACCTGGAAGGAATTAGAAAAATTCCTTTTGGGCATAGCAAATAGACTTAGCAAGCTTCCTATTCCAAGTTAAAACACTTCAAATGATGGACTGATCACTGAGAACAAGTTTCATCAAGTTCTGGAACATTCCCACAATTCTCGGGGCTCTGCAGAGATAGACCAGTAAGCAGTAAAATGCAGATATCTCCAAAAGTATAAATCCAATGACCTTGAAAATTTATAGATAGAAACTAGACAGTGAGAGCTATCCAACGCACTTTAAAACACTGAAAAAGGTTCAGCAAAACTCGAGATATGACCTTCTGAAGTTACTGCTTTGAGTGAGTATAGCAGAGAACAAAACAGAGAGGTAGATGATAATAAATGTATAGATTCACATATGATTACAACCACATTGGCAATGAATCTTTGCACAATGGGAGTAGAATGATAGAGCTATGGAGTAAGCTCTTCAATCTCTACAAAATGACATGAAGTGGTCACGTACAAGGCTTGCTAATCGCCTCTTCCTTCTTGCTCCTTTTATAGCTATTCTTGGAGGGAGTTTTGAATTCGAATTCGAATGGCTCCACCTAAAAGTGATCCCCAAAGTTAGGAGAGATTCCCTCAGCTCAAAAATTCGTGATTTTGGTAGTTGGAGCCACGAATTTGCTTTTACATCATGGATGAGGTAAGCCATCCTTTTACTTTTTTCTTTTTCCATTTACAAGAGATAAAATGTACTCTTTTACAAGAGATGTTCACATGACTACTCATGTGACTTACAAATGAGGATAATATCAAGCATATCAAGCATGTAGGCTTGGGCAAAATGCACCAACAACAACCCCAAACAACATCGGCCCCCACCCAACCACAAGTTGTAGAAGTCGATGTAGATGAACAAGAGGCAGGAGAAGACGAAGAAGAAGCCGACGAAGAACAACATCAAGAATATGACGAACTCTCCGAGTTAGCAAGTGCCCCAGCATATTCGGCACAAATCAAGAGACTATATCGAACCATGCGACTGGTTCAGGAACAGCATCAGATGTCTCTAGAACAGGGCAAAAGACTCATGAACGACTTGCTAGCTGAGGAAGGTGTGGACGAGTTGTTCATTGAGTCCATGAACCTTCATGCCGACGCCGTAGGACTGGATGAGGCCATTCATGAGGCAGTGGCCTACATTCACAGGTTTGAGAAAAGGGTTCCCGTTCGTCCCAGGAGGTCCGGGAAGCAAATTCACATCAATACATCAGCACCAGGCGAGTCAGCGCAAGCAGAAGAATATCACGAAGCACCGTTGTCACCACCATCTCCACATCACACTACACAATCCACTCCACCACAGGACACTAGCACTACCACATCCACTACCACTACCATTGTCATGGGCATCCCACTCTCTCCGGGAATCCAATTCGGGGGAGTCACCATGCCCACCTTCACCACCCTGTTCACCGATGTCACATCCACTCCACCCACGATTCCCGTCTACACCGTCACTCAAACAGTTGACACGATGGAAACATCACCTGCCACAACACCACTCCCTCCCCCCATGCCACCTTCATCACCCATACCCCCTCCACCCACATCTCCACGTACATCAACATCATTCACCTCTCCCATTCCCGCCCCCATTCCCCCTGCATCTTCACCCCTCCCAGCATTATTTAATGTAAATAACATATTTTTAGCATTAAACCAATGTGTATACCAGCTCCAGAATGAGTACAAAGCTCTGGACAACCGGTATCAGCAACTGGAGACGCACCATCAGAACTTACAAAGACAATTTCACATTCTACAAACAGAAAATGCAGAACTGAATCAACGCTACACGACGCTTGAGCAGGCTCACCAAACATTATTGGCGGCACCCCAACCATCGACAGAATCAGGTGTCAAACAACTAGAAGCTTTGCTCGAGGTATACCAAACCGATAATCTCAAAGTCCGGCGTAACCTGGCACTTCTTAGAAAACACATGGCGGCCGCCCTTGAAGAGAACAAGAGACTGCAGCAGCAAAATGAAGCAAATCTAGAAGCAGCCATGGAAGGCTCTCCCCACGAAATTGATCCAGAACAGTTTAAAGCTGTGCCCTCAGAGACAATGAAGACCATCTTGGACAGCTATGCAGATCTATTAGAAGCTCATGATGACTTGGAAAGGGAACGTGATGCGCTGCGCAATCAACTCCAAGAGCAACAGACAGCACCCAGAGTCACAGAAATGACCACGACTTCAGAGGAAGTCAAGGCATTGAAAGAGCAGGTGGCCGAATTACAGGCAAGATTACTCACACATGAAAGGCAACCCTCTCCAGTTGTCGAACCAGAACCCGAGGATTTGGTACCCATCGAGGTAGATGAGACGTATGAGGAACCTTACGTTCCTATGCCAATGCCAGGTGGTGAGCAAACCGCAGAAGGAATGGATACGTTAGAAATTGAAGTACCTGAGTGGCTCCAGACACTAGAGAAAACAGCATCAACTCATGAAGATCGAGTGGCAGTTCAAATCCAATCTATGGCAAAGATAGAGGACACTATTATTAAATCAGAATACTTCCGCAGCATGTCCCACCATAGATGGATAGGAACCAATGATGATCAATATGTGCCATATTGTATACTCCTGGCGGACTACAATGCAGAAATCCAACAAAGATGTGGCAAACCTCCAACGTTTGCTACACAATTTGGGCCAGATGACATCCCAGAGAGCGCTCAAAAAGGATCCATTCATCAACCCACTTGGAGGATCCGACTCCTCGAAACCTACCCGGAGATGGTTCGAACCTGGACGAATATGCCTCTTTTTATTAAATATAACCCTTGTTATGTTCTTGTACTCCGCAGACGCACATGGCCAGAGTTTACCATTGCAGTCAAGAATATCAAGGGCTGCGCCAAATGGTTAAACTACGTCTATCTAGCACCCCCTCAAGGGCCTCCCACCGTCAATTACATGATTTCCACTATACGACACTGGAGCATCCGATTAAGGAATACCCCTGATGTAATGGCCCAGATGTGCATGAAAATTTTTGAGTTAATGCTTATTACATTCAGAACATTCAAGAATATCAAGGACCCACACTTCTCAGGCGTCGGATTCCTTACAGGAAACCAAGATTTAGTTTATGACATGAGCACCACTCCTTCCATAGAGGTGATATACGCTTGGCACGCCAGAATAAAATACCTCCCAGCCTGCTTTAAACAAACATTCGAAGAGATGTTCATAACAGGGTTCTGGGAATACCACTCAGAAATATTTGTACCCAGACCCTCACATCTCCTCCATTTATTTGCTGTGGAGCGAACCATTCACTCAGAGCAGTTACGGGTGCCACATCCAGATGTCCCAGGGCCAGTCAATTGGGATGCATTGCTGACAGATCTAGCAAGGGGACTCAGGTTAGAAGAACACCACCTCGCCGCCGATGTTGTACAATACTACGTCCAAAAAGCAGCTAGACAAGGGTCTGTCAGGGGCGACAGACGCGAGAGTGGGGGGGGTGTTGGCAGTAGCCTTGGTACACTAGGACTTACAAGACGTGAAAGTCAAAGAAGGGAGTCAGAGCGAAGGGACATCACAAGCAAACAGGGCAGTCAAAGAAGATCTGGCAAGTAGGCCAATATTTTTTCAAGACATTAATGCAAATCAAAGAGATGGACATGCAGGGAGGAAGAGCAAGTAGGAAGCTCGAAGATATGTATGGCAGATCACTAGAAGAAATTCCTACAACAACAGTGATTTTTATCACTAACAATCATTGTAAATATCATTTCACCTTTTTGTAGCTCCATTTTGTGCAAGCCAAGGAGTCCTTGAGCTTGAGGAGCCTTAGAAGTAGTTGCGTACCAATTTTCATATTTTTTAGATCTCGTTTGAACCCCCAAATAAGCCCTGGAACCTAATTTTTAACTAGGCCGGACACTAGGTCTGGACAGGACCAAAAGCTAGTCAAAAACTATAAAAAGGGCTAGAGAGCTCATTTTTGAGGTTAGATTGTAATTGAAACGAACTTGTAAGAGCTATTGAAAGTAATCTAAAGAACTCCATTGATTCTCTCTCTTTGTCTTGCCGTGTGTGCGCGTGTGTGTGTATGTGTGTGCATGCTTGTGTGCTTCTCACTCACGCACTTGTGCCGCCACTTGCTCGAGGTCTTCATACCATCCTCACGTCTTCCCGGATTGACATTAAAGGAGGTGCTACTCATCACTGAGCTACACATAGCTTTGAATCTACAAAGCTTTATTCCATCAAGTGCCTTCGTCATCATATCTGCTACTTGCTTTTCAGTAGGAACAAAAGAAATGTCAATCTCCTTTGTCATGAGCTTCTCCCTGATGAAGTGATAATGGACTTCTATGTGCTTGGTTCTCGCATGGAAAACAGGATTTGCCGCTAGATGCATGGAACTTACATTATCTCCAAATATGTGAGGTTTGGAACTCACTAGTCCCAAATCTGTATACAATGCTTTTAACCATATTGCCTCTTGAGTTGCTATGGTCAAGCCTCTGTACTCTGCTTCAGTTGAAGATAAAGCAACTGTTGGTTGCTTCTTGGAACTCCATGATACTAGCTTTGAACCTACAAATGCTAAGTAACCGGATGTACTTTTTCTATCATCCTTAGCTCCTGCCCAATCTGCATCTGAGTAGATTTTGATATCCAAATCTGAAGAGTAAGGATAGAATATACCTTCGTTGATTGTACCTTTGAGATACTTAAGTACTCTCTCAGCCGCATCCATGTGTGGTCTTCTCGGTGAGTGCATGAACTGACTAAGGACTCCCACACTATATGAGATATCTGCCCTTGTATGAGTAGCATATATCAAGCTACCTACCAAGCTTTGATACTCTTTTATGTCTTCAATTTTCTCACCTTCATAAACACTAAGTTTATGATTCATCTCCAAAGGTGTACCTACAGGTTTAGTGTTCTCCATTTTGAACTTGAGAAGAAGATCCTGAATGTATCTTCTTTGAGTCAAATACATTCCTTCATCTATGTATATCACCTGCATACCTAGGAAATATGTGAGCTCACCTAGGTCACTGATTTTGAACTCCTCTTGCATGTGTCTCTTGATCCTTTGAATGCCATTTAGATCATCACCTGTCACAATAATATCATCTACATATACACATAGATAGATAACCTCATTGTGATCCCTTTTGATGAATAGAGAAGGATCTGAGCTGCTAGCTTTGAACCCTTGATCTTGAAGATATGTAACCAACCTGTAATTCCAAGCTCTTGGAGCTTATTTCAATCCATACAATGCTTTCTTAAGTCTGCAAACATAAGATGGATGATTAGGGTTTTCAAAACCTGGTGGTTGTGACATGTATACCTCTTCACTTATCCAACCATTTAAGAATGCATTTTTCAGATCAAGTTGGAGGAGTCTCCAATTCCTTGCAGCAGCTACACTTATCAATGTCCTGATTGTAGTCATCTTTGCAACTGGTGAGAATGTTTCCTCATAGTCTATACCATGAGTTTGTGAGCATCCTTTGGCAACTAATCTTGCCTTGTACCTGCAAACTGATCCATCTGAATTTCTTTTAACTTTATATACCCATCGACGACCAATTAACTTTTGATTCGGCAACATTGGAACCAAATCCCAAGTGGCCATCTCCTTCAATGCATCTATCTCTTCGTTCATGGCCTTTTCCCAATTAGGGTTTCCCTTTGCCTCTTGCATCTTTGCTTTGCCTCTTGACTTCCATAGCTTGTAATCCCTTTCTCTTTCATCTTGGTCATTGTGTGTATCACTTCTTGGATCCTGGACCTGTGTATCATGCTTGCTTCCTAATTGATGAGAGTCAGAATCAAGATCATATGGTAGTGTTACCTTTTGTTTATCTTCATCATACCAAGACCTGTGTTCTTCAAACACAACATCTTTACTTGTAGTGAATTGCTTGGTTGAAGGATTGAAGAACCTGTAACCCATCTGAGTTGAATCATATCCAATAAACACTGCCTTTGTTGCCCTTTCATCTAGCTTACCTCTTATTTGTGATGGTACATGAACATAAGGTAAACAACCAAAAACCTTGCAATGTCCAAGACTAGGTTTTCTTCCATGCCATGCTTCATAAGGAGTCATACCTTGAAGTGATTTGGATGGTAGTCGATTGACAAGGTACACTGCAGTTGAAATAGCTTCTGCCCATAGATAATGTGGCAACTTCTTCTCTTCAAGCATTGTTCGGGCTGATCCAACCAATGTCTTGTTTCTCCTCTCTGCAATTCCATTTAGTTGAGGAGAGTACCTAGTAGTCACTTCCCTTTTGATACCTTTGTCCTGCAAGAACTCATCAAACTCTTTGGAGAAGTATTCTCCCCCTCCATCAGATCTGAGCTTCTTTAGTGATCTACCTGTATGATTCTCCACATGTGCAAGATACTTCTTGAAGCAATCAAATACTTCATTCTTACTCTTGATAAAGTATAGAACAGTCCATCTACTATGGTCGTGAATAAATGAGACATAATACCTTGATCCTGCCAATGAAGGTTCTTGACTTGGTCCCCATACATCTATATGTATTAAGTCCAATAAGTTGTTGTGGATGTAGCCTTTGTGGTTGAATGGTTGTCTTTGTGCCTTCCCAATCTGACATGCATCACACCTGTTGATCATGTGTTGCTTTGATATGTTCGGCAGTCCTAGAACACTTTGATCCCTGCATATATCCTTCAAGGTTCTTTCATTCACATGAGCAAGTATCTTATGCCACACTTCAAGCTCACTTAGGGTTTGAGACCCAAAGTTGAATAGAGCTATGTTCCTGGTATCTCCTACTTCAAAAGTAAAGAGCCTACCATGCTTCTCACCTCAGGCTATCTTCTTGAAGCCTTGACATGGATCTTCCACAAAAGCTCCATGTTGGGTGAACCTAACTTGCAAGCCTTTTTCAACTATTTGGCCTACACTTATTAGGTTTTTAGTGATAGTGGGTACATAGAGAACCTTACTCAGAATGTTTGTCCTACCATTGGAAGCTTTGACATTACCAATCTTCTCCACATTGTGCTTCGTGTCATCCCCTGTTTGCACTTCATGTCTATGCTTTGGACTTTCCAAGTCAGATAGAAGAGCAATGTTGCCTGCAACATGATTCGAACATCCTGAATCTATGTAGAACAAATGATCATCTTCTTTACCTTCTTTGTGGCTTAGATTCATAAGAAGCAATGAGTCTTCATGTGGTTGATCTTCTGAATAATTGTTGTAATCCCTTCTATTATAGCTTCTATTGTTATTGTTGAAGTTGTGTCCACCTCTGCCTCTATTTCCGCCATATCCACCTCTTCCACTTCGTTTCTGGGTCTTCCCATTGAACGAGCAATTCTGAGTGGTGTGGTTGGTCTTATCGCATATGGCACAAGGTTGAACATTCTGACCTTTGGCTTTGTATTGCTTTGGTCCTTTCTTCTTCCCTTTCCACTTGATCTTGCTTGTGAAGTTGTCTTGAGAAGTCTCTTCTTCATCTTCTTCCTTCTTCTTGCCTTTCTGCTTCTTATCCTTCTTATCTGCATATAGAGCACTCGTTGAATTACCATGGTAAGAGTTACCTTCCCTTATGCTATTGTTGGCTCTTGATTGAAGAGTTGTCCAAGAAAGATGTTGAAGTCTGGAGTTTGCACATCTATGATGAGATCGTAAGCCGTCGTGAAGGATTGCCATTGCTTATCACTTTGAATGCCGTTGAGAATTTGCCTCATGATGACCTCTTCTTCAATCAGCTCTCCAATGGATGCTAACTGATCCGCAACCTCCTTGACCTTGGTAACAAACTCTGTGATGGTTTGTTTAGGTGTCTTCTTCATTTGGTTGAACTCGTTCCAAAGATGATTCTTTCTCGCTTTCGTACTAGCAGAAAAGAAAGTCTCCAGGGCATCCCAAGTCTCTTGAGATATCTTGCATCCTCTAATATGTGGTAATAGAAAGTCAGAGATAGAGTTTAGTATGTACGACCTTGCCTGAGCATCCCTTGCACACCAAAGTGTGAGCTTATCTATCTCCTCTTGTGTAGGTCCTCCTTTGGATCTTGGAATAGGCATAGCTTCATCACCTGCTACAATTCCATAAAGATTTCTACCTTCCAAATAGGCCTCCATTCTGATTTGCCAAGCCGCGTAGTTGTGTCGATCAAGCTTCTCGATCATTGAGGGAAAGCCGTCACCCATCTTGAACTAGCTCTGATACCACTGAAAGAAACTTGGAGAAGCTTGTCGAAGGTAGAAAAGTGCATTTTGAAGCGATGAAGTTTGGTCAAGCCAACCGGCACAAGACCAGCCCTTGAGCTTTTGGAGACTCAAATAGACCTTATAGGCATGCTATAAGTGCAAAGAAACACACTATGTACCTTTGAGCATCAAGGAGAATGAGTCGATACAAAACAGATAGGTTCGCGGGTCGACTAGCTCAAAAAACTTACTATCTATGGAAGAGACAATGAACTTCAAATGCCCATAGCGACCAGCGTGATTACAATTATAAAAAATCCTTTTATGGGAGTGATACATATAGGGTTGAGTGTACGGAATGCACAAAAGTATAAGGAATAAGCTAAATATGCTATAGGAATGAATGCGACATTCACCGGTGGTACTTCCTATTTTTCAGGAATACGTAGAGATTGACCCCGAGGCAGAAAAACTGAGATTTCTCCAAATCTGCTAAAACAAATGCTCTGAAAATTTACAGGCATGAACTAGACACTAATACCTTTCCAATGAGTTCTTTTGTACTCAATTTGGAGCTCTGAGGAGAGAGCAACAGCCTCTGCAAGATTACTGTTGGCGAAGAAGATGATGCAGAAAATTGAAGGAGCAAGACAATGATGGTCACAAGTGTATGTATATTGCTTACATGTATAATACAAGTGATTTCAACTCCTTATATAGCCTCTAGGAGTGTTCCACGACTTTTACAACTTGAATTTGAATTCAAATGAAGGTGGGAATGGTCGTTGGAGGGAATCAATTCACTTCCCTACAATCTAGGAAAAGTGAAGATCTTGATTGATCTACTTTTAGGTGACTTGATTTGCTTGATTGAATGCAACTTCAACCACCACAAATTCGTGGGATTTGGGCTCTATATTTGTACCTTTACATGTGTACAACTCAAAGCTTTTACAACGGTAAATGAGCCATCAAAATATTCTCAAAAAAATACAATAAATGAGCATATGAAATAGAACTCTCCAACGGATATTCTTTCGACGCGATAGCCTTTGATGTAGATCAAATCCACCTCAAACATAGTGTAAGCTTGATGTTCCAACATATACACCTATAACCCTAATGGATCACTTATCTTTGTACATTCCCTTGGTAATACATTGAATATTGTGTGTTATGCACCCACCTTCGTCTTCTTCCTTATGCTGTTTGCGTGCTTTTGCAGACCTCAAACTCCAACAATTGGTATCATAGCAGGTTGCCGCTTCATAAAGGGTTTCATTGACACCCCTCTAATCACAGTCTTAGAATCATACAAAAATTGGTGAGCATAGTCAAGGCAATTAGGATTTCAAAATAGCTTCACTATATGGTGTCAAAATTGTAATCGGAGCTTGTTTTGGCCTTGGAACACACTATCATAGCACTTTTGTAGGCAATTTCATCTTTTTGTGCCAAAGATCTATATAAATTTTGGTTTGCCTGTATAAGATCCTCAAAGTTTAATAGAACTTGACAAGGTAGTTCTATTCAACTTTTTGAGATACAATCAAGTTTCTACATCAGGGTATTTTAGTCAATGGCCATGGATGAAAGACGTGATGTATTTAGTATGTTGCTTGTTGTGGATAAGTTGGTTGGTACCAATTACCCATTATGGGCTTATGTGATGCATGATGTACTGGTTGAAAAAGTACTATGGAATATTGTGCATTGTGTTGAAAGATGTCCTACTACACCTACAAATAAAGTTACTAAAGCTCAGACAGATGGCATTGAATGTTGGTGCAAATCCAAGCCATCATACTTGGCTAGACATTGAGGAAGACATGTGCATCCATTTGATGGAGCATATGAACACTAGCATGTAATAATTTGATCATTACCCAATGTAAAAGTGTTTTACATGAAGAATATTGTAAGTCTACATATCTCATGGAGGTTTGAGAACTAAAAGCTACGAATTTCATTTAGTTAAGTCACTCCTAACTTAGAGGAGTACTTTTAGGTTTCAAAATTCAATCTTGGAGAAAACTCACTATATAAGAGAGTTGAAAGCTCGTGCCTTTGAGCCCCCATTACTGAGCATATTGTAGATCATTTGCTGAGGTTGAGAGGCTTACACTATAACCTACTCCTATCACCATCATTGAGCATCATATTCATGCCAATGATCATGTATAACATTTTTATATAATACATTATGTCACCGATCATGTTCATCTCCTTCTCTGCCATTGTCACTCATAACAGTGTACTTGTGATGAGCATATCTCTTTGAGTTGATACGTCTTTTCAATGTTGTATAGCTTCTCTGAACAAGCTCAAAGTCTACTTCAAGCTGCCAAAATTTGAAGACATTTGATTTAGTCATTTGGGAGAAAATTGCCTCGAATTGGTCACTTGTCAGTCTCTGCATATCTCCTAAAAAGTTGGGGGTAAGCTTCTACTTGCTATAGACATTGCTCTCTATATAGTCTATCATTTTACGTAACTCCACTTGGAAACATTAGCTTTCTAATCTAATTAGATAGCTTGAGAAGGAAATTTTCTAATTGCTACTGTATTGTGACTACTAAGCAAAACATCCAGTAGGTATTTAGACCAAAATAGTAAGGTTTGGTATCTAGCTAGTTGCAAACTTATATGTTTTGATCAAATGGTTTGAAGCATCATCTCCAAAGTACATAGGCACTTATTTAGTATTGTTGGAAAGCTAAAGGGGCCTAGAACACAACTCTGAAGTGAAAGAGGGCGGGTACAAAGTAGGGATTAGCAGTACCAACTCATTTCTTGAGGTGTACATCCGTCTTTCCCAACAGTGGCATGAGAGAAAATGGAGGTAAAACGGGAGATGTTTTCCCTTCTTTTATTGATACGCTCCATAGGAAAAACTATCACGCATGGTGCTTGAGGATGAAGAAATACTTACAAGGAAGGAGTCTCTATGGATACATATCAAGAGATGAGGAGATGTCCATTTTCACAAACAAAGGAAAACCTACAAGGGAGGAGCTAAAAAGACTCAACTCATGGTGTGCCAAAGATGCATTAGCAAGGTCATACTTACTTAACTCTATCTCTGACTTCCTTCTTCCACACATCAAGAATTGTAAAACATCCCAAGAGACTTGCGATACATTGTCTTCATATTTTTCTTCTGGTACAAGAGCAAGAAAGAATCAATTTTGATTGAGTTTACCACTCAAAGGAAGCAACCCAAGAAAAGTGTTTTAGAATATGTGACCAAAGTCAAGGATGTGGTTGACTAATTGGAAAGAATAGTCGAGGAGATTGAAGCGGAGGAAATTGTGAAACAAGTAATCAATGGCATTAAGGCAGATGACAAATGGGAAAGCTTCACAACTGCTATGGACTTATACATGGACATGCAGATTCAAGATCTTACCACACTCATGGGGCAACTCGTTAACCATGAAGCCAAGCTCAAAAAAAAAATGGAGATTCATCAAGAGATAACAACTCTTTTGCCCTATACACAAATAAAGGAAAGTCTAAAGAGACTTGGGATACATTGTCTTCATATATTTCTTTTAATACAAGAGCAAGGAAGAATCAATTTTGATTGAGTTTACCACTCAAAGGAAGCAACCCAAGAAAAGTGTTTTAGAATATGTGAACAAAGTCAAGGATGTGGTTGACTAATTGGAAAGCATAGGAGAGGAGATTGAAGCGGAGAAAATTTTGAGACAAGTAATTAATGGCATTAAGGCAGATGACAAATGGGAAAGCTTCACAACTACTATGGACTTATACATGGACATGCAGATTCTAGGTCTTACCACACTCATGGGGCAACTCTTTACCCATGAAGCCAAGCTCAACAAAAATGGAGTTTCATCAAGAGGTAACAACTCTTTTGCCCTATACACAGATAAAGGAAAGTTTAAAGAGAAAGGAAAAAGCAAAAAGGTTGAAGATGAAGGTACTACTTCTCAAGATAAGTATGTAGGAAGAGGTAGGAACTCAAGAGGTAGGGGCAGAGGAGGTAAGCAAGGCAGGGGGAGATCCTTCAAATCTTCCACATGCAACATATGTGGATTGTCTAATCACACTACAGATGAGTGGTATAGGAACTACAAGAATCTGAGAGGAAGAGGATATCAAAGAGGGGCTACTCACAATCAAGAGGAAGATTCAATCATACTCAAAGCTAGAACAATAACAACAACGAAAACAACAATCACAACAAGAACTAGCAAGGAGGCTACAAATCAAGCAAAGACCACAACAATTACTCAAAGGATTAAGAGGATTAATTTATTATTATGAACATGGATTCAAAACAAGGTATGAATGATGAATACCTCTTCTATATTGACTTAGGATGTTCAAACCATGTGGCAGGCAATGTATCTCTTCTCTCTGACCTTGAGGAACCCAAGGGAAAGCACCAAGTACAAACATGTGATGACACCAAGCATTCATTGGTCAAGGTTGGAAATGTTAAAACCTCTAATGGAAATAGAAATCTATTGATCAGGGTTCTTTGTGTACCTACAACCACCAAGAACTTGATGAGTGTTGGACAGATTATGGAAAAGGGTTTGCAAGTTAGGTTCAACAAATATTGAGCATTTGTGGAGGATCCCCAACATGGATTCAAGAGAATTGCCAAGGGAGAAAAGATAGGTAAATTATTTACATTTAAACTTGAAGATATAAGGAATATTGGACTTTATAATTACAAAGATCAAACATTATCAGAGCTTGAGATTTGGCATAAAAGATTAGGGCATATTGGTGAGAGAATCTTAAAGCAAATATATAGAGATCAATATGTGCTTGGGGTACCTGATGTATCCAAGCAACAGATGATCTATAAATGTGGTGCATGTCAGTTTGGTAAATCTCATAGGGTATTCATCTCAAAAAAAGGATATATGCATGAGGAATACTTGGAACTTGTCCACATGGATGCGTGGGGAACAAGAAAGGATCCTTCTATTTCAAGCCCAAGGTATTATGTATCTTTCATTGATGATTTCAGTAGGTGGACTATATTATATTTTATGAAGCACAAAGATGAAGTGTTCAATTGCTTTAAGAAGTATCTTGCACTTGTGGAAAACTAAACAAAAAGACGCCTAAAGAGACTAAGGTTAGACGGAGGAGGTGAGTACTTCTCAAATAAATTTGATGCGTTCTTGCAGGATAGATGAATTAGAAGGGAGATTACTTCAAAGTATACCCCTGAGAAAAATGGAGTAGCAGAGAGGAGAAATAGGTTGATTCTTGAAACACCTAGGTCAATGCTAAATGAGAAAAGGTTACCTAATTATTTGTGGGCAGAGAGTGTATCTACTTCCACTTATCTTATTAACAGGTTGCCATCCAAATCACTTGATGGGATGACCCCATATGAAGCATGGCATGGTAGAAGACCATCACTTGATCATTGTAGGATCTTTGGATGTGTTGCTTATCTACATGTTCCATCTCATATCAGAGGTAAGATAGACTCTAAGGCAGAGAAGTGCATCTTTATAGGGTATGATTTAAATAAGAAAGGTTACATGTTTTATAATCCATCCAAAAAAGGATTTATGGTCAGTAGAGATGTTGTGTTTGATGAGAATGATTCTTGGTTTGAAAGTGAATGCAGGAAGGTTAAGTTGCCATATGACTTGGAAGAGGAGTTTCCAAGCCTCACGAAGGAAGAGCCAAGCCAGATTGAAGAAATCAAATCAGATGATGAGGACATCATCAACCTAGAATAATTCAAGGCATGGAAATCAAAGGGCAAGGCCAAGATGAAGAGGTTGGAAGACTTAATTGAATCATCCAACCAAGCTCTAAGGAGATCTCAAAGGGAGAGCAAGAAGCCAAGCAGATATGGGTATGACACTTCTTTAGTTACTAAGCACTCCATTTATCTTGCTAAAGATTTACCCCTTGAAGAGCCTTCATCATATGAAGAGGCAAAGATGAAGGCAAAATGGAAGGAAGCTATGGATGAAGAAATAGAAGCACTCAAGGAGAATGACACTTGGGAGCTAGTGCCAAAGAAGGAATCTATGAAGGTAATTGGTTCTAGAGGGATTTACAAAATCAAGAGAAATTCAGATGGATCCATAAACACATATAAACCTAGACTTGTGGCTAAGGACTTTGCACAAACCCAAGGAGTTGATTATGAAGAGAACTTCTCACTTGTAGCAAAAAATCCAACCATCAAGGTATTGGTAAGTGTGGCTACATCAAGGAATTGGAATATATACCAATTGGATGTAAAAAATGCTTTTCTTAATGGCTCGATTTCAGAGGAGGTTTACATGGATCAACCTCTTGGTTATGAAGTCCAAGCAAGCTAAATTATGTGTGCAAACTAAACAAAGCTCTTCAAGATCAAGGATTCATCATGAGTAAAGCAGATACTTCTCTATTTGTCAAGAGAAGTAATATAGAGCTGATAAACCTATGTGTGTATATTGATGATATCATAGCTACAGGTAGTGATGCCAATGGCATCAATCAGATTAAGATCCAAATGATGCAGGAGTTCAAAATCAATGATCTAGGGTCACTAAAGTATTTTCTTGGACTTCAATTAGTCTATACAAATTTTGGAATTTATATTACTCAAAGAAAGTATGTGCAAGACATGTTGAAGAAGTTCCACTTGGAGGATGCCAAGATAGCTAGCACTCCTATGGAGGTAAACCAAAAATTTAGTGCTCATGGAGGTGATGTGCTTTAATATATTGCAGGATACCAAAGCATAGTTGGAAGTGTCAACTATGCAACATGGTATTGCTTATGGAGTAAGTGTCTTAAGTCAATTCATGCATAAACCTAGAGCACCTCACTTGCAAGCTGCCAAAAGGATCTTGAAGTACCTTAAAGGTACTCAAACTCAAGGTTTATACTTTCCATATACATCAGATTTGGACATCAAACTTTATTCAAATGTAGATTGGGTAGGTTATAAGGATGATAGGAGGAGTACCTCAGGTTATCTTTCATTTTCAGGTGATAAGCTCATTTCATGGTCTTCCAAGAAGCAACCTACTATTGCCCTATCTTCAATAGAGGCTGAATACAGAGGATTAGCCAATGCTACACAAGAAGCCATATGGATCAAATTTCTATATTTAGATTTGGGACTATTTTCTAACTCACCAATGATCTTTGGTGACGATACAAGTTCTTTACATCTTGCAAAAAATCCCATCTATCATGCAAGAAGCAAGCATATAGACGTTCAGTACCACTATGTGAGAGAGAAGCTATTGATGAAGGATATTCAACTTGCATATGTATCCATTAATATGCAATGTGCAGATTTATTGACCAAAGCACTTGATGGTACTAAACTTTGCAAGTTTAAAGCTATGATTGCATTGCAAGACATTCAAGAGAATTGATAAAGAAGAACAAGCCAAGATGTTTGGCTTGATGGGGAGCTGTTGGTGCAAATCCAAGACATCACACTTGGCTAGACATTGAAGAAGACATGTACATCCATTTGATGGAGCATATGAACACTAGCATGTAATAATTTGATCATTACCCAATATAAAAGTGTTTTACATGAAGAGAATATTCTAATTCCACATATCTCATGGAGGTTGGAGAACTAAAAGATACTAATTTCATTTATTTAAGTCTCTCCTAACTTAGAGGAGTACTTTTATGTGAAGCATCTATTTGAATTTCTAAGTTCAGACTTGGAGAAAAGTCACTATATAAGGGAGTTGAAAACTCGTGGCTTCGAGCCCCCATTACTGAGCATATTGTAGATCATTTGATGAGGTTGAGAGGCTTACACTATAGCCTACTCCGAAACCATCATTGAGCATCATATTCATGCCAATGATCATGTATAACATTGTTGCATAATACATTATGTCATTGATCATGTTCATCTCCTTCTCTGCAATCGTCACTCAGAATAGTGTTCTTGTGATGACCCTATCTCAGTGCGTTGTTATCCATTTTCAATGTTATATAGCTTGTTAGAATAAGGTCAAAGTGTACTTCAAGCTCAGAAATTTTGAAGCCATTTGATTTAGTCATTTGGGGGAAAATCGTCCTCAAAGTGGTCAGTGGTCATGATGTGCACATCTCCTAAAAAGTTAGGGGTAAGCTTCTACTTGCTAAAGACATTGATCTTTGTATAGTCTATCATTTTAAGTATTTCTCCATGGAAACATTAGCTCTCTAAGCTTATTAGATACCCTCAGAAGGAAGTTTTGTAATTGCTACTGTATTGTGAGTACTGAGCAAAACATATAGGTGTCAAGGCCAAAATAGTAAGTTTTTGGTATCTAGCTAGTTGCAAACTTATCTATTTTGATCAAATGGTTTGAAGCATCATCTCCAAAGTACATAGGCACTTATTTAGTATCATTGGAAAGTTAAAGGGGCCTACAACACAACTTTGAAGTGAAAGAGGGCAGGTACAAAGTAGGGATTAGTAGTAGCAACTCATTTCTTGAGGTGTCCATCCATCTTTCCCAACATTGAAGATGGTGATATTCTTCATGTTCTTATTCGTGTTGGAGTTCCTATTGCACCCACTAAAGATCAACTTCATTGGGATGGCATAGATGCTCAAGAACATGCATTGTTTAGCTTTGTTTGTGAAACGTGCCATTATTCCTCACATTTGCTCCTACATAACAACAAAGGATGCTTGGGACACATTTATCACTCTATACTAGGCAAGGAATGAGGCTCATGTTGATTAACTCCAAAAATATTTGGAGATTGAGAACATGAATGAAAGAGACTCCATGGATAGGTTCTTGACAAAGATCAAAGATTTGAGGGAGGAGTTGGTTTTTCTTGATGATGTCTTGCCTAACACTTCACTTGTGCAGACTATTTTGAATGGTCTTCTAGATTCATATCATAGTTTTGATTCTACTTTTTGATTAATGATGAAGGGCAATCCAAGTGCCTTAACATTTGAGGAGTTACTCTATGTTCACTTGGAGGAAGATCACTCTAGGCAGAACATGTCCATTATGCATGTTGTAAAAGAAGCTTTCTTGCTAGTCAGAAGGGCAAAGGTAAATAGAGCTCATCTACTAGTAATAAAAAATTTGCTAATTCTACACAATCAAAGAAGGATGACAAACATGAGAAGAAAACAAAAAATGTGAAATTGTTTTGAAAATATTGTAAAGGAATGATCATGTCATAAAGACTTGTCCAAAAGTTGTTGCAACTGAGAGGAAAAAAAAAGGAAGGCTAGAATGGTTGTTGCAGAAGCTTCTAGAACCAAATCAAAGTCTACAAATCTTGTGTAGAATGAAGAATGGGCAAGATGCCCTAGAGGAAGCAACAACCTTCTTTGATACCAATTGTTGGACTTTGAGGTCCTTGAAAGCAAACAAACAGAACAAGGAAGAAGAAGAAGCTTGGAGCACAACACAACACATAAAGTATCAACAAGTGAATGTAAAAAAAATACTAACCTATTATTGTTATATGCATATATACAATCCAAGGGAAGAAAACATCCTAAGAGGAAAAAAAGTGCTCCCACAGTTCTAAGTGTGCTCACGCACATTACTACCAAAATATATCAACATCGTTATATCCCTTTACACAAAAAACATCATCATAAGAGTAAAATAGACATTGGTTGATGGTGTGATTTATGAACCTAAGTAGTGTTCTTGCACCAATAAGATGATCATGAGTGGGTGCATGCAAAAATGCTGAGAGTAAAACTACTACATATGCAAGATTAGGTCCACTCTGTGGAGCATAAAATAGGGAAATATGCACTGAACGTCTTTCCTAAAGTTTCATTGATACCTTTGATACCTGTAATACCGGTTCTTATTCAAAACAAGTCAACCTCATTGATGCATATGCATACCATCTTATCTCCTCGCTTGTTCATGTAAAATGATAGATTTGCAACAATTTCTTTGTATTGAGAATTGGCTACATAATCATCTTACCTCTGTTTCAAGGTCCTTTGCTATGTCTTTAGCCATATAAAACTTTCCTTTGCTTGCAAACATGATTTAGGTACCTACTATTAGCTAGATGGAGCTATGAGAGTATGAAGTAATGAACATGTATTGACTAAATCATATAAAATTACAAAGTCATTGGCAATAAGGCATTCCTCAATGAGTGTAGAATGAGAGAGCTATGAGGTGAGCTCCCCTTCTCAAAGATGGTACATGGAAATGATCTTTCAATCTCGAGATGCACGTGGGATTTTGTTCTCAATTTTTATAGCTTTTAGTTGGAGCCAAGCATTTGAATTTAAATTCAAATATCCACCTAAAAATAATCCTAAAGTATAGGATTTATTCTCTTTTGACTTTAACTCCCAGATGATATGAGATTCCAAGCTACCTAACTCCTCATGGGTCTACATCACTTTTATAATGAGTAATTAGACTCAAAGTTACAAGAGGTTGTACATATGAAGCTTCTCAAGTGATATGCTAATACATCAAGCTTATGTGTATTCATCAAGTATGTAGGCTTGGGCTTAATTGCACCAACACATCAAATACAAGGGCTAGGAAGAACCAACTTTGGATGGAGTTCACAACCTTGAAGAAGCAACCAAAGCAGAGTCTAGCTGACTATGTGACCAAGATGAAGGATGTGGCTGACCAACTTGGGAGCATTGGAGAAGAAATAGAAGAAGAGCAGATAGTAAGGTAGATCATAAATGGCATCAAGGCTGATAACAAATGGGAGTCTTTCACCACAACAATGGATCTGTATATGGACATGCAAATACCTAACCTCAATACACTAATGGGACAACTCTCCACACATGAGAAAAATCTCAAAAAGAATGAAGATAACTCTAGAGGTAAGCAATCTTCTGTGCTTTATGCAGATAGAAATAAGAGTAACGATAAAGGCATAGGTAAAAGGAATGAAGAAGAAGCAAGTACCTCTCAAGTGAACTTCACAAGTAGAGGAAGAGATACTAGAGGAAGGGGCAGAGAAGGAAAGCAAGGCAAGGGGAGATAATACAACTCTTCACCTTGCAATATGTGTGGCTTGAATAATCATACCATAGATGAGTGCTTCAAGAACACAAAGAATTAGATAGGAAGAGGCTTCCATAGAGGAGGCTATGGACAATCTAGAGGTAGGTCCAATAATGGAGGAAGCAATTACCATCATAATTACAAACAAGGCTACAACAACAACTATCAAGGAGGTTTTAGAGGTAGAGGAGACTACAAAAACTATAGAGAAACCAACAGGATTCTCTATTGATCATGAACATGACATCCAAGCAAGGTAAAGATGATGAGCATATATTCTATATTGATTTTGGTTATTCCAATCATGTATCTGATCTTGAAAAACCTAAAGGGAAGCAAAAAGTCCAAATAGCTGATGACACTAGGCACTCTATTAAGAAAATTTGAAATGTTAAAGCATCTAATGGTAACATGAACCTCTTAAGTAAAGTATTATATGTGCCAACCATAACAAAAGACCTAATCAATGTTGGCTAGATTGTTGAGAAGGGCTTACAGGTTAGATTCACAAGGCATGGAGCATATGTGGAGGACCCTGAACAAGGCTTCAAGAGGATTGCAAAAGGTGCAAAATCTGGTAGATTCTTTACATTTGAAGTTGAAGATACCAGAAATATTGCTCTCTTCAATTACAAAGATCAAACCCTATCTGTATTGGAAATATGGCACAAGAGATTAGGCCATATAGGTGAAAGAAAACTAAAGCAAATATGCACAGATCAGAGTGTACTTGGCATTCCAAATGTGTCCAATCAACACATGATCTACAAATGTGGAGCATGCGAATTTGGAAAATCACACAGGCAACCATTCAATAGAAAAGGATACATGTATGAAGACTACTTGGAGCTTGTGCACACAGATGTGGGGGGTCTAAGCAAAGAGCCATCAATCTCACGATCAAGGTACTATGTTTCATTCATAGTTGACTATAGTAGATGGACAATTCTTTACTTCATGAATCATAAAGATGAAGCCTTCACTTGTTTCAAGAAATATTTGGCATTGGTTGAGAACCAAACAGGTAGAATATTGAAGAGGCTCACATCTTATGGAGGTGGTGAGTATTTCTCGCACAAATTTGACTTCTTCTTGTAGCATAGAGGCATAAAGAGAGAGGTTACAACAAGGTACACTCCTAAAGAAAATGGTGTGGAACACAGAAGGAATAGACTAATAGTAGAGGTTGTAAGGTCAATGTTGAATGAAAAGAAACTTCCAAACTACTTATGGGCAAAGGCTATTTCCAGAGCGGCATACTTATTTAAGATTTTTGCATCCAAGTCCTTAGATGGAATGACACCTTATGAGGCATGGAATGGTAGGATACCTTCCTTAGACCATTCTAAAATCTCTGGGTGCATTGCTTATGCACATATACCCTCACATATTAGACAAAAGATTGATCCAAAGGCTAAGAGATGTATATTCATTGGCTATGACCAAAACTAGAAAGGATATAGGTTGTAAAATCCCCCTAAAAAAATATTCACAGTTAGTAGGGATGTGGTGTTTGATGAAAAAAACTCCTGTTTTGAAGGTGATTGCAGGAAAATAAAGTTACCCTATGAATTGGAAAGTGGTTTTCCAACTCTAAGTCAGAAAGAACCATGAATATTAGAAGATATCAACTCAAAATATGAAGAACAAGTTGACTACAAAGCTTGGAAGTCCAATGGAAAGACAAAATTCAAACAATTAGAAGAAATTCCAAAGTCATTTAATCAAGCACTTAGAAGATCGCAAAGGGAGAAAAAGAAACCCATAAGGTATGGCTATGACACATCACTAGTCACCAAGCATTCTATATACATAACTACATATTCTATGTCAGAGGACCCTTCTTCATTTGAAGAAGCCAATAAGAAGGAAGAATGGAGAAAAGCTACATAGGAAGAGATTGAAGCACTTCAAGAGAACAATACTTGGGATTTGGTCCCCAAGAAACCAAACATGAAGGTAATAGGATTCAGGTGGATTTACAAAGTAAAGAAGAATTCAGATGGTTGAATCAATAGGTGGATTATGAAGAGACCTTCTCACCTATGGTTAAGATGCCAACAATCAGGGTTTTAGTAAGTATTGTTGCTTCAAAGAATTAGAACCTGTATCAGTTAGATGTTAAAAATGCAACCCTTAGTGCTTGGATCTCAGAAGAAGTCTACATGGCTCAACCACCAGGATATGAAGACAAGGACAAACTAGATTATGTACGCAAATTAAGAAAAGCACTTTATGGTTTAAAGCAAGATCCTAGATCTTGGGACCATGGGCTTGTCACATATTTGCAGGACCAATGTTTTGTTGCTAGCAAAGTAGATTCTTCTTTGTTCACAAAGAAGAATAAATCAAAATTTATTTATCTATTTTTTTATGTCGATGACATTACCATTATAGGTAATAATGCCAATGCCATTAAGTGAATCAAACCTCAAATGATGGAAGAGTTTAAAATCAGTGACCTTGGATTGTTAACATACTTTCTTGGATTAGAGCTTGTACATTCAAATTTCGGTGTCTTTATTACTCAGAGGAAGTACATTCATGATATGTTGGTTAAATTCAAGATGGAGAACACTAAATTTGTAGGTACAACTATGGAACTCAAGCACAAACTTAGTTCTCATGAGGGAGAACTACTTGAAGACATTACATGTTATCAAAGGCTTCTTGAGAGTCTTAATTATGCAACACTAACAAGAGTGGACATATGCTATGGACTAAGTACATTAAGTCAATATATGCATACACCAAGAAAACCTCACATGGAAGCTGCCAAGAGGATCTTAAAGTATCTAAAGTGTATAATAAATGAGGGGCTATTTTATCCATTCACATCTGACTTGGATATCAAGCTATATTCTTATGCAAATTGAGCTGGCTCAAAAGACGATAGGAGGAGCACTTTTGGCTACTTATCTTTTTCAAGTTCAAAGCTAATTTCATGGTCATCAAAGAAACAACCAAGTGTGGCATTGTCATCAACTAAAGCAAAATATAGAGGCAGAGCAATTGCAACACAAGAGGCTATGTGACTTAAGCTACCATATAGAAATTTTGGATTACATTCTTATACTCCAATGATCTTTAGAGATAACACTAGATCACTTCATTTGGCTGCAAATCTTGCATATCATGCAAAGACTAAACACATTGAAGTCCACTATCATTATGTCAAAGAGAAGCTATTTAGAAAGGACATCCAATTGTCCTATGTATCAACCAATCTGCAATGTGCAGATATGTTAACAAAATCATTGGATGTAACTAAAGTGAACACATTCAAGATGAGGACTGCATTGCTGAAAATCAAGGAGAAATGAAGATCAAGCATGTTAGGCTTGAGGGGGAACTGTTGGTGCACATGAGCCCAAGCCTACATACTTGGACAATTGCATTCACTTCATATAGTCACAGATGACTGTTCCCTTGTAAAACCACAATTACTTTTATTCTTGTAAATGTGCATATGTTAACTTCAATTACACTCATATGGAGTTAGGACAAATCAAATCACGAATCACTTGGTAGGTGATTAATGAAAAAGAAAGTCCTAAAGTTTAGGATTTACTTTATGGTAAGAGCTTGAATTTGAATTCAAAAATTGGCTCTAACTCCAAGCTATAAAAATGGATCGAAATCTCATGTGAGAGAGAGCCCAATTGGGAGATCATTAGAGAGGGATATTTAGTGCTTTTTTTTCAAATGGAGGTTCAGCCGAGGCCTAGTCCTCCATACTTTAACTTTGAAATTGCAATTGTACAAGGAAGGGCATAGTACCCATGGGACCCCCCTTATCCCACAAGAACAGGGGTTCACATAGCTGGGTTAGACGACGCTCACATCTACCGCGTAGCAAGATAAACAGTGGCACATCAGCCACAATACAAGGTTTCTAAGTTAACATGTCCCTTACATGTTGCCGGTGGGGGTTGAACCCTCACCCCTACCTCAAGAGGTGAAAGTCCCAACCACCCAACCAAGCGGCTTGGGACTAGGATATTTAGTGTTTATTGAGCTCATAATATACTTGCATTACTATGCTCACATTGTGCAATAAGAAATTTCCAATGTCTTTGTGACTTTATGTTATTTAATAGACATACATTAATCACATCTCTACTTCACTTCTCTCTTACGATCATCTGAGAATAGTGAACTTCTCAGACTTGGTTCTGATTGCATACTTGATCATTTGATGTGATTTATAGTGATATAGATTCAACATACTATCTATTTTATTATTGCAAAGTCTCATTTTCATTGCTTTTATCAATCTCAAGATAATTCCAAAACTATGCTCACTGGTCTGCATATTGTTGAAGTCTGAAAATGTTAGGATGACCAATGGAATTGCGAAGCGTATTTGTCAGAGTACACTTGATCATTTCAAGTGAAATAACTTGTGATTGGTATTTATCTAAGTTAGATAGATATACCTAAAAGGAATTTGATGAATTTCTATCAGGTTGAGAGAAATCTTCATTTTATTGAGCATGTGTAGAGAGGAAAATACCAAGGTCTAGCTCATAGTTAAATCTCCTACTCAAATGTTTTGATCCATTGATTAGAGGATCATGTTCCAAAGAACTTAAATGATTATAAGGGATCTACATTACACTTCCCAACTTTTTGTTTGCTGATGTGAACCAAGGATTTTCAACACAACTTCATTTTTGGAATCTATCCACCATCTCCTCAAACAATTCTTCTATACAATGATTACTCTTATTGCAAATTGCACAATATACCTTGTTAAGGGCACAATCAGTAGTGATATGACCTGCATTTTAGCATTGTAGGTAATATAATTGTTGTATTGAAGTAGAACCATTTTTTGAAACTAGGCTAATCTTCCTAGACCCCAAATATGCTAGTTGCATTTCCGGATCTACTCGTGTCGCGAGATCCATTATCTGATCTAAAGTTCTAGTTTGATCCAATGTATACATGTAAATCTTTTCTTTAATAGCTGGTTGGAGTCCATCAACAAAACGTTATTGTAGCATTTCTTCTAAAGGAAACTTATTTGTAGGCAATTTCCACATCATAGAGCTGAAGTTTGAAGCGTATTGTTCTACTATTCCTTTCTCCATCATGTATTGTAGAGTACCGTATAGCTCCAAAATGCTTTTGGCAATTTAAAACCACTCTAATAAACAATGATATTGTCTGAGCTAGTTCGCACTCTGTAGTGCATCATTTTGCATGATTCAAAGCATGACATCTTTCGTATACTAAAAGGTTTTATTGAACTTGGTTTTCACAATCGTTAGATATCATTTGATTAATGCTCACTGGTCTAAGATTGTCAAGGCTCGTAAAAGGCAGGGGAGTTGCTTTACTTGCGAAACATAATTCTCTACATATAGTTTATCATTTTAGATGATTCCACTCATGAATGGTAGCTTGGTAAGCTAAATTAAGTTACCCAAAAGGAATTTTAATAATTTCTACTATACTCAGAGAATTGAGTAAAACCCTGAGCATGTGTCTAGATAGCATGTTTTGTGCATTGGATTATATGCCTACCTATCGTTTTGACTCTATCATTTTTGCATCATCTTCCAAGCAACATATATGATCATTTATGCTTATTAATTAGCTAAGGAGGCCCACAACACTCTCCAGGCATCACTTATAACAGGTGTGAAGCAGGTTTTAGCTACACCAACTCATCTCTTGTGATTATCCACCATCTCCTCCAAGAGTGATACAGAGCAAGCATAATCAAAATGGGAGATGGTTTTCCATCCTTCATTGAAAAATTGGATAGGAATAACTACTCAGCATGGTCCCTAAGGATGCAAGCATACCTTCAAGGGAGAAGCTTATATGGATACATCTCAGGAGATGAAGACATGCCAATCTCCAAGAGCAAGAATCAACTAACAAGGGAAGAGGAAGAGAGGCTAACCACATGGTGTGCAAAGGATGCTCTTGCAAGGTCATATTTACTAGACTCAATCTTTGATTTCTTGTTACCTCATTTTAGAAACTGTAAAACTTCCCATGAGACTTGGGAAGTGCTTTCATCATACTTCTCCTCCAACACAAGAGCTAGGAAGAATCAAGTGTGGATGGAATTCACAACTCTCAAGAAGCCATCAAAGCAAGGGGTGACCGACTCTGATACCAAAATGAAGGATGTTGCAGACCAACTTGCAAGCATTGGAGAAGAGATAGAGTAAGTGAACATAGTGAGGCAGATTATCAACGGGATTAAAGCTGATGATAAGTGGGAATACTTCACCACTGCAATGGATCTCCACATGGATATGCAGATACCTGATCTTAACACTTTGATGGGACAACTCTTCACCCATGAAGCAAAGCTCAACAGATAACCCAGGAGGTGACAACCCAAGAGGTAACCAATCTCCTACCCTTTATACAGATAAGAATAAAGCTGAGGATAAAGGTAAAAGCGAGAAACAAGATGAAGAGGCTAGTACCTCTCAAGTCAATTATGCAGAAAGAGGAAGAGATGCTAGAGGTAGGGGCAGAGGAGGTAAGCAAGGTAGGGGGGAGACCCTACAACAACTCACCATGCAACATATGTGGTCTCAACAACCATAGTACTGAAGAATGCTACAAAAATACACAAAGAGGAAGAGGCTTCCATAGAGGAGGCTATGGACAAACAAGAGGTAGGTACAACAATGGTGGAGGCCACTACAACCATAACTACAATCAAGGCTACAACAAAAACTATCAAGGAAGCTTTAGAGAAACAAGGGACTTCAATAACTACACTAAAGATCAAGAGGATTCTTTGCTCATTATGAAAATGACATCCAAGCAAGGTAAAGATGATGAGCATCTCTTTCACATTGACTCAGGTTGTTCAAATCATGTGGCAAGGAATGTAGCACTATTGTCTGATCTTGAAGAACCAAAGGGAAAGCATGAGGTACAAACAAGTGATGACACCAAGCATTCAATCAAGAAAATTGGAAATGTTAAGACATCAGATGGTAGTATGAACCTTTTGATCAAAGTTCTGTATGTGCCTACCATAACCAAAAATTTAATAAGTGTTGGGGATATAGTAGAGAAAGGACTACATGTCAGGTTCACCAAGCATGGAGCATATGTGGAAGACCCCCAATAATGATTCAAAAGGATAGCCAAAGGTGAGAAGTCAAGTAGATTTTTTACTTTTGAAATTAAAGACCCAAGGAACATAGTACTATTAAGTTATAGAGACCAAACCGTATCTGAGTTGGAAATATGACACAAGCGGCTAGGACACATAGGAGAGAGAACTCTAAAGCAAATTTGTAGGGATCAATGTGTGCTTGGGATTCCTAATGTGACCAAGTAGCAGATGATTTAGAAATGTGGAGCTTTCCAATTTTGGCAAAGCTCATAGGAAACCATTCAATAGAAACCGAGACATCCATGAAGATTATTTGGAGCTTGTACACACTGATGTGTGGGGTCCTAGCAAAGATCCATCCATCTCAGGTTCAAGGTACTATGCCTCTTTTATTGATGATTGTAGTAGATGGACAATTATCTATTTTATGAAGCATAAGGATGAGGTGTTTACATGTTTCAAGAAATATTTGGCATTAGTGGAAAACCAAATAGGAAGGAGCTTGAAGAGAATCAAGTGTGATGGAGGTGGTGAGTATGTTTCACATGAGTTTGATCTATTTCTATAGGATAGAGGCACAAAGAGGGAAGTAAAAACCATATATACTCCATAATTGAATGGAGTGGTAGCGAGAAGAAACAGGTTAATTGTTGAGGCAGCTAGGTTTATGGTAAATGAGAAAAAATTACCTAATTATTTATGGGAAGAGGTTTTTTTCTATAGCCACCTATTTGGTTAATAGGTTTCCATCCAAGTCATTGGATGGTATGACACCATATGAAGCTTGGAATGGCAGGAGACCCTCATTGGATCATTGCAAGATATTTGGGTGCATTGCATATGCACACATCCCATCACAAATCAGAGGGAAACTTGACCCTAAGGTCGCGAAGTGCATATTCATTGGGTATGATCAGAATCAAAAGGGATATAGATTTTATAATCGCAATAACAAGGCATTCATAGTTAGTAGGGATGTAGTATTTGATGAGAATAATTCTTGGTTTGAAGATGATTCTAGGGAAGTCAAATTACCATATGATTTCCAAAGTGATTTTATAATCGCAATAACAAGGCATTCATAGTTAGTAGGGATGTAGTATTTGATGAGAATAATTCTTGGTTTGAAGATGATTCCAGAGAAGTCAAATTACCTTAAATCAAGAAGACGAACACCAAACAGAGGACATCAACACAGAAGATGAGGAGAATAATGACTTCAAAGCTTGGAATTCAAGAGGCAAGCTCATACAAGCAACTAGAGGATCTACCCAAGTCTTCTAATCAAGCTTTAAGGAGATCACAAAAAGAAAGTAAGACGCCCATAAGGTATGGATATGATACCTCCTTAGTCACAAAGCACTCTCTATACATCACTAAAGATTTAATGGTAGAGGAGCCTTCTCCATTTGAAGAGGCTAAGAAGAAGAAAGAGTGGATAGAAGCCATGTAGGAGGAAGTGGAAGCATTGCAGGAAAACAACACTTGGGACCTAGTTCCCAAGAAACTAGATATGAAGGTAACTGGTTCAAGGTGGATATATAAAGTTAAAAAGAACTTTGATGGTTTTGTAAATAGATACAAGGCAAGACTAGTGGAAAAGGGATTTGCCCAAACACATAGTGTAAATTATGAAGAAAAAATTTCACCTATGGCAAAGATGCAACCAATCGAGGTATTGGTAAGTCTTGTTGCATCTAAAAATTGGAATTTATATTAGTTAGATATCAAGAATGCATTTTTAAATGGTTGGATATTAGAGGAAATGTATATGGCACAAGCACCAGGTTTTGAAGATGAAGAAAGATCAAGATATGTATGCAAGCTTAGAAAAGCACTCTATGGTCTCAAGCGAGCTCCTAGGGTTGGAACCATATACTAATTACCTATATGAAGGATCAAGGCTTTATAGCAAGCAAGGCAGATTTTTCTTTGTTTGTGAAGAAGAATAAATTAGAGATCATCTACTTGTGTGTCTATGTAGCTGATATAATTATTACACGTAATGATTCTAATGGTATCAAGCAGGTCAAGGCTCAATTGATGAAGGAATTCAAAATCAATGATCTAGGGTTTTTAACCTATTTGCTTGGCTTAGAGCTTGTGTATACAAATTCAGGTATATTCATCACACAAAGAAAGTACATAAATGATATGTTGGTAAAGTTTAAGATGGAGAACACTGAAGTTCTATGTATTCCTATGTAGATCAATCATAGTTAAGTTCACGTGAAGGTGAACCACTTGATGATATTACAGGGTATCAACAACTTGTGGGTAGTCTTAATTATGCTACCTTGACAAGAGTGGATGTTGCATATGTTGTGCATACATCGACTCAATTCATGCATGTACCAAGGAAGCCACACATGGAAGTTGCAAAGAGGGTTCCTAAGTACCTAAAGGGTACAATGAATGAGGGATTATTCTATCCCTTGACTTTTGACATAAATATAAAGTTATATTCTGATGCAGATTGCTGGCTCCAAGGATGATAGGAGAAGCACGTCACACTACCTATCTTTTGCAGGTTCAAAACTCATGTCATGCTCATCCAAGAAGTAACCAGCCGTGGCCTTATCTTCCATAGAAGCAGAGTATAGAGGTTTCGCTAATGCAATTCAAGAACCTATGTGGCTTAAGCAATTGTATGTAGATTTGGAGATACATTCCTACACTCCAACTATCTTTGGAGATAATACAAGCTCACTTCATTTGGCTGCTAATCCTATGTACCATGCTAGGAATAAGCATATTGAAGTGCATTATCATTATTTTAGAGAGAAAATTTTAAGCAAGGATATTCATTTAGCATATGTATCAACTCATTTGCAATGTGAAGATTTACTTACCAAAGCATTGGATGGAGCAAAGATGAGAAGGTTCAAATTGATGATTGGGCTGTAAGAGATCAAGGAGCAATGGAGATCAAGAATGTTAGGCTTGAGGGGAGCTATTGGTGCAATTAAGCCCAAGCCTACATACTTGATGAGTACACATAAGCTTAATGTATTGGCATATCACTTGAGAAGCTTCATATGCACAACCTCTTGTAACTTTGAGTCTAATTACTCATTGTAAAAGTGATGTAGACCCATGAGGAGTTACGTAGCTTGGAATCTCCTATCATTTGGTAGTTAAAGTCAAGAGAGAATAAATCCTATACTTTAGGATTACTTTTAGGTGGAGATTTCAATTCAATTTCAAATGCTTGGCTCCAACTAAAAACTATAAAACTTGAGAAGAAAATCCTATGTGCATCTCGATTGATTGCATAATTCAAAGCATGAAATCTTTCGTATATTGTCTACTTTGAACTTACAAAGTTTCATTGAACTTGGTTTTCACAATCGTTAGATATTATTCGATTAATGCTCACTGGTTTGTGACTACAAGGCCCGTAAAAGTCAAGGGAGTTTCTTTACTTGCTAAACATAATTCTTTGCATATAAGGTATCATTTTGGATGATTCTAGTGATGAATGGTAGCTTATTAAGCTAATTTAAGTTCCCCAAAAGGTGTTTTACTAATTGCTGCTATACTTAGAGAACGGAGTAAAACACTGAGCAAGTGTCTCAACCAAAATAGCAAGTTTTGTGCATTGGATTATATGCCTACCTATCTATTTTGACTCTATCATTTTTGCATCATCTTCCAAGCAACATATATGATCATTTATGCTTATTAGTTATCTAAGGAGGCCACAATACTCTCAATCCATCACTTATAGCAAGTGTGAAGTAGGTTTTAGCTACACCAATTCATGTCTTGTGATTATCCACCATCTCCTCCAACATGATGGGAAGTCTGAAGAAAGTACTTCCCAAGTCTCTTGGGAGGCCTTGTAATGCCTAAAATGAGGTAATAAAAAATCAGATATTGATCTACGTATATAAGATGTGGGTAAATCATCCTTTTCACACCATGTAGATAGTCTTATTTGCTCTTCTCTTGTAGGTTGATGTTTGCTTTCAAATATTGCCGTTTCTTCATCTCTAGAGATGTATCCATACAAGCTTCTTCCTTGGAGGTAAGCTTGCATCCTTAAGTTCCATGCTAGATAATTTCCTCTATCCAATTTTTCAATTAATCATGGAAACCCGTCTCCCATTTTGCTTTGATGTTGCTCTGATACCTTTGTTTGAAGAGATGGTGGATAGATTATAGAAATGAAGTGGTGTTGCAAGTCCTTGCTTCACACCAGCCAAGAAAAAGTTGAGAAGTGTAATGTAGACCCTTTGCGCTTCCAAAGATCACAAATAATCATGTAAGTGGTTTGAAGCATGATCCTCTAATCAATGGATCAAAATAGATGGGTAGGAGATTCAACTATGAGCTAGAACTTGCTATTTTTGTCTCTACATATGCTCAATAAAATGAATAGTGCTCGCAACCTACTAGCAATTGATTAGATTCCGTTTGGGAGTATTTATCTAACCTAGATAGATACAAATCACAAGCTATTTCACTTGAAATGATCAAAGTGTACTCTGAGAAATAAGCTTAGCAATTTGACTCATCATCCCAACATTTTTGGGCTTCAACAATATGCAGACCAGTGAGCATAGTTTTGGAAATATCTCGAGAATGATAAACAGAATGAGAATGAGACGTTTCACCAATAAAATAGATAGTATGCTAAATCTATGGCACTTTCAAGCCCATCAAATGATCAAGTATGCACTGAGAACCAAGTCTCAGAAGTTCACTATTCTAAGATGATAATAACAGAGAAGTGAAATAGAGATGTGATCAATGTATGTGTATTAAAAGACATAAAGCTACAAAGAAATTGGCAATTTAGTATTGCTCAATGTGAGGGTAGTGATGGAGCTGTAATATGAGCATACTAAACATTAAATATCCCTCTTTAATGATCTCCCAATTGTGATCTCTCTCATGTGAGTTTTTGATCCATTTGTATAGCTTGGACTTGGAGCCAATTTTTGAGTTCAAATTCAAGCTCTTACTAGAAAGTGAATCCTAACTTTTAGGACTTTCTTTCTCATTGATCACCTACCAAGTGATTCGTGATTTCTTGTTTACAAGGATAGAAAAAATTGCTTGTTTACAAGGGAATATTCATATGTGACTACATGAAGTGAATGCAATTATCCAAGTATGTAGGCTTGGGCTCATGTGCACGAACAAGAATCCAGGTTTAATGGAAAGAACACCTTAGTGGCTTCTACAAACATAGATGCCCCTTTGTGGAAAGGAAATCGGATGAGATACAAGCCACAAGTCCACTCTAGACAATGGCAGGATAGCTAGGATGTTAGAGTATCTAGATTAGTGCAATACTCAGGTCCATAGCAATTTCCGAAACAATGGGGAGGGTTCCATCAAAATTTTCAAGAATTTGGTAGCGATAGGAGGTTTAGACAACCAATCCCAAGCAACACAAGGAATCGGCCAATACAATGTGAGTTTTGTTTGGAATACAGACATCAATGATGGGAATGTGAAGAAGCAAAAGAATACGATCAACAGAAATAGGCAGCTAAGCTTAAAGCACCTATGGCTAATGTGATGACCTTAGAATATTTGGAACCCTCAACATCGATGGTCATTAGGTCGCAACATGAATATTAGAGTGGGTAGAGATCAAATCACATGATACCAATGAAGCAAAAACAAAGACAAAAAAAAGTAGTGCAGTGGGCTCGAGAGTACCCACCATATTATGTGGATCCTAAGTCGTTTCCCATAGAAAGATATAGCAAAGAACAACATAGTAAACTCAGCAAGACAACTGTTAAACCCACTCACAAGGTTAAGAAAACAGGAAAGGAAAAGGAGAATTTTGGATATCCATCTAAGTCCATGGTTTCCGAAGTTCAGTAGTAATCACCTAATGATCAAGAGGTTGCCACTAGCATTTGGAAACAGCAGCCCAGAGTAGAATGAAACCAGAAGAATCCGGATCCCAAAGCATCGGAGGACAATACCTCTTGTGACTTATTGCAAGACTCACATATTAAATTATCACTAGGATCTTTACTAGAACTCGTTGCGGCCTTCCAAAAGCAATTGTTAAAGCACTTACAATTAGAAATATATTCACTGTATCTGAGTCTAGAACCTTTGGTTTCTATGGTCAAAGATGTTCCGGATAGAATAGTGGACTATGCAATCCCCACGATTATGGTCTCGTATAAAAGTATAGCCATACCCAAGGTTTTGATTGATGGTGGGTCTAGTATTAACATCACCTCCACCACTACATGTAAAGAGATGGGTTGGAGTAGCATTGAGCCAGCCCCATTTTTTGTCCGGATGGTGGATCAGTTGCAAGTACATCATGTAGGGCTGATTAAAGATATCACCATTACAATTTCTCAGGTGATGTTTAATATTACTTTTGTAGTACTAGAACTCAAAGGGAAAAATCTAGATTATAATTTACTGTTGGGACGGCCCTAGCTATGAAACACAAAAGTCGAAGAGAATTGGGATAAGACTATCACCTTCAAGAAAGGATATGTAAAGTTTTTGGTCCCATTAGAAGGGGATAAATACTGTCTTCAGAGCATAAATCCATACTGGTAGAACCTCCTCACATGTTGGATGGCCTAGAGGAAGATGAAGAGCAACAATTTCTTGAAGGTAATAGGGATATCTTATCCCTTAGGGTTGTGGATGTAAATTTAGCTATCAGTCCAGACTCTGATATCATAGTAGTCATTGTTTGTCAGAACCCATGGAACCAAAAGTGGGGAATATTGCAGATACCATAATGAAAGATCCCATGGAGCTAGGAAAAATTCGGATTGAAGAAGATATATTAGAAGTCATGATTCTTGATAGTGGAGAAGGCCCAAAGCCTATTTGAATCTGTATGGAGCTTGGTCCAGAATTCTTGATGGCATTGATTTCCCTCCTACAATACTACAAAGAGGTGTTTGCATGGACATATGCTGATATCAAGGGTCTTGATCCCAAGCTATATGATGAGCAAATTTTGCTTAAACCCGACACTACACCAATCATGCAGCAATGGTATATGATGAAGCCCGACTTTGAGGAGTAGGTGAAGCACGAGCTAGATAGATTAATGAAAGTTGGATATATTGTACCCTTAGAGAATCCTGAATGGATCTCTCCAATTTTCATTGTCCCGAAGAAGAACAAGCAAGTGTGAATTTGTGTGGACTATAGAGAATTAACTACAACAACAATACTAGAACCTTTTTCGCTACCATTTTTGGATAATATGCTGGATGAGGTAGGAGGTCACAATATGTATTCTTTCCTTGAAGGTTTTAGTGGATACAATCAAGTTCGAATGGTAGAGGTGGATATACCTAAAATGGCATTCATCATGAATTGGGGAGTATTCACCTATATGGTCATGTGGTTTGGGTTGCGGAAGATGCCAAGCACTTTCCAATGATGTTTGCAACAAATCTTCACTTCGTACCTGACATCTTTTATGCGGTTTTTCTTAGACAACTTCTCAGTTTCTGAGAAGGTGGCCATGCATCTGGAGCACTTACATTCATGCTTTGATTACTATGAAAAGGTACATCTTTGGCTTAATCCTAACCAATCCAGGTTTGTAGTTAAATGCAAAAAATCACTAGGCCACATTATTTTGAGGAAAGGCATAGCAGTAGACTTTGATGGCACGGTTGGCATCTATGAGGTCTGTCACATATTTCCATACCACTGAACAAGTTAGCGCATATTAGACCGGTGGATATTGTGTGGACAAAGGAAGCCCAAATTGCCTTCGAGCAACTCTGGATGATGTTAGCCACGATGCCAGTTTTGAAAGCTCCATAATGGAAATAGCCTTTTCATGTGTTTGTAGACACTTAAGATAAAGCTATTGGCAGTGTACTTATGCACGAGGATCACAATTGGTTGTGACCAGTCTATTATGCTAGTTGACGATTAACAAGAGCAAAGCAAAATTACTCAATTAAGAAACGTGAATGTCTCAGACTCATCTACTCCATAAAGAGGTTTCAACATTACTTGATGGGATGATCTTTTACCTTCCATGTAGACCACAATGCCCTACTGTATTTGGTGAAGCAACAAAACTTGGTTGGATGGCTTGCTAGGTGGGACCTCTTGTTGCAAGAACTTGAGTATGAGATTGTTCATCGTCCCAGCACAATTCATGCCATTGTAGATTTCTTGTCTCATATCGATCATAGAGAACCCCCAGCAGATGTGGATGATACCCTTTCGGATGTGGAGGTCTTCATCGTGGACGAGATCTCGAACACCCCTCAAGCTTTACCAACTTGGTACGAAGAGTTGCTGAGCTTCTTGCAGAATGGCATCACTCCATCTCATTTGAGATTTGTAGCTAGAAAGAAATTGGGACTTTGTATTCACTGCTTTACGAAAACTATGGGAAAATTATACCACAATGATCCAAATGGAATTTGGTTACGATGTGTACCACCCCATGAGGTCACTACAATTATATCCAAAGCTCATGTTGGCGATGCATGCGGTCACTTTAGTCATTTGATTATAGTCCAAAAAATCCAATAGGCCAAATTGTGGTGGCCAAAAATGTATGTAAATGTTCAACATGTAGTGCCAAATTGTGATCTGTGTCAATGAACCGGTGAACCTCACGATAGTAAGCATTTCCCATAGCAACCATTGGGGCCTTGAATTTATCGGCCCAATCAAACCACCAGCAGCAAAGAGGGGAGCCCTATATATTTTTACTTGTACCAACTATTGCACACAATGGGTGGAAGCCTAGGCAACCAAATAGGCTACAATAGGAAAATTAGTAAAGAACTCTAGAATGAAAATTTTCCCTGGTACGATCTTCCTTTGGAACTAGTGTCCGATAAGGGAACTCATTTCTCAAATTAGCTAGTTTCAAAATTAACCTCAGAGTACCACATTAAGCACAAATTTAGTTCTCCCTATTATGGATGGGCCAATGGATTGGCGAAAAGTACCATCAAGGTCCTCCTCCACATGTTACAAAAGATGCCACTAGATTCTACAAACTAGTGGGAAATGATTCTTCGCACTTTGTGCTCGGCGTACAAGACTTCCTATAAATTTTCTATTAGAAGCACCCCTTTTAAATTGCTTTATGGCTAGGCGGCGATTCTTCCATTTGAATTTGTGGTGCCAAGTCTCCAAATTGTGGTCAAGAACCCATTGGTTCCAGAAGACGCATTCGCTGATCGGATGGATCACCTGAGATAATTAGATGTGCATTAGTACCATAGCTTTATCTTATTGTAGCAGGTGAAAAATCATCAGAAGAAATGGCATTAGGGAACCTACGAATGAAGATTTTTCATCTTGGTGATCTTGTGCTACACATTCATTCTAAGAGGATGCAGAAAATGGGTACGTTAAAATTGCAGTGGACCAATCTGTTCCAGATTCACAAGCTTTGTGGAACAGGTTGTAAGACAATAGTTAAACAATATAACACAGGAGCAATAGCAGAGAAGATAACAGATATAGGAGAATCTCAACAATTTTCTACTAGCAGCAAGTACAAAGATGATGGCGTTGTCCACCCGTGCGCTCTCAAGGTAGAACTTAAATGGTGATCTAGACAACTCTAGATAGGGAGATACAAGGTAGAGGTATGCTGGCTCAACTCAATGTCTTAGGTAGTGCAGAAGTCATGTATATATAGGATCATGGGTGGCCTGCCATGGATGGCTATACATGGGCGGTAGAGCGTGGGCGGCCACCGCCCGCGTAATTGCCATACACGGCTTAGACTGGTTGAACCGACCTAACAAATATAAATGATTTCTGACTCCGACAGGGAATATTCCATGGAATATTCCCTTTACCGTCGCGCCGGGGGCGCTGCCCCCGGACCCCCACCAGGGGGCCCGCTGGTCCCCTGGGACCCCCCAGCCAGGGGGCCCGCTGGCCCCCTTGGACCCCCCAGCCGGGGCTGCTCACCGCTGCCCCGGACCCCACAATTGGGGACCCTGGTAACTCCCTTTCCTTATAATATCTTACATGGTCCAATATGACCTTCATCCAACATTCAAGTTGGGATTCCCATCAATTGGGTAATGCACACTTGGCTTCTCCTCATAAAGGGGGCCTTACAAAATGTGCATACAATCATGAGGGGTAGACATTGATCATACTCTAACACCCCCCCTCAATGTTTACCGATGATAAATCAAGTAGGTCTCGGTCCTATGCCCATCTGTTGAAGATGCTTGTTGAGCTGCTCTCTTCCAAGTGCTTTAGTGAATATGTCAGCACAATTTGCCTCTGTTGGGCAATATTCTAGCTCCACAATTTCATCTTCAATTAGCTCACGAATGTAATGGTACTGTACTTCTATGTGCTTGGTGCGAGCATGAAATACTGGGTTCTTTGCAATAGCCATACAACTTTGATTATCACACTTGAGTACAATTGGCATATTTGATGGAAAGCCTATATCTGCAAGAATTCTCCTTAACCAGACTGCCTCACAAGAAGCAAAACAAGCTGCTTTGTACTCTGCTTCAGTGGAGGAGAGTGCGAGAGTTGGTTGCTTCCTACTTACCCAAGAAAATATTCCTGAACCAAGTGAGAAACAATATCCAGAAACTGATTTTCTAGAATCACAATCTCCAGCCCAATCTGAATCACAATATCCTTGGAGTGTATCACCTGTGGTATACAAAATACCAAAATCCAAGGTTCCTGCAATGTACCTTAGAATTCGCATTCCAGCATTCCAGTGACTCTCCTTAGGTTTGTTGGAAAACCTGCTTAACACTCCAACAGCATAGCAAATGTCTGGTCTAGTGTTGCACAGAAAAATAAGACTTCCAACGAGCTTCCTATACTTCTTAGCATCTACATCAGGCATGTTATCATCCATAGATAGCTTATGATTTACCTCCATAGGTGTGCTAGTTGGTTTGCAGTCCATCATTCCAAATGCCTTGAGAATTTCTTTGGAATATTTTTGTTGTGAGATGAAAATGCCATCCTTTCTTTGCCATACTTCAATTCCCAGACAAAAATGGAGTAGACCTAAGTCTGTCATTTCAAACTCAGTGCCCAAGCTGATCCGAGTTTGATTGATGAGTTCCTGATGATCTCCTGTAATGATCAAATCATCTACATATACAATGACAACAACTAGCTTGCTATCCCTTTTCGTTACATACAAGTTAGCATCAGAAGTACTTCTTTCAAAACCCATATTTTTGAAAAAATGATCAATTCGTTGGTACCAAGCCCGTGGAGCTTGCTTAAGTCCATACAAAGCTTTCTTCAACCTGCAAACTTTATTTTCTGAATTGGGCACCTCAAAACCTGGTGGTTGAGATACATATACCTCCTCCTTGAGGTGACCATTCAAAAATGCAGATTTGACATCCATCTGGAAAATAGGCCAAGACTTTTGTGCAGCTACTGCAAGTACCGTCCGAATAGTTGTCATGCGTGCTGTTGGTGCAAAAGTTTCTTGAACATCAAATCCTTCAATCTGTGAAAAACCCTGTGCAACTAATCGTGCCTTATACTTTTCTAATGTTCCATCAGCTTTATACTTAGCTTTCCAAATCCATTTAGTACCTATTACCTTCTTCTTTGGCGGCAAGTCGACTAGATCCCATGTATCATTTTTGAGTATACTATCATACTCAGACTGCATTGCCGCTCTCCAATCTGGATCATCAATGGCTTCTTCAATGGTGGTAGGTTCCTTTATCGAACCCATGATATCTGCCATTAGAGCCATGTTAACAATGTGTTCTGAGGCTCTTCTTTGCTCCTCTATTCTCTTTGATCTTCGTAATCCATCCGATGATGATTCTGGTGCATCTACATGTGGATTGTGATCATCAAAGAGCTGTTGTGCCCACTTCGGTAGTGGCTTACGCTGTGCAGCTACAATTGGTTGGCTTTTTATTGAGGAAATTTCTCCATCAGATGTTTCCTCCTCCTCAACTTTAACCTGTCTTTTGATAGGCACAAGGTGAGATATTTCTCCGTTTGATGAGATAGTAGATTTACCTTTATCTTCTACTAAGTGTGGTCGTTCATCGAACACCACATCTCGGCTGACAAAAATCTTCCTTGCCTCAGGATCCCATAACCTGTATGCTTTAGACTCTTCACTATATCCTAGGAAGACACACTTTTTGCTTTTTGAATCCAACTTTGATCTTGTTGAATCAGGAATATGTGCATAACAGAAACAACCAAAAATTCTGAAATGCAAAACTGAAGGCTTTTTACCAGAATATGCTTCTTGAGGAGTCATCCCCTTCAGAGCTTTTGTGTAGCTGCGATTGAGGATGTAGACTGCTGTATTGACTGCTTCTGCCCAGAATGAATCAGGCATGTCTTGAGCCTTTAACATACAACGAGCCATTTCAACTACTGTCCTGTTCCTGCGCTCAACAACGCCATTTTGTTGAGGTGTATGAGCTGTGGTAAGTTGCCTTTTCACACCATGCTCCTTACAGTAATTGTTGAATTCTGTTGACAAGAATTCACCTCCTCTATCTGTTCTAAATTTCTTCAGTTTCCTTCCTGATTCACTTTCTACATACTTATGCCACGCTTTAAATTTTTCAAAAGCATCAGCCTTCTCTCGAATGAAATAAACCCACATCTTTCTACTATAATCGTCGACTAACAGCAAGAAGTAGAAAGATCCTCCTAAAGCAGGTGTAGACATTTTACCGCAGAGATCAGCATGTACCAACTCTAGAGGAGCTTGAGATCGATTGCTGGTCTCTCTTGGAAATGCCTTTCGTTGTTGCTTGCCCATCATACAAGCTTCACAAGGTTCCTGCAACTCTGAAAATGCAGGCAAATGAGCAACCATCCCTGTTCGTTGCATCTCCTTCAAAACTGCAAATCCGAGATGCCCAAATCGTTGGTGCCATAACCTGCTTACATCTTTATCTTCTGTAGCAGTTAAAGCACTTAACTCATACAAGTTATCCCGTCGTGTGCCTTTACCTACAACATTACCTGATGAATCCATGATTTCCGCACCACTCTTATTGAAGTGAACTTCGAGTCCACGATCTGTTATTGCAGAAACTGACAACAAATTTCTTTTGAGTGTAGGTACATAGAGAACATCGGATAACTTTTTCTCAACATCTGGAGAAGTGATAAAAGAGATGGTTCCAGTTCCTTCAGCTGGACACTTGGAGTCGTTTCCCACCACTACATTGATGGATTCCCGTAGAGGCACTAGGGAACTATACCAATCCTTTTTACTAGTCATATGGCGAGAAGCTCCACTATCTAAAATCCATGGCTCATCAACACGAGCTTGAGCAGATGAACATACCTCTTCAATAGCTACCCAAAGTTCCAGCTCTGTGTTGTTTGCAGACTCTTTGTTCTTCCATGATGATTTTACAGTCCCATTCCGTTCATCAGCTTGCTTCTTTCTGCAATCCTTGATGGCATGGCCTTTCTTTTCACAATAGAAGCAACTTCCTGTGAACTTTTTCTTCTTTGGCTTCTTCTTTGATCCCTCCGAAGAGCCTTTACCTTTTGCATTTGCTGAGAATGCAGCATCAGTTGTACTTTGCCGATTCTTCAGCCGCATCTCTTCTTCTAAAAGCATGGCACAAAACTCTTCAAATGTAAGAGGAGTTGGCCTTACCTGAGTGTTAAGGGCTGTTACTAATCCATCATACTTTGCTGGAAGAACACGTACAGATCTTCGAGCTAGCTCTTCTGGTGTTATAACAACACCAACTGCAGCCAATTGATCTTGAAGATGCTTTATCCGTTTGATAAAATCTTCAGCCTTTTCAGAATCAGAATGCTTTTCATTTGCCAACTGATTTTCTAAATTCTGTATCCTAGTGTGGTTCTTGGTCTCATATTGTCGAGCCAATATGCCCCAAGCCTCATGTGCTTTAGTAGTATGTTGAACTAAAGTAAGCACAGAATCACTTACACTAGTGACAATCGCACATAATGCATCAGCATTCCGCCTCTTCCAAGCTCGTAGAAGATCTGGATCTGGCTGAATCATCAATATTGAATTTGCTGGATCTTCAACTGGTATAGGCTCTGGATCCAATCCCATCGGTCCCATGACAGTGTCAAGTAATTCATAGGAGTCCAAAATTGCAGAAATTTTGAACTTCCAGAGTGTATAGTTGGTTCCATCCAGCTTCCCTTCAGTGAATGCAGGTGGACGAATTCGAATAGGTGCAGCATTAACATTAGGTGAAGCACCAAGACTAGTGTTCGACGATGAAGCCATCATGTAATCACTCGAATAATCTACTGATATTCTAGTCTGCTAGTAGGCTAAAATAATGATACTTCTCAAGCTATTCGAACCTTACAGCTCTGATACCATGTAAGACAATAGTTAAACAATATAACACAGGAGCAATAGCAGAGAAGATAACAGATATAGGAGAATCTCAACAATTTTCTACTAGCAGCAAGTACAAAGATGATGGCGTTGT
Organism: Ceratopteris richardii; assembly: GCA_020310875.1. Taxonomy (NCBI): domain Eukaryota; kingdom Viridiplantae; phylum Streptophyta; class Polypodiopsida; order Polypodiales; family Pteridaceae; genus Ceratopteris; species Ceratopteris richardii. The sequence continues at coordinate 7,036,011 of CM035423.1, forward strand.
CCACCCGTGCGCTCTCAAGGTAGAACTTAAATGGTGATCTAGACAACTCTAGATAGGGAGATACAAGGTAGAGGTATGCTGGCTCAACTCAATGTCTTAGGTAGTGCAGAAGTCATGTATATATAGGATCATGGGTGGCCTGCCATGGACGGCTATACATGGGCGGTAGAGCGTGGGCGGCCACCGCCCGCGTAATTGCCATACACGGCTTAGACTGGTTGAACCGACCTAACAAATATAAATGATTTCTGACTCCGACAGGGAATATTCCATGGAATATTCCCTTTACCGTCGCGCCGGGGGCGCTGCCCCCGGACCCCCACCAGGGGGCCCGCTGGCCCCCTGGGACCCCCCAGCCAGGGGGCCCGCTGGCCCCCTTGGACCCCCCAGCCGGGGCTGCTCACCACTGCCCCGGACCCCACAATTGGGGACCCTGGTAACTCCCTTTCCTTATAATATCTTACATGGTCCAATATGACCTTCATCCAACATTCAAGTTGGGATTCCCATCAATTGGGTAATGCACACTTGGCTTCTCCTCATAAAGGGGGCCTTACAAAATGTGCATACAATCATGAGGGGTAGACATTGATCATACTCTAACACAGGTTCCTTTGGAGTAACCAAGTAGCCTGCACAAAATTGCCAATAGCCATTAATGGGTCTAAACTATGGCCCTATTAGACTTCGAAAGGGTAAACTACATTTCAAAAGTTCAAAAGAAAATATATATTCATTTACATAAATAAGATAGAATTTTCTATGAATAAAAAATACATGATCGTGTAGTAATCACTAATAATCACCAGAGTAACTACTCTAGATGCAAATCATACATGCAATCAACAACGCCAATGACTATAACATTTCAAATCCGATAGCACAATTCTTATTTTGCAAGCTACGATGAGTGTAGAATCACTGGAGTTAAGATACCATTTAGGGTAATAATGATGTAGACTCGATGCTATCAACATAGAAACATAGGCCATAAAAGGCTAAGGACCAAGCCCAATCCGGCTTATTTGGCTAGGTTGTAGGCAAGCGAGTGAGGTGAACAGAGCGAACAGATCGGCACTAGTCTACATCACTCAGTAGACGATGTGGCATTAGAGATATGGCAATCACTTTCTCTGAGTGCCATCTCTTGAACATACTAGAGATGCTATCATAGGAGCCAAAAGATTGGCTCGAGTGCATGGGAATCTTGTAGTGTGCATTGTTGGATTGGAGGAGTATTCATCCTCATCCACAAATGAAAGAGATTGCCAAAGAGATAGCAGAATAGACAGACGACAATGTTGTCAATACCCAGGAGCTGAGCCTGTGAATAGGGCAAGACACTTTTCAGCTAACACCAACCTTAATCATAGAAAGACTACATGTAGCTAGTATGGGAATAACAGAGAGTACAGAGCGTATGGATGTAGCAGAAATTTGCACATTATTGGGAAAACCATGCTTTGGTGAATATCAGTTTGCACAGCTTCCATATAAAAATCGATTAATTAAAATGGTGTTATTGTTAATGACAATGATTATAAATCTGCAAGCAAAACATTACAGAGTATTCCAACAACTATTTGCTTTGATGAAGGAATCGGCTAAAACCCAAGTTAATTGGGCAGAAATTATTTTGTGAAAGTTAAAGAAGGAGGTGAGAAGACTCTTCAGGTGGTCCAAAAGAGCTATTAATGCAGTACTGGACTCCAAACTGGGATTCATATTTACTTTATTGTTTACCAAAAGGTGAGTTTTCTTACCTCAAGAATACATAGTATGCATGATGAAGGTTTTCCTTCAAATTTTAAAGAAGGGGCTATAGAGTCGAAGCCAATAGAAGGGACTTCTTAGGACTAGATGATGAATGATAGAGATGAAGAAGAGGAGTCCAAAAGGTAGCAGGTAGAGGAGAATCAACGAAAAGAAGATGACGGGAAGGCTACATAGGAAGAAGTTGAGAGGAAGACAAGAGAGAGAAGAGGCAGCACAAAGAGAGGAAGAGACAAAATGAAAAAGATTAGAAGAAGAAGCAGAAAAAGTGCACCATGCTACAGAAGAAAGACAAAGGAAGTCTGAAGCCGATGAAGAGTGTTGTCACTAGCAGCAACAGCAAGGGGACCATACAAGAGAGACATCTCGTAAGATTCCAATGTTACACACATTTATGACCTATAGAGTAAACGATAAATGGAAGTAGAATAATGGTAAAGTAAAGATACCACCTCTGAAATGTAGTGATTTTATCTATCCCTTGATGTATAATAATGAAACAGTTTGTCCGGAACTCCTCAGAGATGTAGCTAGAGGAATTCAGTGGAGTGCAGTTAAGTTGGAGGTGTTTTAGAGAAAATATAATGCCATGACTCACAAAAAGGATAAGTGGGTAGCGAAGAAAGCGGGAATGATTGAAGAACTCACCTGACTCAAGGCCAATGTAGAACAAGCCAGAGTAGAGAATTTAAGGAGAGATAGTGTAATTCAAGAGGAGATGATGGAAGAGCTGAATGAAGTTGTAACAAAAAACAACACACTAAAAGTAACCATTGAAGAAAACTCAAAGATTATAGCTTGAGGTCAAGCCAAAGTAGGACAAATCTAGAATTCACAACAAAAGTTAAAGAAGGCTAACGAAGAGCTTGTAGCCAAGGCACAAAAGGAGGAGAGGGAAATGCAAAAGTTGAAGACAAAGGTTAAGGAGTAGAGTGGAGAACTGAAAAGACACAGTTTTTTACTTACGAAAGTAGGAGAAAGACTAGTAGTGCAGAACTCCAAATTTACAGTACTCGAAGAAAGAACACTATCAAAGAAACTTATGATACGGTATCTGCATAGTTAGCTGGCATTCTATAGCTAGAAAGATATATCAATGAATGGAAGCAGCATTGTGAAGATGTATATTCTATATTGGTGGGCAAGGCTACAAAAGTAGTATAGCAGCCGAGGTGGATGACAACAATTTCTTCTATATTTGCTTTATAAAAGGGAAAAAGGGATTTAATGATGTGGAGATTCTAATAGTTTCCAAAATGTGTAACTCTCGATATTCTACTGTAAATTTTGAAGTATGGGATGGTGTGAAGGTTATGAAGAAGTGCAGAGTAGTTCATTGAGATACATTATAGTGCGAAGAGTAGAGTTCAAAAGAGGATGTTATAGAGTGGTAGATCCTGTAAATACTATCAAATGATGCTTTGTACTATTGATGTTAAAGCATACTGTATCATAGAATGATATATCCACGATCATAATAAACAATGGGTACTCCCTATTGTCGAAATCACTTTATTTCTAAAGATTGTCTATGAGTACAAAGTCTTTGAGTATTATGCAATGTATTATTTTGAAGTCTTCTTGGTGTAGTTAAATAAGGAACACAAATGCATGTTTATGAGATTTGGTGCTATAATTCACGTTCCCATACCCATTTCTTTGGAAATTTGGTGCTATATTGCACCAAAATATAGTGCCATGCAAACGGCTGACCATGAGAGCAACCAATTCCTCGAAATGGGAAAGATTATCCCTTACATATACTTAAGTGGTAAAGGGTTTCCACTTCTCATCATCCCTCAAACCATTGAGAGTATAAGCCACAAGATCCTCATCATCTACATGGATTCTAATGGATCCCAATGCATCTCAAAATTCCTTAACCTTAAGTATGTAGTTTTATGCTACTCCCTAAGCTCTTCATAAGGTTGTTGAGCTCATTCTTGAGCTGGATGTTCCTTCCTTTGGTGCTTGTTGAATAAAGCCTCTCAAGTGTCTCCCATAGCTTCATGCTTGAATCCAAGTCTTGGATATGGCTGATCATGCTATTGATAATGTTTTGGGAAAGGATAAAGATAAACCTCTTGTCTCTTTCATTTCATTCCCTAAAGGCTCTTCACTATTCATTGGTTGGATTTTCATCTAACTTAGCTCTTGGTTCACTTCCACTAGTCAATACCCAAAGATCCTTTCTCATAAGGTAGCCTGAGAGCCTAAATATCCATGATTGATAGTTCACCTTATTTAACTTTTCAAATTGAGTGTTGAAGTCACCCATCTCTGATCTTTTCTACTTGATCTAGGCCTTGGCTAAAGCTCTAATGTGTGTGAAATGAAAACGAGGCTCTACAGTTACCTTAATGCAAAGCTTTCCTTAGATGGAAACCTTGCATGCTTGAAAGCTTGAGTAGAATAGCTCCCCCATGATTTGAGTTGCTTCGAACAAGGTTTCCTTGATGCAAAGATTGAAGCACCAGCTCAAAGAGGTCTTAGGGCTTGTATTGGATGTATCCAAGATGCCAAAATGCTCTAATACCACTATTGGGGGAAGTATCTCAACCCTTATGCAACGATGAAGCCTGAATGACCGCCACATGTATCCTTGTTTGACCTCTACACACCAAAAATGCTCTTTCTTAGAGCATATGCGGAGAAATCCATTGAATGTTTGTATACCTCTAGTAGACACCAAGAGCTTTCCAATAATGGATGCTTACACAAAGAGAAACAATGTCTACAAAATGAGCTAGTTGAATGCTCACAACTCCTAGTCAAACAAAAACCTAAAAAATCAAGCTTTTCTTAAAAAGTATATAGAGAATGAATCTCAAAATTAGGCTGAATTTAAAGCACTCTAAGAGCCACCCAATGACACCAAAAACATAGCAAATGGATAAACCTTAGAACTTAGAGAAAAATAGTTTCAAAAGGGCCTGATATCAATCACCCAACTTCACTAAAATGACGATTTCTCTCAAACTACTTACGTATTGCTCCAGAAAATTGATGAGCTTAGATAAAGCTCTAATAGCTATCCAATGAGACAAGATTTAGATCAAATGCATACATAAGGAGGGAGAATCAATGGTAACAAATCAGGGGTAGAGGGTTGTAACATTGCTTGCACACACATAGATATGCCTACTCGAAGAAAACAAACAAGCAAGCATGGGGCTAGCTTAAGCAAGGGGCTTGCTTATTAAAAGTCCACCATTTGGTGCTCACTCTACATGACCTAAAATGCCAATATAATGGCTTAAACGAAGTCGAGATACATGTTCCTCTTATAGTGAGAACTGTTCCCCTAAAATCTACAAACTACCTTTCCAAATCAGCCTCCCAAATTAGAGGAGTTAGTTGAGATGACTTGGAGAGTGGTTGAGTGACTTTTCTTGATGGAATCTCGTGGATCTTGGATTCCATTGATTTCTTCACATGTCCATGATTTATTTCCCATGAATGTTTATCTTGAAGCTTGACTTTTAACATCTACACAAGAGAAGGTAGCATCATCTTCAAATGATTAGTCTAAAAAATCACCAACCTACCATTGAAAGATTCCAATTATTACTTGCCACTCTCCTTCCAACCTTAAATAGCCCTTGCCCTTGGCATATTTTGAGACTCCTCTAAGGTCCAAACACTCCTCATTTGGACACTTTGAAGATTCGTATTAGTGCCTTTGTTTCATCGAGCTTTGGTGGTTGACCCAACTAGGGTCCTCAACCAAATGTAGGTAGACCAATGGTAGAAAATGCAGGTTTAAATAAATATAACACTCTCTCCCCCTTCTAGAGAGCAGTGCCCTTAGTGATCAAGGAAGGAAAGAGTTTGCAAATCAGAGCTTTTAATTCCCAAGTGGCATCTGTGAGTGGATGGTTAGTCCATCCTATTAAATAATCTAGGATGGAGCAATTCTATAACTTCTGCTCCCTCTTATCAAGGACTTGAAATGGAACATCTGGTTGAGATGCTCTATTTTCTAAAGCAACTAGACCACCTACACAATTCTCATCTCGAGAAATGAATGGTCTAAACTTGCTAACATGAAAAGCTAGGTGAACTTTGCAATCATCTGACAATTGTAATTTATATGTGACATCACTAATCTTCTAAATTACTATCCAAGATCCACAAAATCTAGGGGATAACGTGCGTTTCTGACCTAGTCTCAATAACGAATGAAGTGGAACTTCTAAAAACACACAATCACCCTCTTGAAATGATCGTGGTGTATGCTGTCCATCTACAAATGCTTTCATCCTTGGACAAGCTATAGATTGAACTCAACTATTTCAAGTTAGTTTGTATATCCATTAGAAATTGTGAAGCACTCGGAGATTTCCTGGGTAATCCAATAGTAGCTGGGATGTGGGGAATAAATTCATAAATCACCTCAAAAGTTCCAACTTAGTGGTCTTGTGCTTCCAACTATTATAGACAAACTCAAATAATGGGAGGAAACTATCCCAATCCATTGGCTTTTCTAAGACATATGCCCGTATCATATCTTCTAGTAATGGATTAACTCTTTCGGTCTGACCATCTGTCTGTGGATGCTCTCCACTAGTCATCTTGAGTTCAACTTGAAACTTATTAAACACGGGTTTCCAAAAATTTGATGTATACGTGGGATCCCTGTTTGAAACTACTGATTTATGTAGAGGATGCACTCTAAAACTATTTTGAATAAATAGTTCGATAACTTGCAAAGCCTGCACAAACTCCTTTATAGGGACAAAATGTGCCATTTTGCTCAAATGATCAACCACCTCAACAACAAAATTCTTGTGCTGTGATGTACTAGGTAAACCCATTATGAAGTCAATGGAGATACTTCCCCAACTATACTATGGTATTTCCAATGGATGTAATAGAAATGGAGGACTAATCCTCTTTAGTTTATTCACTTGACATTTAAAACATTAACTTACATAATTGTTTACATCTCTGGCCATCTTTGGCCACCAAAATCTGCCTCTAATCAACTGCAATGTTTTCTCAATACCAGAATGTCTTGCACAAGGCACGTCATGGTTCTAAAAAATAACTTCTGTTCTAGTCTTCCCTTTTTGGGAATTAGGCACACAAGTCTTTACTTTTCTTTTGAGCAAACCTTGCTCCACTTGAAAATTAGAAAATGCTTTATCCTCATTATTTTTGGACAACTTGTTAACTATAGTCTGGCAACAATCATCTTCAATTGTGAGTCTTTGATCTCTTGGATTAAATCACTTTGAAGAATCGTGAAGCTGCGCTGATGCAAAATACGAGATAATGCATCTATAACTATATTCATTTTCTCTTTTCTATATAGAATTTGCATATGAAATTCTTGCATCAACTCAGCCCATTTAGTGTGTTTCCCCCAAAGATCAGACTAGCAACAGAAATACTTCAATGTGTGATGATCTGTGTATACTTTAAAGGTTGCACCATACAAATAGTGTCTCCAAATCTTCAAAGCGTGAACTATTGCATGTAGTTCCTGTTCATGGACATGCTAGTTTCTCTAAGCTAGAGAAGGTTTCTTAGTCTCAAAAGCTACTACTCTGCCATCTTGAATTTAAACTACATCCATTGTGATGCCACTATCATCAATTTCTATTTCAAAAGGTTCTACCACTAATAAAGTTGGGGCACTTGAGCTTACATGTTTCAATGTGTCAAAATCTTGTTGTTGTTTCCCGCTACACACAAACTTCTAATTATTTTGTAATAGATCCATCAATGGTGCAACTATGTGTGAATAGCTAGCAATGAATTGCCTATAGAGGCTTGAAAATCCTATGAATGACTACAACTTGCACTCATTCTAAGGAATAAGCCATTTGAGGATGACGAAAGCTTTTCGTGGATCCATTCTAATTCCATCTATAGAAATTATATGTCCTAAGTACTCAACCTTGGATAAACATAGCTGTTTCTTCTCTGGGTTGATGTAAGTATCCTAATTTAACATTTGAAAAACATTATGCAAGTGACTCATGTTCTTTGAAAATCTTACTATAAACCAACAGATCATCTACAAATTCAACCACAAACTAACCAATAAAAGGAAAAAAAATATCATTCATGAGCATCATAAAAGTAGCTAGACCTTAACTCTTATTTGATAATCACAGTTTAAGCCTATTTTATTATATACAATAGCACCTCCTAGTGCATCTAAAATATCCTTGATGTGGGGCATCGGACGTCTATGCTTTATTGTAACTTTATTTAATGCTCTAAAGTCTTTACACATTCTAAAGGATCCATCCTTTTTGCAAACCAAAAGCATTGAGGCCGCAAAAGGTGAATAACACGATCTGATGAGCCCTTTGTCGAGATACTACTCGACTGTATGATGTACTTCTACCTCCTTTTGTAGACTCATTCGATACCGATTTCTTATCAGTGGATGAGCTCCTAGTACTAGCTCAATCCTATGCTCCACGTTTTTGCAAGGTGGAATTTCTGAAGGAAATTACTATGCTTTTACAATCGTAGAAGTAGATGCTCATCTATACTTTTGAATGTTAGGCTCTTGATGGATGACGTTGTAGTGACTATTATGATTAAACTCATATATTTGAGTCTAAAAATCAATAATCAACTTTTTTCTTACATGCCAATATTTGTTGAGAATGAGATCAAATCTAGCCAACCTAGGGATCTCAGAATCTAGCTCATCTTTACACGTCTAAATCTAGACTTGTAATCAGACAACTCATCGATCGCAGGTCTCATATACCTTCCCATCAGCCAACTCTACTCTGTAGGTGTATTCAGATGGAGTAGTCTTGAGAATGTTTAGTTTCCTCACTAGAGAAGAGTTGATAACATAATGCATTGATCCTATGTCAAATAAAAACTTTAACAAGATGACCAATAGGTTCCCCACTCATGATAGCTAGCTTATCATTGCAAAACTAGATACTCAAGCAGCACATGTGTAGACACATTTTGATCGACTGTTGTAGCTGACTATTGTAGTGTATGAACCAGGATTTAAAGAGCAAGCAAGGATGATAAATACAACTCAAAAACGGGTAGTACATGCACCCATAATATTTCTTCCACTAGAACCAATCACTTGGGTTTGACAACCCTCCACATCATAGAGTGGGGAAACTGATGAAGTATTAATGAAGGCTGTAGAGAGTGCTCAAAATACAAAAATGGAAGACTTATGATCGGTGCTGAAATCATTTCCTATCACATTGCAACTTGGACAACTACTGGCTTTGGTCCCAAAGGTTCATGAGAAATTTGAGGAGCATCTAGGTATGCCATCTAAACAAAAAGCCCCCTATCTGTCTATTATGTAGGCAACTACAAAGACCCTAGATCATGTTGTTCCTCTTGTAATAATATGGTATATGAACCATTGTATAGATTGAGTACTAATTGATGGAGGCTCTCATGTGAAACTTATCTCCTTGGAACTCCCTAACAAATTCAAATGGCTTAACTTTGAACTTGTGCAATTCTGTATTCATATGGTAGACCAATCAAGTGTTCATCTTGTGGGCTTATTGATGGACATCCCTATAATGCTACAAGGAGCAGTTTTTTCTATGGCTTTTGTAGTCCTAGATATCCCAAATAATACATATGATTACAATCTCCTATTTTAAAGACCATGGCTTAAACAAGCCAAGGTACTTCAACCCCTTACCAACCACACCATAGAAGAATGCTTCAATAACACAAGGAATCATAGGGGAAGAGGCTTCTAGAGAGGGAGTTATGAACAATCGAGAGGTAGATTCAACAATGGAGGAAGCAATTACAACTACAACTACAACGAAGGCTACAACAACAACAACAACAACAACTATCAAGGTAGTTTCAGAGGAAGAAGAGATGATTAAAACTACACAGAAGACCAAGAGACTTCTCTGATCATCATGGACATGACATCCAAGCAGGGTAAAGATGATGAACATCTTTTCTATATTGATCCTGGTTGTTCTAATCATGTGGCTAGAAATGTTGCATTGTTATCTATCTTGAAGAACCCAAAGGGAAGCATGAAGTACAAATAGGTGATGACAATAGACACTCTGTTAAGAAAATTGGAAATCTAAAGGCTTTTGATCGTAACATGAACCTCTTAAGTAAGGTTTTGTATGTGCCTACTATAACAAAAAACCTAATCAGTGTTGGATAGATTGTTGAGAAAGGCTTATAGGTTAGATTCACAAGGCATGGAGTGATGGAGAGTGTTAATCTCCAAAAGAACAAGTTATCCTTGATGTTAGAGCACCCCTATATCAAGAAAAACTCAAAACCTTAACCAATTTTGGAGAACTCATGCCAGATTGTCAATCTTTGCATTAACTATGAAGAGAGTGATTACTCAAAAAAGTCTGCTCCACTTAATTCACTCCTTGACTAATCGAATGTGTAGAGTTTTCAATGCAACTTTGTATGAGGTATTGTCTAGTTTCTTCGCACCCTCTCCAAGTTAAAATTTTTCAAAGATTTAGTAAATCTTGAGATATACTCTAGACAATTCACCTATGTTTAAAACTATACTTCTCTACATTTGACTTTGACACCTATAACTTCTTAAGCATAGTTCTCTTAAACTAGAACTTGTTTATTCAAATGATTTTAGCCATATATAGATTATCTTCCAACTTAAAGAATGAGTGTTGCTTGCTCAAGAGGTTACACCGTGGAAGAAGAACTGACCAAAACATTATCATCGAATTTGCACGTGCCGCAGTCTTCTCTTCTTCGCATTTACACATGTAAATGTTCCTACTCTCAATTCTCTCAGCCTCATCACAATAAGAATCTCAAAATTTGTACAGAGTCCACTCAATTGTAGACTTAGACTTGTTCAAAATCATTTCACAAGATGATAAACACAGAAGAAGCTCTAAGTAAAATATCGGGTGCAACTTTTCTTCTATTCAAGAAAACTTTACATCTATTTGATGAGAGATATTCTCTTCACTTCTAAAGTGTCTAATGACTCTTAGAACTCATCATTTATCATCTGCCTTACATGCCCCCAATTTCTACTTGTATATATAGGCATATATGTACAAGCACATGACCATAAAAAAAGTATAAGTAAGCTAATTCCAAGTTTAGTGTACATGTATATACAAGTCTTCATTCTCTGATCATGCACTAACTACAAGCTTCATATGTTGGTCTTTGCATCATCCTTTGAATTCAAAGCTTTGTCCGAAATATCAATATGCACCAACAGCTCCACCTCAATCATCAATCAAGGTTTTCTCCATCTTCTTTATACCTACAATGTCTTTGAATCTTTGTAGCTTTAGTCCATCCAAGCTTTTCGTTAGCATATCTGCAATCTGATCTTTTGCTGAAGTATGTGTGACTTCAATCTCCTTATCAATCACTTTCTCTCTCAAGAAGTGATACTAAATCTCAATATGTTTAGTCATGGCATGAAAAACAGGATTAGCAACTAGATACAGTGAACTCATATTATCTCCATGAATAGTGGGTGTACTATGAATGATGTCAAACTCTTCATGAGAGTCTTCAACCATATGACCTCTTTTGCAGCTTCAACCATACCTTTATACTTTGCTTTTGTAGATGACAAAGCAACTGTGTGTTGCTTTTTAGAACACAAAGAGATTAACTTATCTCCCACATAACATAAGTACCCATAGATTGATCTCCTATAATCAGGATTACCTGCCCAATCTGTATCACTATATATCTTGATGTTTGTATCTGATGTGAAACCATAATACAAACCTTCCTTGAGTGTACCTTTAATGTATCTTAGCACCCTTTTACCTATAACCCAATGTTCTCTCCTAGGACAATGCATGAATTGAGACAACACTCCAACTCCATATGAAAAATCAGGCCTAGTTAATGTAGCATAGATTAAAGTACTAGCCAGATTTCGATATAGCTTCATGTACTTTAATTCCTCTCCTCCATGTCTGCTCAATTTGTGATTCACCTCCATTGGAGTAGGTGCTATCCTGCAGTCTTCCATTTTAAACTTGATTAGAAAGTTCTCTAAATACCTTTCTTGAGTTACATATACTCCATGTTGAGTATATGAAATCTCCATGCCCAAGAAATATGACAAATCTCCCAAGTCACTGATCTTGAATTCTTTATCCATTTTCTTCTTAAGACCTTATATGCCCTTCTCATCTGTACCTGTACAAATTATCTCATCAACATATAGGCACAATTAAATGAACCCATCATCACTTGCTTTAACAAGCAAGGTCCTATCTGCTTTAGACACTTGGAAACCAAGCTCCTTCAAGAACTTCACAAGCCTATAATTCCATGCCCTTGGGGCCTGCTTCAAATTATACAAAGATCTCTTGAGCTTACATACATATTCTTGATACCTTTTATATTTGAAACCTTCTGGTTGCTCCATGAAAACATCATTTGAAATGTAACCATTTAGAAAAGCATTCTTCACATCTAATTGACAAATCCTCCAACTTTTACATGCCGCAATATTTATGAGACTCCTATAGTTGTCATCTTTGCCACAGGACTATAAGTCTCATCATAATCTATACCATATATCTGAGCATACCCTTTCACAACAAGTCTAGCTTTATATCTAGACACACTTCCATCAGCATACCTCTTTGTCTTGTAGACCCATTTGCATCCAATGATCTTCAGACTATTTGGTTTAGGAACCAAGTCGCATGTCTCATTCTCCATCAACGCATCATACTCTTCTTGCATAGATTTCTCCCAATTTTCCTTACCTTTTGCCTCTTCATATGTAGAAGGGTCTTCCTCTACTTTTGCCATGTAAGCATAATCTTTAGTAGTCAAAAAAGAAGTGTCATACCTATACCTTGTAGGTTGCCATTTATGCCTTGATGACCTTCTGAGTTCTCCACTCTTTGAAGTTTCTAGTTCATCATATTTTGGATTAAACCTTGGCATTTCTTCAACTTCAACTTGTGCTTCATTGGTCTCTTCTTCATCAAATATTTGAACCTTTGATTTACCTTTCTTCTGATTCAAAGTTTCTTCATCACCTACATGAATATTAATTGTACCTGCATACCAAGTACCTTGCTCATTAAATGTAACATGTTTTGAAACAAGGAATTGCTTTGTGGATGGACTCCAAAACCTATAACCCATCTTCTTATCATCATAACTAATGAACACATACTTTTCAGCTTTAGGTTCGAATGTATGCCTCAACTGTGATGGCACATATGCATAAGCCAAACATCCAAACACTTTGCAATGATCTAAGGTAGGTCCCTTACCCCACCACACTTCATATGGTGTCATACCCTGCAAAGCTTGACATGGTAACGTATTAACCAAGTATGTGGCTGTATTTATAGCCTCGGCCCACAAATAATTGGGATAATTTTTCTCCTTCATCATTGACCTTGCAAACTCAACAAGAGTTCTATTTCTCCTTTCTGCTACACCATTTTCTTGAGGAGAGTACCTACAAGTAACTTCCCTTTTTATACCTGCATTCCACAAGTAATCACTGAATTCATTAGAGAAATACTCTCCCCCTCCATCTGACCTTAGTCTCTTCAACTTTTGACATGTGATTCTCTCTACATACACATGATAATGTTTAAATGTATTCAATACCTCTGATTTATCTTTTATCACATATATGCTGATCCACCTAGTAGCATCATCAAAATAAATAACATAATATCTTGAACCATTAATGCTAAAGTCTTTTGATGGTCCCCACACATCTATGTGTACCAATTCAAGCTTCTATGAATACATGAATGCATGCTTATTATTTGAGTGTTTATGAGCCTTACCTAATTGACATGCCTCACATCTGCATGTCATATGTGGACCTGCAACATTAGGTAATCCAAGAATTGGACCATTATTAACCATATCCTTAATACCTCTTTCATTGAAATGTCAAAGCCTTTTATGCCAAAGATCTAACTGAGAGATATTATGTCCTCCATAAGTGAACAAGTCATGTCCAACATTGCCTTGAATCTTCAATGTGAACAACCTTCCTTCTTTCTTCCCTGAAACAATTTGTTTATACTCATTGTTAGGGTCTTCTAGAAAAACTCCATCATTAGTGAACCTTAATTCATAACATTTCTCAACAATTTGCCCTACACTTATGAGATTCTTTGGAATTGTAGGAACATACAAAACCTTACTCAGAAGAGTGCTCCCATCCTTAGCCTTCACTGATCCAATTAACTTCGCATTGTGCTTTGTATTATCACCTATGTGAACCACAATGATTACTTACTTTATTCTCCAAATCAGTAATCAAAGCAAAGTTACCACTCAGGTGATTGCTACACCGTGAGTCAATGTAGAAGACTCTTTGATATTCACTTTGTCTTTCACAAGTTGCATTCATGATTAAAGTTGAATCTTGTTTCTGATCTGAAGCATAGTTGTAGAAACCTTCGCCACCACCTCTTCCTCTTAGGAAGTTAGCTTGGCTAGTTGTACCTTCCTCTTCATTCAATTGTTGTTTGCCTTTGTTAAAATTCTTCTTGTCCTTTGAATACATTGTTTGACCTGTACTTTTATCAACATCACCTTTAACATCCTGCTCCAAGGTTAGCATATGTCTTAGCAACTGATTCAAATCAGGAGTGAAATGATCTAGTGGCAATTCACTAGAAAAAATGAATGGCTTCCATTTCTCATCTCCTCTCAAACCTGTGAGGATTTTCCTTACCAATTTATCATCTTCTATATCTTCATCAATTGCTCCTAATGCATCTGCAATGTCCTTCATCCTTGCTACATAATCAAAAATGGATTAAGAAGCCTTCTTCTTGAATGTGATAAACTCTGCCCATAAAGATGCCTTCCTTGACTTTGTGGTGTTTTGGAAATGTTCTTCCAAAGCATTCCATATGTTACTTGCATTTTCAAGTCCTCTAATGTGAGGTAGCAAGTAATCATTGACTCCTATGTAGATAATGCTCCTTGCTTGAGCATCCTTCTTCATCCATGTCTTCAATTCTGAGAGTTCATCCCTAGTTGGATCACTACGATCTCTAAATGTTGGTTTTTCTTCTTCATCTATGATACAACCTATCAGGTCTTTGCTCATGAGATGAGCTTCCATCCTCATTGACCAAGCTGGATAGTTTTCTCTATCGAATTTCTCTATCAGAAGAGAATCTCCCATCCTTTCTTCACCTGTGTATTAAATTCTTCAAGCTTTGTGAGAAATAAGTGTAACTTTACTTGGAATGTAGTTCCTTTTGGTCTTCTTGATAACTTCAAGCCTTCTTCTCAAGATTTTACTTCAAACTTTCACCTTTTGAATCTTCAACGTTTGATTTCTATATAGTTGCAACAATCGGGGTCCTCCTTTCTTCAATTTTCATGATTCGTGCTCGGATACCACTGATGGAGAGTGTTAATCTCCAAAAGAACAAGTTATCCTTGATGTTAGAGCACCTCTATATGAAGAACAACCCAAAATCTTAACCAATTTTGGAGAAGGCATGCTAGATTATCAATCTTTGCATTAACTCTAAATAGAGTGATAACTTAGAAAAGTCTGCTGCACTTAATTCACTCCTTGAGTGATGACCAAATGTGTAAAGTTTTCAATGAAACTTTGTATGAGGTATTTCCTAGTGTTTGTGCACCTTATCCAAGTTAATCGTTCTCAAAAGATTTAGTAAATCTTGAGATTTACCCCAAACAATTAACCTATGTTTAAAACTATACTTCTATACAGTCGACTTTGACACTTGCAATTTCTTAAACATAGTTCTCTTAAACTAGGACCCATTTATTCAAATGTGTTTAGCCATAAATAGCTTACCTTGTAACTTAAAAGAATGAGAGCTTGCTTGCTCAAAACTTTACCATCGAATTTGCACCTGCTCCAATCTTCTCTTCTTCACATTTACACATGTAAATGTTCCTACTCTCAATTCTCTCGGCCTCATCACAATTAGAATGCAAAAATTTGTATAGAGTTCACTCAACTATAGACTTAGAATTGTACAAAAGTATTTCAGAAGATGATAAACATAGAAGGAGTTGTAAGTAAAATATCGGGTGCAACGTTTCTTCTACTCAGGAAAACTTTACATCTGTTTGATGAGAGATATTCTCTTTAGTTCTAAAGTATCTAATGACTCTTACAACTCGTCATTCATCATCTCCCTTACATGCCCCCACTTTCCACTTATATATATAGGCATATATGTAAAAGCACATGACCATAATAAAAGTATAAGTGAGCTAATTACAAGTTTAGTGTACATGTATATACAGGTCTTTATTCTCTGATCATGCACTAGCTTCAAGCTTCATATATTGGTCTTTGCTTGATCCTTTGACTTCAAAACTTTGTCCAAAACATCAAATGATGGTTTTCATGCACCAACATGGAGCATATGTGGAAGACCCTCAACAACAATTCAAGAGGATTGCAAAAGGTGAGAAATCTGGTAGACTCTTTACATTTGAGATTGAAGACACCAAAAACATAGCACTCTTCAATTAGAAAGCTCAAACTCTATCTGAACTAGAGATATGGCACAAAAATCTAGGTGACATAGGAGAAAGAACACTAGAGCAAATATACAGGGACTAGAGTGTGCGTGGCACTCCAAATGTGTCCAAGCAACACATGATATACAAGTGTGGAGCATGCCAATTCGAAAAAGCTGAGAAGCAATGATTCATCAGAAAGGGGTACATGTATGAAGACTACTTGAAACTTGTACACGCTGATGTATGGGGTCCTATCAAAGAGCCATCAATCTCAGGTTCAAGGTACCATGATTCATTTATAGATGATCACAGATGGACAATTCTTTACTTCATGAAGCATAAGGATGAAGTATTTACATGTTTCAAAAAGTATTTGGCATTGGTTGAGAACTAAACAAGTAGAATCTTGAAGAGCATTAGATCTAGTGGAGGTTATGAGTATTTCTCACATGAATCTGATTCATTCTTACAGGATAGAGGTATAAAAAGAGAGGTCACAACAAGGTATACTCCTGAACTAGATGGAGCGAAACAAAGAAGGAAAAGATTGATAGTGGAAGCTGCAAGGTCAATGTTGAATGAGAAGAAACTACCCAATGGGCAGAGGTTGTTTCCACAACCACATACTTGATTAACATGCCCCCAATAAAATCCTTGGATGGAATTACACCCTATGAGGCATGGAGTGGTGGGAGAAATTCATTGGACCATTGCAAAATCTTTGGGTGCATAGCTAAGGCAAATACACCCTCATAGATTAGAGGGAAGCTTGATCCTAAAGCTGAAAAGTGTATATTCATTGGCTATGACCAAAACTAGAAGGGATATAGGTTACACAATCCCACTAACAAAGGATTTATTGATAGTAGGGGTGTAGTGTTTGATGATGATTGTAGGGAGATCAAGTTGCCTTATGATTTGGAAAATGAGTTTTCAACTGTCACTCAAGAAGATCAACAACTATCAGAAGATGTCAATTCAAAGGATGAAGAGTAGATGGACTTCAAAGGCTTCAAAGTCAAGAGGCAAGACAAAGCTCAAGCAAATGGAAGACATTCCAGATTTCCCCAATCAAGAACTTAGGAGATCTCAAAGGGAGAGTGAAAATCCCATAAGGTATGGCTATGACACATCATTACTCACCAAGAATTCCGTGTATATCAATAAAGACTCTATGACACAAGAACCTTCTTCATTTGAAGAGGCCAATAAGAAGAAAGAATGGAGAGAAGCCATGCAAGAAGAAGTTGAAGAACTTTAGGAAAACAATACTTGGGATTCGGTTCCCAAGAAGCCAAGCATGAAGGTAATAGGATCTAGGTGGATATATAAAATCAAGAAAATTTCAGATGGTTCTATAAATAGATACAAGGCAAGGTTAGTGGCAAAAGGGTTGGCTGAAACCCATGGAGTGGACTATGAAGAAACCTTTTCACTTGTGGCTAAGATGCCAAAAATTAGGGCTTTGGTAAGTATTGGTTTTGTATGCAAGCTAATGAAGGCACTCTATGGCCTAAAGGAAGCTCCTAGAGCTTGGAACCATAGGCTTGTTCCTCATTTGCAGGATCAAAGTTTTGTGGCTAGCAAAGCAGATTCTTCTTTATTTATAAAGAAGACCAACTTAGAAGTAATCTACTTATCATTAGGAAAAAAAGTGAACCCTGCATGGGCCTTGTAAGAATTCCTCATTTTTAGGGATCAAAAGGCTTAATCTAAGAGATTAAGGAGCCATAGAAAACCACTAGTGGTATTGTAGAATATATTAGTATTTCATGAAATATTGTCTTTGAATTCTAGAAATGAAAATGTTGTGGCCTTTGGATCCTTCCATCTAATGGCCACCATTAAAGCGGAGGAAAATGTAGAGAGAGACTCTGACATGCACGTGAATCAAAAGATTCTCCACCGATTTTTTTCTCATAGGTTCTGCAAGAATCTTGGCCGTCCGATCTTTTCGGATCTGACCGCCGTCCGCATTAAGGCCTGAGCAAAAATGCAGAAGTAATCTCATGCATTGGATGTAGATTCCATCAAATGGTCCACGCGCAAAGGCATCAATTCCATTGTGAAGAGAATCCTCAGCCATCAGATGATCATCAGATCCAATGGCTAGCAAATGAAGGCGCCTCTCCCAATCGGAATTCAAATAGGGTGGTCAGATCGATGTCTTCATCCAAGGGCACATGATGTTTGGCGCTTTTTGCATCATTGTCATGATCTGAGCCATTGTTTTAAATCTAATCCAAGGGTCAAGGATCATAGTTGCCTTGACTTTTTCTCTTTCATCTAAGCCTTTAGATCTTGAGGGCAATCCAAGGGCTGTAAATGAAATTCGAGCTTTTCAAAACTACTCTCAAAGGAAAACCTACTAGTTCTACCTGGTTTTTCCATGTTTGACCCCATAAAAACAAGGGAAGCCTATGCCTAGCCTAAGTGATTAAGGGACTAGACTGTGTCCACCACCCTCTTCTCATTGGTCCGTCACTAATCACTCCTTAAGCTAAAAGGCCCATGCAAGGTTCAATTTTTTTCTAATGTGTGTCTATGTGGATGATATTATCATTACAGGGAATGATGCCAATGGCATCAAGCAGGTAAAAGCTCAACTAATGGAAGAATTTAAAATCAGTGATCTTGGTTTGTTAACATAGTTTGTTGGTCTAGAACTTGTGTATACAAATTTTGCTATGTTTATTACTCAAGAAAGTACATCCACGATATGTTGGTAAAATTAAAAATGGAGGATACCAAAATTGCAGGTACATCCATGGAACTCAATCATAAGCTTAGTTCTCATGAAGGAGAACTTCTTGAGGATGTTATAGATTACCAAAAGCTTGTTGGGAGTCTCAACTATGAAACCCTAACAAGAGTAGACACTGCTTATGGAGTAAGTACATTAAGCCAGCTTATGCATGCACCAAGACAATCTCACATGGGAAAGAACTTGGAGAAGCTTGTAGGAGTTAGAAAAGTGAGTTGCAAAGAGATGAAGTTTGGTCTAGCCAACCGGCACAAGACCAGCCCTTGAGCTTATGGAGACTCAAAAAGACATTATAGGCATACATTAAGTGCAATAAAATGCACTATGTACTTTGGATCATCAAGGAGAAGGAGTCAATACAAAAAATATAGGTTCGTGCATCAACTAGCTCAAAAAACTTATTATCTAAGGAAGAGACAATGAACTTCAAATGCTGATAGTGACTAGCATGATTAAAATTAGAAACAATCTTGTTATGGGAGCGATACACATAGGGTTGAGTGTATATAATGCACATAAGTATAAGGAATAAGCAAAATATGCTATAGGAATGAGTCAAACACTCAATGATGGTACCTCCTATTTTTTAGGAATACGAAGAGATTAACCTTGAGATAGAAAAATCGCAATCTCTCCCAATCTACTAAACCAAATACTATGAAAATTTACAAGCATAACTCTGACACTAGTACCTTTTGAGTTCACCATTTCTCACCCAATTTGGAGCCATGTAGAGAGAGTAGTAAACTCTAGGAGATTACTATTGGTGAGCAAGATGATGCAAATAAATGAAGGGGCAAGACAATGATGGTAACAAGTGTATGTATATTGTCTCCGTGTGTTTTACAAGTGTTTTGAAGTCTTTATATAGGCTCTCAAAGTGATTCACGACTTTTACAAGTGGATTTTGAATTCAAATAAAGGCGGGAATGGTTGTTGGAGGGAATCAATTCGCTTTCCTACAATCTATGAAAAGTGAAGATCTAGTTTGATCCACTTTTAGGTGATGGATTGGCCGATTGAATGCAACTCAATCACCACAAATTCCTGGAACTTGGGCTTTCTCTTTCAAAGTTTACATGTGTAAAGCTCTATGCTTTTACAGTAGTAAAAGATCGATGAAAAATCGTTTAAAACAAAATACAATAAGGGAGCATAAGAAAAAGAACTCTCCAACGGATATTCTTTTGCCGTAATCCAAGCCATAGTTTTTGATGTAGATCAAATCCACCTCAAGCATAGTATAAACTTGATGTTCCAATAGATCGCCCTCAAGCTAAAGTATGCTTGAGTCTTCATTCTGTAATAGGTTGAATGTTGGAGTTAGACGTCTGTAGAAGCACGCGAACAGCACAAGGAAGAAGAAGAAGGTTGGAGCACAAACACACAATACTGAATGTATTACTCGAGAATGTACAAAAATAAGTAGCCCATTAGGGCAATAGGCGTATATACAAGCCGGGGGAAAAAAACCTCCTAAAGAGGGAAAAAAGTGCCCCAACGGTCCTAGTGTGTTCACACACATCACTACCTAAATATATCAACAAATCCCCCCTGGGAGTGATGCGGTGAACAAGGAGCTGGCACTCATGTATAAGGAAGTGCCAAGCTATGTGGAAATCACTCCACAAAAGGAAGTAAGCCCAAAGCTGTGCGGAAAGCTTCAAACTTCTCCTCACGCAGAGCCTTCATGAAAAGGTCTGCAATGCTCTTCTGCAAGGGCACATATGCCAAGCTGATCTCCCCAGTAGAGAACCTCTCCCTGACATAGTGATAATGCACCTCAATGTGCTTAGTGCGAGCATGGAACACACGGTTGCTCACAACTGCCAATGCGCTCTGACTGTCAGTGAAGATGGTGGTGGCAGAAGACTGACCAACACCCAAATCAGCCATAAGGCATCTAAGCCACACACACTCAATAGTCCCTGTGAAAGCTGCCCTATACTCAGCCTCACAACTGGAAGTGGCCACAGTAGGCTGCTTCTTGCTCAACCAAGATATACATGAGCTACCAAGCATGAAGCAAAAACCATTGGTGGACACACGAGTGTCATAGCAACCAGCCCAATCTGAGTCAAAAAAAGCATGCAAATCTGGCAGTAGTGATCCCCCCTAGGGATAAAACAACCCAAGTAGCCGAGTACCACTCAAGTAGCGAAAGATGCTCTTAACCGCCTTCCAATGCGTGACTCTTGGGCAATGCATAAACCTGCTCATCTGTGAGACAACAAACTAAATATCTGGCCGAGTAATGCATAAGTAAATCAAGCATCCAACAGCCTGCTGATAGAGAACAACATCAAATGCATCTCCAGCATCATGAAGACTCAATCGTAAACCTGTCTCCATAAGAGTGGCAATAGGCTTACAGTCTTCAAGGCCAAAACGCTGCAATAATGTGTCAAATATTTCGTTTGACACAAAGCCATTCCACCATCAACTTGCATAAACTGAATGCCCAAATAGTGATGCAAATGCCCCAAATCAGACATCTCAAATGAGGCATGCAAATCAGCCTTAAAATCAGCAATATGCTTCTCAATAGGACCAGTGAGCAGCATGTCATCAACATAGAGAACAATTATCAGAAGCACATCATTAGCACGCTTAACATATAAAGTGCTTTCAGTTGGACTTTTCACAAAACCATGTGCAACCAGATAGGCATGTATCTTCTCATACCAAGCACGTGGTGCTTGCTTTAAACCATATAATGACTTCTTTAACTTGCACACCTGGTTTTCATGCCCTTTCTGCACAAAGCCACGGGGCTGAAAAACATACACTTCTTCATGCAAGTCACCATTCAGAAATGCTATTTTAATGTCCAACTGATGTACATTCCAACCATGATGGGTTGCAAGTGCACAAATGCTTCGAACAGTAGTCATACGGCATGTAGGTGCAAAGGTCTCATCAAAATCAATGCCTCTTTCCTGCGCATAACCCTTTGCAACAAGCCTAGCCTTATACCTGTCAACTGTACCATCAGGTTTATGCTTTAGCTTGTATACCCACTTAGTGCCAATGGCCTTCTTGCCAGGAGGTAAGTCACATAAAGACCATGTACCATTCTTCATTATAACATCATATTCAGATTGCATGGCAGCCATTCATTTTTCTGAATTCTATGCTTCATCAAAAGAAACAGGCTCATTCTCATCACAGAGACTAGACAGAGCCATAGCATAGCAATCTGATTCAAAGGAGGCACTATGAGAGCCTGAACGAGTACGATATGACAAAGGTGCATCTAATTTGCTGTCACGCAAAGTCTGCACCAGCCATTTTGGCATAGTTTTTGCCTGCTCAATATCAGCTCTCTCATCAATAAGTGCATCATGTAAATCTGCATCAGAAATAGAATGATCTGCATCACCATATGAAACCTGCAAAGGCTGAGAAGTTGCCTCATTAGGACCAACACTAGACTCTCCACCTATAAAAAGAGGCATCAACGTATCATACATGTCTTTGGAGCTAACAGATGTCTCCTTAGTACATGAAAGCAATGGCTGAATAGCATCTTCCATAAAGACAACATCACGGCTAACCAGAATGCGTTTAGTCTGTGGATGATACAGACAATAGCCTTTACTTTCAGAACTGTACCCAACAAAAATACATTTTACTGCTTATCATCCAATTTTCTACGATGTTGTTTAGGCACTAATGCATATGCCAAACAACCAAAAACACGCAGATGAGCAACAGATGGCTTGCGGTCATGCCAAGCCTCATATGGAGTGATAGACTGCAGCGCTTTAGTGGGACACCTGTTCAATACATATGCTGCACACATGACAGCCTCAAGTTAGAAACTATGTGGTAAAGCCGGACTCTTGACCATGCACCTCGCCATCTCCATGAGTGACCTATTCTTTCGTTCAGCAACTCCATTCTGTTGAGGTGTATACGGCACTATACACTGGTTCTTTATCCCACGTTTAGCCAGAAATGCATTAAAATCAAAAGACATATATTCCCCCCCTCGATCAGAACGAAGGGTGCCCATTTTACATGCTGACAGATTTTCAGCCGAAACCTAAAACTGTTTAAAGCACATGAACACTTCAGACTTTGCTTTGAGTGGATATACCCATGCATGCCTGGAAAAATCATCAATGAAAATCACGAAGTAAAGGTAATTCCCAAAAGAGGGTGTCTGCATAGGACCACAGACATCACTATGTATAAGCTGCAATTTCTGCGTAGCAAGAACTGAACCATCTTTTGGAAAGGAGGAACGCTGCATTTTGCCCAAAATACAGCCTTCACATACATGTTTTCCAGGTGCCTCAAGCTTGGGCAAAGAAGACAGCATATCAGATTTCTGTAGGCATAGCAAACTAGCAAAATTCAGATGACCAAAGCGTGCATGCCAAAGCTTTGCATCTGACATAGCCTGAGAATCATGAACTGCACATGCCGAATCATTCACAGATCTTTCATAGTCTATGAGCTTATACAGCCCACTACATAAAATGCCAGAAGCAATAATCACATCGCCATTTGATAGATCATGAACTGTATACCTATCATCAACGAATTTCACAACCAAGCCAATCTTGGCTAATGCAGAAACTGATAACAGATTCTTCTTGATCCCTGGCACAAATAAGGCATCTGACAAGGTGAAAGAACTACTATCAACAGTAGTCAGAATGATCTTACCAACTCCCATAACAGGATAAGAGGAGTTGTTGGTGCATGTGACAGTATTCCCTGTAGGGGCAAGCTCGAGTGAAGAGAAGAAACTGCGCTGCGAGGTAATATGTTTGGTCGCCCCACTGTCAAAGTACCAAACATCTGAGTCCACTGCAGACATGCACTGCTCATGAGAGGATGGGTCAAAACTGCAAACAGTAGTAAACGCCCATTCTTCTTCCTGTAGAAGATTAGCAGAATCTGTTTTTGGTGTAGAGGCTTCTGAACCAACCATTCCAGCCTCCTTTTTCTTTGCCTCTCTTGCAACCAGTTTTGGACAGTTCTTTATGATATGATCATTCCCTTTATAGTACTTGCAAAACAATTTCTGCTTTTCTGATTTCTTCTCATCTTTATCTTGGTTCTTCGAATGTGCAGCATTTGCAGATTTCTGCTTACTAGTAGAAGAGCTCCATTTTCCTTTGCCCTTCTGACTAGCCAGGAAAGCTTGATCTGCAACACACATAATGGAGCTGTTCTGCCTGGATTGATCTTCCTACAATAGAACAGAGAATAACTCCTCAAATGATATGGCATTCGGATTGCCTTTCATCATCAATCGAAGAGTAGAAGCAAAAGTTTGATATGAATCAGGAAGACCATTCAGAACGGTCTGCACAAGTGAGCTATCTGGTATAACCTCATCAGCAAAAATCAACTGTTCCCATAAATCTTTGATCTTCGTTAGGAAACTGTCCATAGAATCACCTTCACTCATGTGCTCACTCTCCAACTCTTTTCGGAGGTAAGCAACACGAGCCTCATTCCTAGCTTGGTACAATGTGGTCAGTGTATCCCAAGCATCCCTAGTTGTTCTGCAAGAGCGAATATGAGGAATAATGGCACGTTTGACAGACAAAGCTATCAATGCATGTGCCTGGGCATCTCTGCCATCCCAACAAATTTTCTCTGCAGTAGGTGCAACAAAAACAACAACACGAACAGGAATCTGCGGAATATTATCTTCGACACCATCTTCATTAGCTCTAGCACCTGTATTTGTAGTACCTGTCATTACAGGTGTAACATGACGTCTTTCAACACCCTGCACAATGTTCTACAATCCTTTTGCAACCAAAACATGTTGCATCATATAAGCCCATAATGGGTAGTTGGTACCATCCAACTTATCCTCAACAGCCAACATACGAATACATCACTGCTTTCAGCCATGGCCGGTGACTAAAATACCTTGATGCAGAAAATTGAATGTATCTCAAAAAGTTGAACAGAACTGCCCAGACGAGTTCTGCTAGACCTGTAGCAGACTTTGAGACGCTTAAACTGGCGAACAGAAATTGGTATATACCTTTGGCACAAAAAGACGAAATAGCCTGCACAAGCGCTGCGATACTGCGTTCAGAGGCCGAAACGAGCTCAGATCGCGATTTCAGCACCACAAAGCGAAGCGGTTTTTATCGCGAAAACATGCTGAGTATGCTCACCAAAATTCGTGCGATTCTGAGACTGCAAACGAAGGAGTGTCGACGGCACCCTAGATGAAGCGACGACCTGCTCTGATACCAATTGTTGGAGTTAAACGTCTGTAGAAGCACACGAACAGCACAAGGAAGAAGAAGAAGCTTGGAGCACAAACACACAATACTGAATGTATTACTCGAGAATGTACAAAGATAAGTAGCCCATTAGGGCAATAGGTGTATATACAAGCCGGGGGAAAAAAACCTCCTAAAGAGGGAAAAAAGTGCCTCGGCGGTCCTAGTGTGTTCACACACATCACTACCTAAATATATCAACATTGAATACCTGCCATAAATTTGAATCTACATAACTTTATTTCATCAAGTGCATTGTCTATATCACTTCTTGAATCCTGGACCTATGTATCATGCTTGCTTCCTAATTGATGAGAATCAAAATCAATATCATATGGTAGAGTTACCTTTTGTTTGTCTTCATCATACCAAGACCTATATTCTTCAAACAAAACATCTCTACTTATTGTTAATTGCTTGGTAGAAGGATTATAGAACCTATAACCAATCTGAGTTGAATCATATCCAATAAACACTCCCTTTGTTGCCCTTTCATCTCGCTTACCTCTAATTTGTGATGGTACATGAACATAAGCAAAACAACCAAAAACCTTGCAATGTCCAAGATTTTCTTCCATGCCATGCTTCATAAGGGGTCATACCTTGAAATGATTTGGATGGTAGTCTATTGACAAGGTACACACTAGTTGAACAAGCTTTTGCTCATAGATAATGTGGCAACTTCTTCTCTTCAAGAATAGTTCAGGCTGATCCAACCAATGTCTTGTTTCTCCTCTCTGCAATTCCATGTATTTGAGGAGAATACCTAGTAGTCACTTCCCTTTTGATACCTTTTTACTTCAAGAACGCATCAAAATCTTTGGAGAAGTCTTCTACCCCTCTATCAGATCTGAGCTTCTTGAGTGATCTACCTATATGATTCTCCACATGTGCTAGATAATTTTTGAAGCAATCAAACACTTCATTCTTACTCTTGATAAAGTATAGAAATTGTTGGAGTTAGACGTCTATAGAAGCACACGAACAACACAAGGAAGAAGAAGAAGCTTGGATATCAACACACAATACTAAATGTATTACCACTAGAATGTACAAAGATAAGGAGCTCGTTAGGGCAATAGGGATATATACAAGCTGGGGGAAAAAACCTCCGAAAGGAGGAAAAAAGAGCCCTCGTGGTCCTAGTGTGTCCACACACATCACTACCTAAATATATCAATAAATCCCCCCTGGGCATGATGCGGTGAACAAGGAGCTGGCACTCGTGTATAAAGAAGTACCAAGCTATGTCGAAATCACTCCACAAAAGGAAGTGAGCCCAAAGCTTTGTGGAAAGTTTCAAACTTCTCCCTAGGTAGACCCTTCGTGAAAAGGTCTACAATGTTCTCCTACATGGGCACATATGCCAAGCTGATCTCCCTAACAGAGAACCTCTCCCTCAGATAATGATAATGCACCTCAATGTGCTTAGTGTGAGCGTGGGACACATGGTTTCTTGCAATAGCCAATGTGCTCTCACTGTCAATGAAGATGGTGGTGGCAGAAGAGTGACCAACACCCAAATCGGCCATAAGGCATCTCATCCATACACACTCAAAAATCGCTGTGAAAGTTGCCCTATACTCAACCTCACAACTAGAAGTGGCCAGAGAAGGTTGCTTCTTGCTCAACCAAGATATACATGAGCTACCAAGCATGAAGCAAAAGCCACTAGTGGACACACGAGTGTCATAGCAATTGGCCTAATCAGAGTCAAAAAAAGCATGCAAATATGCTGGTAGTGATCCCCCCCTTGGGATAAAACGACCCATGTAGCCGAGTACCTACTTGCTCAAGTAGTGAAAGATGCGCTTAACCGTCTGGCAATGCTTGACTCCTGGGCAATGTATAAACTTGCTCATCTATGAGACAACAAACTGAATATCTGGCCAAGTAATGCATAGTTAAATCAAGCATCCAATAGCCTACTGATAAAGAACAACATCAAATGCATCTCCAACATCATGAAGACTAAATCGTAAACCCGTCTCCATAAGAGTGGCAATAGGTTTACAATCATCAAGGCCAAAATGCTACAATAATGTGCAAATACATTTTGTTTGACACAAAGATATTCCACCATCCACGTGCATAAACTGAATGCCCAAATAATGATGCAAATGCCCCAAATCAAACATCTCAAATCAGGCATGTAAATCAGCCTTCAAATCAACAATATGCTTTTCATGAGGACTAGTGAGCACCATGTCATCAACATACACCACAATGATAAAAAGTACATCATTAGCACGATTGACATATAAGGTGCTTTTAGTTGGACTATTCTCAAAACCATGTGCAATCAGATAGCCATGTATCTTTTCATACCAAGCAGGTGGTGCTTGCTTTAAACCATATAATGCATTCTTTAAGTTGCACACCTAGTTTTCATGCCCTTTCTGCACAAAGCCATGGGGCTGAAGAACATTCACTTCTTCATGCAAGTCACCATTCAGAAATGTTGTTTTCATGTCCAACTGATGTACATTCCAACCATGATGAGTTGCAAGTGCACAGATGCTATGAATAGTAGTCATTCGGCAAGTAGGAGCAAATGTTTCATCAAAATCAATGCCTCTTTCCTGCGCATAATTTTTTGCAACAAGCCTAGCCTTATACCTGTCAACTGTACCATCACGTTTACACTTTAGCTTGTATACCCACTTAATGCTAATGGGGTTCTTGTCAGGAGGTAAGTCACACAAAGACCAAGTACCATTCTTCATTATAGCATCATATTCAGATTGCATAGCAACCATCCAATTTTTTGAATTTTGTGCTTCATCAAATGAAACACGTGCAGTCTCATCACAGAGACTAAATGCATCCACAACATAGCAATGTGATGCAAAAGAGGCACTATGAGAGCCTCATCGAGTACAATATTACAGAGGTGCATCTAATTTTCTATTTTGTAAATCCACATCAAAAAAGGGATGATCTACATCATCACATGAAACCTGCAAAGGTTGAGAAGTTGCCTCATTAGGAGCAGCACTAGACTATCCACCTATAAGAAGAGGCAACAAAGTATCATAGGTCTTTTTTGGAGCTAACAGATGTCTCAATACATGAAAGCAATGGCTAAATAGCATCTCCATAAAAGCAACATTACGGCTAACCAGAATGCGTTCAGTCAGTGGATGATAGAGACGATAGCCTTTACTTTTAGAACTATACCCAAAAAAAATACATTTTACTGCTTTATCATCCGATTTTCTACGATGTTGTTCAAGAACTAATGCATATGCCAAAGAACCAAAAACACGTAGATGAGCAACAAATGGCTTGAAGTCATGCCGAGCCTCATATCGAGTACACTTGTTAAGTACATATGCTACACACATGACAGCCTCAAGCCAGAAACTATGTGGTAAAGCCTGACTCTTGACCATACACCTTGCCATGTCCATAGTGACTTGTTCCTTTGTTCAACAACTCCATTCTCTTGAGGTGTATATAGCACTATACACTGGTGTTTTATCCCACGTTCAACGAGAAATGCATTAAAATCAGAAGACATATATTCCCCCCCTCGATTACAATGGAGGGTGCCCATTTTACATGCTAACAGATTTTCAGCCAAAACCAAAACTTTTTGAAGCACATGAACACTTCGGACTTTGCCTTCAATGGATATACCCATGCATGCCTTGAAAAATCATGGATGAAAGTCATGAAGTAAAGATAATTTCCAAAAGAAGGTGTCTGCATAGGACCACATACATCACTATGTACAAGCTGCAAGTTCTGAGTAGCTCAAATTGAAACATATTCTGGAAAGGAGGAACACTACATTTTGCCCAAAATACAGCCTTCACAAACATTTTTTCAAGGTGCCTCAAGTTTGGGAAAAGAGGACACCATTTCAGATTTCTGTAGGCATAGCAAACTAGCAAAATTGAGATGAACAAAGCATGCATGCCAAAGCTTTGCATCTAACATAGCCTGAGAACCATGTATTGCAAATGCTGAATCATTTATAGATCTTTCATAGTCTATGAGCTTATACAACCCATGACATAAATTGCCAGAAGCAATAATCACATCGCCATTTGAGAGATCATCAACCGTACATCTATCATCAATAAATTTCACAACCAAGCCAATCTTGGCTAATTCAAAACTGATAACAAGTTTTTCTTGATCCTTGGCACAAACAAAGCATCTCAAAAAGTGAAAGAACTACCATCAGCAGTAGTCAAAATGCTCTTACCAACTCGCATAACAGGATAAGAGGAGTTGTTGGTGCATGTAATAGTATTCACTATAGGGGTAGGCTCTAGTCAAGAGAAGAAACTACATTGCGAGCTAATATGTTTGGTCGCCCCACTCTCAAAGTACCAAACATTTGAGTTTACTAAAGACATGCACTACTCATGAGAAGATGGGTCAAAACTGCAAACAATAGTAAACACCCATTCTTCTTCCTAGACAAGATTAGCAGACTCTGTTTTGGTGTAGAGGCCTCTACAACTGCCATTCCAACCTCTTTCTTCTTTGCCTCTTTAGTAGCCAGTTTTGGAGAGTTCTTTATGATATGATCATTTCCTTTACATTACTTGCAAACCAATTTCTGCTTTTCTGATTTATTTTCATCTTTGTCTTACCTCTTCAATTGTGCATAATTAGCATATTTCTGCTTACTAGTTGAAGAGCTCCATTATCTTTTGCCATTCTGACTAGCCATGAAAGCTTGATCTGCAACATACATAATGGACCTGTTCTATCTGGATTGTTCTTCCTGCAACAGAACATAGACTAGCTCCTCAAATGACAAGGCATTTGGATTGCCTTCCATCATCATCCAAAGAGTAGAAGCAAAAGTCTGATATGAATCAAGAAGACCATTCAGAACGGTCTACACAAGTGAGCTATCTGGTATAAGCTCATAAGTAAAAATCAACTCTTCCTTCAAGTCTTTGATCTTTGTGAGAAAACTGTCCATAGAATCACCTTCATTCGTGTGCTCACTCTCCAACTATTTTCGGAGGTAAGCAACACGAGCCTCATTCCTAGCTTGGTACAATGTGGTAAGTGTATCCCAATCCTTAGCTGTTCAGCAAGAGTGAATGTGAGGAATAATGGCACGTTTGACAGACAAAGCTATCAATGCATATGCCTGGGCATCTCTCCGATCCCAACAAATTTTCTCTGCAATATGTGTAGTAGAAACTGAGGCATGAACATGAATATGCAGAATATCATCATCCTCGATACCTTTTGCATCAGCTTTAGTACCTGTAGTTGTAATAGTTGCAGGTGTGATAGGACGTTTTTCAACACCCTGCACAATGTTCCACAGTCCTTTTGCAACCAATACATGTCGCATCATATAAGCCCACAATGGGTAGTTGGTACCATCAAACTAATCCTCAATAGCC
Organism: Ceratopteris richardii; assembly: GCA_020310875.1. NCBI lineage: Eukaryota > Viridiplantae > Streptophyta > Polypodiopsida > Polypodiales > Pteridaceae > Ceratopteris > Ceratopteris richardii. The sequence goes on from CM035423.1 coordinate 7,066,673, forward strand.
CATACGAATTACATCACTACTTTCAGCCATGGCTAGTGACTAAAATACCTTGATGCAGAAAATTGAGTGTATCTCATAAAGTTGAACAAAACTGCCTAGACGAATTCTACTAAAACTATAGCAAACTTTGAGATGCTTATACTAGAGAACTGAAATTGGTATATACCTTTTGAACAAAAAGAACAAAATAGCCTACACAAGTGCTGCGATAGTGCCTTTGGAGGTTGAAACAAGCTTAGATTGCGATTTTGACGATTCTTAGACTACAACCAAAGAGGTGTCGATGATGGCATAGATGAAGCGACAACCTACTCTGATACCAATTGTTCGAGTTAGATGTCTACAAAAGCACATGAAGAACACAAGGAAGAAGAAGAAGCTTGGAGCTCAACACACAATACTGAATGTATTACCACTAGAATGTACAAAGATAATTTGCGTGTTAGGGCAACAGGCGTGTATACAAGCCGGGGGAAGAAAACATCCTAAAGAGGGAAAAAGGTGCCCCGATGGTCCTAGTGTGCTCACACACATCACTACCTAAATATATCAACATAATAGTCCATCTACTATGATCGTCAATAAATGAGACATAATACCTTGATCCTGCCAATGAAGGTTCTTGACTTGGTCCCTATACATATGTATGTACTAAGACTCTTATGCCACACTTGAAGTTCACTTAGGGTTTGAGACCCAAGGTTGAATAGAGCTATGTTCTTGGTTTCTCCTACTTAAAAAGTAAGGAGCCTACCATGCTTCTCACCTTTGGCTATCTTCTTGAAGCCTTGACGTGGATCTTCCACAAAAGCTCCACGCTAGGGGAACCTAACTTGCAAGCCTTTTTCGACTATTTGGCCTACACTTATTAGGTTGTTAGTGATAGTGGCTACATAGAGAACCTTATTCAGAATGTTTCTCCTGCCATTGCAAGCTTTGATATTATAAATCTTCTCCACATTGTGCTTTGAATCATCCTCTGTTTGAGCTTCATGTCTATGCTTTTGACTTTCAAGGTCAGATAGAAGAGCAATGTTGCTTGCAACAGGATTCGAACATCTGGAATCTATATAGAACAAATGATCATCTTCTTTACCTTCTTTGTGGCTTAGATTCATAAGAAGAAATGTGTCTTCATATGGTTGAATATTTGAATAATTGTTGAACTCCCTTCTATTATAGCTTCTATTATTATTGTTGAAGTTGCATCCACCTGTACCTCTATTGCTGCCATATGCACCTCTTCCACTTCCTTTCTTGGTCTTCCCATTGAACTAGCAATTATGAGTGGTGTTGTTGGTGTTATTGCAAATGACATAAGGTTGAACATTTTGACCTTTGGCTTTGTCATTGTTTGGTCCTTTCTTCTTCCCTTTCTACTTGTTGTTGCTTGCAAGGTTGGCTTGGGAAGTCTCTTCTTAATCTTCTTCCTTGTTCTTGCCTTTTTTCTTCTTATCCTTCTGATGTGCATATAGAGCATTAGTTGAATTACGGTGATAGGAGTAACCTTTGTTTATGCTATTGTTGGCCTCTTGATTGAAGAGTTTTCCAAGAAAGATGTTGAATTCTAGAGTTTGCACATCCATGGTGAGATCATAAGCCATCCTCAAAGATTGCCATTGCTTATCACTTCGAATCCCATTGAGAATTTGTCTCATGATAGCCGCTTCTTTAATGAGCTCTCCAATGGATACTAACTAATCCACAACGTGCTTGACCTTTGTAAAAAACTCCGTGATGGTTTGTTTAGGTGTGTTCTTCATTTGGTTGAACTCGTTCCAAAGATGATTCTTTCTTGCTTCGATACTAGTAGAAACAAAAGTCTCTAGGGCATCCCAAGTCTCTTGAGATGTCTTGCATCCTCTAATATGTGGTAATAGTAAGTTAGAGATAGAGTTTAGTATGCACGACCTTACTTGAGCATCCCTTGTGCACCAAAGTCTGAGCTTATATGTCTCCTCTTGTGTAGGTCCTCCTTTGGATCTTGGAATAGGCATAACTTCATCACCTGCTACAATTCCATAAAGATTTCTGCCTTGCCAGAAGGTCTCCATTCCGATTTGCCAAGCCATGTAGTTGTGTCAATCAAGCTTCTCTATCAAACAATAATTATAGGTTAATCAGATCTTTCCAACACTTAGAACCTTAACACATAACACACCATGACCTAATTAAATGAGATGAATGACAATAGAATAGAGGAAAATCACTTTTTTAGAGTGTAGCAGCCGAATGCTAACTGTACACTAATAAAATGCTAAATGTTAATATACAATGTGTGTAATGATACAAAACTGAATATAGGCTGAATGAAAAGGATTCTAGATACAAAATGTAGAGAGAATGTGCCTTAGAGGTATTATGTGAGAGATCATGTGCTATGTGAAGTGTGTAAACTACCAAAAACAGTTATTAGAACAAACCTTAATCTGAAATTAGGTATTCTCTGATATTGAGAAGCAACTATGGAAACTTCTCACATTGAGTGTTAGAGTATGATCAATGTCTACCCCTCATGATTGTATGCACATTTTGTAAGGCCCCCTTTATGAGGAGAAGCCAAGCGTGCATTACCCAATTGATGGGAATCCCAACTTGAATGTTGGATGAAGGTCATATTGGACCATGTAAGATATTATAAGGAAAGGGAGTTAGCAGGGTCCCCAATTGTGGGGTCCGCGATGGTAAAGGGAATATTCCATGGAATATTCCCTGTCGGAGTCAGAAATCATTTATATTTGTTAGGTCGGTTCAACCAGTCTAAGCCGTGTATGGCAATTACGCGGGCGGTGGCCGCCCACGCCCTACCGCCCATGTATAGCCGTCCATGGCAGGCCACCCATGATCCTATATATACATGACTTCTGCACTACCTAAGACATTGAGTTGAGCCAGCATACCTCTACCTTGTATCTCCCTATCTAGAGTTGTCTAGATCACCATTTAAGCTCTACCTTGAGAGCGCACGGGTGGACAACGCCATCATCTTTGTACTTGCTGCTAGTAGAAAATTGTTGAGATTCTCCTATATCTGTTATCTTCTCTGCTATTGCTCCTGTGTTATATTGCGTAACTATTGTCTTACATTGAGGAAGTCGGAAAATACCCTATACAAGAGCAACACATGAAGAAACCCTAAAATAAGAAGCCTTTGCCCACAAAATCAGCAAATACACTTACTAGTGTGATGAAGATGAAGAGTTGGCTGTCAAGAACTCCTTCAAAGCTACACTCTTCTCCAAGAGTCCTCTTGGCTCAAAAGCCTAGAGCTTGTCCTTGTCTGTCATCACCCATCTTGATCTAGGTCTAATACCAGTGAAAGAACTTGGAGAAGCTTGTAGGAGGTAGAAAAGTGAGTTGCAAAGCGATGAAGTTCGATCCAGCAAACCGGCACAAAACTAGTCCCTGAGCTTATGGAGATGTAAGGATGTATTCTAATGCAGATTGGATTGGCTCCAAGGATGATAGGACGAGCACCTCAGGATACTTGTCCTTTGTAGGTTCAAAGCTTATATCATGGTCATCCAAGAAGAAAGCCAATGTGGCATTGTCATCTATAGAAGCAGAATATAGAGGCCTAGCAAATGCAACTCAAGAGGCTATGGGGGTCAAGCAACTCTACACAGATTTGGGGTTACACTCTTACATTCCAATAATTTTTTGAGACAGTACTAGCTCACTTCATCTGGCTGTTAATCCTATATATCATGCAAAGACTAAGCACCTTGAAGTGCACTATCATTATGTAAGAGAGAAATTGCTAAGAAAGGACATTCAATTGTCCTATGTATCAACTCATTTACAATGTGCAGATATACTCACAAAGTCTTTGGGCGGAACCAAGTTGAATACGCTATTCATGCAAGAGAATCCAAGCCCACATACTTGGATGATTAGCATATTTCTCATGGAGCCTTATATGATCAATCTCTTGTAAAATCAATTACATTTACCTTTGTAAAAAAACCCTACTCCCACAAGGAATTTAGGAAGCATCAAATCTCATAGTTGATTGATGAGAGAATATATCCTATAGTTTAGGATTTACTTTTAGGTGGAGGTTCGAGTTTTGAATTCAAAAGATTGGCTCCAAAGTCAACTATAAAAGTAGCTCAAATAGACATGTGTGGACATCCCTTGACTAGGAGATCAATTGAGAGGAATACATTGTGATTTGAGAACTTACTCCATAGCTCAATCACTTTTCTCACATTGTGCAATAGATCATTTCCAATGACATTGTAATTCTATGTTATCTAATACATACATTTTCGTTACATCTTTACTTTAGTTCTCTGCCAGGACTACATCATTATAATGTTCTCAGAGCTTGTTTTCAGTGTATGATTCATCATTTTATTGACTAATGCACCCCAAAAATATCGAGCAAGTCCTATGATTTGCTAAACAGCATAGTCAACATGTAGCTCATCTTTTTTATTGAAGTCACTCATGATGGGTAGTTATCTAAGTTAATTAGACACCATCAAAAGGAATTATACTAATTGCTACTGTGCTCAGAGCACTCTTCATAATACTAAATAGGTGTATGGAAAAAAATAGCAAGTCTATGACTTGGATCAATAATGTTTTGGTCATTGGAGCTTGATGTGGAGATCTATGAATTAATCTCTATAACTATGTAAGTGCACTATCTACTTCTTGAAATTTTGAGATCACACTTGTGACGTGTTAAGTATATTGTTGACTATGGAGTAACTCTAAATTCTTGCTCTTTGAAGCCATGCAAACTTAGTTTTCTCAATTCACAGTAGGCTATGACCACTATGGAATTTGTAGTGAGCTTTCTTCCATAAATATCCAGTTTTCTTCTATAGATAAAAATCTTGAATTAGTTTGTCTTGAATCAAATTGTTGAGATCAGTTATCCAAAGTATTATGGTCATGTTTATACATTCTTTGATAGATCACAAAGACTATTAGATTATAAAAGTAAGAAATATGCTGGTCTCAGATAGGGTTTTTCAAAGACCCTCTCATATCTATACTTTACCATCACCTCCTCACAATATCCAGTTGAGAAACTTACACATGAAGCATTCAAGGGGCACTTTGCATAAATGAGCAAAGTTATTGAATAACTCACATGCTTTCAAGAAGAAAATTCATGCAAGGATTGGGGAGATGGTAGGTAGGAGGAGACAAAAGCTTTGGAGGATACTAACACTTGGACATAGGTTATAAGGAAGAAATTATTGAAGGTTTTGGAAATAAATGGGTGTATAAAGTAAAGAGCAGTTGGTAGCAATGGTAGGTGTAAAGCAAGGATTTTTACTAAAGGTTTTTTGTCTAGAATGTGGATAAGACTATGAAGAGATGCTTAGTCCTATAGAAAAGATGACTAACATTGGGAAAATCATTAGAATCGCAGCTAAGAAGCATTGGAAGATGAACCAATGTGACATGAAGAATGCCTTCCTAAAAAGAGAGCTAGAGAAGGTGGCCTACATGGACCAACCATTAGGGTTTGAAGAAAGAATGAAAGCTTATTATGTGTATAGGTTAAAGAAGGCAGTCTATGGTCTCATGCAAGCCCAAAGATCACAAAATCAATAACTTTTGGATCACTAAATCAATTGTGGATACAAACGCTATAGTCATCCTTCATTATTCTACAAACAAGAAGGTGAAGTATATGTAGATGACATGACCATTATAGGTGATCATGGAGAAGGAATCAAAGATATCAAGGAAAGGCCTAGAAAGGAGTTCAAGATCTTAGATCTTGGAGGTCTAAGGTATTTTCTTGGTACTAAATTCATATACAAATACATTGGTATTTGGATCATGCAAAGAAAATGCATCTTGGATGTACTAAAGAAGTATGAACCTATAGGTTGCAAATCATTGCACAATTTGAAAATGCACTCTTATATCGATCTATAGTGGGGTTTTTGAATTTTGCCACTATCCCAAGGCCACACCTAACATAGAGCATTGGTGTGCTCTTTCAAGTCATGTATGCACATAGAGTCTCTCACTTACATGTAGCTAAGACGTTTGAAATAGATCAAAGGAACATGCGATGAAGGTATTTTGTATCCTATTGAAAATGATTTATAGGTGACATCATACACAAATGCTAATTGGACTAGATCTAAAGAACAATATAAAATGAATATAGAATTAGCACAAGTTACTTGTGAGATTATATGCCTCAAGAATTTTATGCTTGAGCTGAATTTCTAGGTTAATCAATTTATGATCATATGTGTCAACGTATGTATTATGTACCTATCTGCCAATCCTATGTTTCATGCTATAAGCAACCATGTAGGGGTACATTACCACTAAATTAGACAAAAAGTGTTGGCTAAGGAGGTGCAAGTCCAACACATAAGTACTCAGGATCAATGTGCTCACATGTTCACCAAAGCATTGGACTAAAACAAGCTAAAGAATTCAAAAGACATGCTGGAAGGATACAACTTTGATGAAGACTTGAAGGTAGACCCTTGAGGGGCAGTGTTGAAAATCAACGTCCAATCTTAAGAGAATATGAATCTCACCTTTGATAGAAACTCGGAGGATCATGAAGAAAAGATTCATGCACCAAGACACATACATTACATTTGAACGTGAGTCCCCCTCATTTTGTCAATTAATCCCCTATTAGACTTACGTGTAATGAATCCTACTTTTTAGGAAAAGAGCATCCTATCTTCTAGGGAACCTTTTCCAAGTTATATATACACACGGATTTCTTTGAATTAATGTGATCTTGTGTGTATCATCATTGAAGGACATGGAATAAGATACTAGGCCCCTTTTTAAGCAAGGTGCATGCTTCCTTGAGTCTTATTGTCTCAATTTAGGTAGCCATTTCCCATTCTTTTCTTTTGGCAATCAAGGAGATTGATAGCTCTCTAACTCTAGATCAAATATTCCTCTTCATCTGTTATCACCTTTTTGTTATCCTTTCCTTTTTTTAGATATAATATTCTAGTCCTCTAAAGTTTCCTTGAAGATTTTTTCTAACCCTACACATTTTGAGAGATATCTTATCTCGAGGGAAAACGTATTTTTGTGTATGTGATTAGTGAAGGCAATGAGTAGTGTGTCATGAAGGCATTGGTTCTCTACGTAGAAGCAAGAATTTTGAGTGAGATAACTTGAATTATTAAGTTCGTGTCACCTTGTTGGAGTGGCCAAAAGGTCTATGCTTCATTCCATAGGACTACAAATAAACATTAAATTGTGTGAATAAAGGTATTTTGTGTACCTACAAGGCCATTAATGCGTCAAGCTCATATGGAAGTTTAGTATTCTCCCATTAGCGCAGGTGTTTGTAGAAATTGGTGTGGTAGTGAAGTTTTTTAAGTATTCTTTTGGTTGAACCTTAAAATGCTTCCTCTTATAGTTCTATGATGATAACTTTTGAAGGTGTCTAGGGTGATGATCCATGTTGTTAACATAAACATTTTTTTCGCAATTAGTGAACAGTGATGAATATGGTAACCAAAGTAATAGAGAGAAATAAAATCAATAGGATCTAATTCAAGAGAAAATGTTAAAGATTGATTGTGTGAGTAACTGAATCTTTGTATGCTTAATTTGAGTAGATGCAATATTATTTTTGTTCTTTCTTGGAAGAAAAATGTAGGCATAGAAAATAAGAACACATCTAAGTGGCTCCATTATGATGGTTAAACTATCATTGAGTGGAGTATTGAAAAAAGGAAGGGAGAAGGTTTACTGATGGAATTGATATTAATTTGCTTTGTTGGAATACATGTGATCAATAAAGTAAAGAGTATTTTATAGTCATGTTTAGACAATTGCATGATGGAGTAACGATTTACCAACCTACAAATTTTATGTATACAAGATAGTGTAGTGACTTGCACGTATTCCTTTCAAAGTAGAATGGCATTAAAAAAACAAGAAATTTTCCTTAGACAACATGAGTAGTTAAGAACTGTTTTGAGAACCCACAGTTTCCTTAAAAATGATAATTAAAATTGTATTCCTTAAAAAAAGCATTAAAACAAAAGTACGAAACATAGGTGGCATAATTGAATCTTTGGCATACAACAATCATAATTTTCAAGAATTTGTTTGAATCTTGCCAATTAGGGGAGGAAAATAGGTTACTATCAAGAAAGAGTAACTTTATGAGTTATCATCCATCTGATGTGGTTCAAACAAATGTTTTGGAACCAGCAATGGAGAAATGAAATGGAGGTAATATATTCTTTGTAACCTTCATTCATGTTTGCATAAGGATTGCTTGGATTTATTGAAAGAAGCATAACTCAGATGTCTTCTATTACTTCATGAAGTTGAAAGCCCCAATGAAGAAGGAATGTGATAGATGCATCAAGTATGTAATGCTAACAAGGAAGATTAGGTACATTATTGAATGTTCTAGGGATATGATGAAGATGATGTGCCTATGTAGGTAAATGAAGATGATGAAGGACCTTAAGAAGGAATGAAGGACTAGACAGCATTGTTCTTACTTGGCCAAAGAAATCAAGCAAACACTCATCATGGAGTAGGGATAGTCCTATATCTGGGTGACAAAGTGATGGAAGAAACAAAGGGAAGGCTAAGCTTATAGAGATTGAACAAGATCAAGAATCATGGATAAGCTCAATGCAAACTATCATTTAAAGAAGGGAGAGACCTCCAAGGCATAAAACAAGCATCCAAATCAATGGAAAGATTAAGTAAGAAGGTCTAAATTAGTAAGATAATGAAGTGAGAGGCTTACATATGAATCATGCATGGCTTAACGTTTTGTTTATATGAGCAGATTCAGTGAAGAGCCTACATGCTTGGAAGAAGTAAATATGCAAGGAATGTGAATAGGCTATGTAGGAGGAGTTTAAACCATTTGAGGAGACCAAAAATTGGACATTCCTTGGAAAGAAGAAAGACATGAAGTTTATTTTAAATAAGTAGGTGTATAAGATAAAGACGGAGTCAGATGGTAGCATCGATAGGTATAAAGCAAGGCTTTTAGGAACCAATCACCTATTAGACTTAGGCATAGTGAGTCCTATTTTTTTGAGAGAGAGCATCTTACCTTCTAGGGAATATTTTCAGAGTTGTATATAAATACAAAGCCATGTGTTATCATTCTAGGGGTTTGAGTAAGATAGAAGACCAGTTGCTAAGGAATGTTGCTAATGAAGCCTCATGCTTACTTGAGTAGTTTTGTCTCACTTAGGGATCCATATCTCACTCTTTATTTTGGCGATGGAGCTGAATAGCTCTAAGTGTACAATATAATCTCCCCTTCATATGTTATCCATTTTTGTGATTCTTCTTGTTAATAAAGATGATTTAGCCTTCTAAAGATGCCTCAAATATTTATTCTTAACTTTACATATTCTTAAAGAAATCTTGTTTCGAGTGAAGAGTGGTCTTTGCATGTGTGAGTCGCCTCTCTTGGTGGCATTGGTTCTCTGTGTAGAGCCAAGTATTTTGAGTGCGATAACTTGCATAAATAAAATCTCATAGCTTTTTTCCAATGACCAAAAGCTCTCGGATTCATTCCATATTAACGTAGAGAAGCATTGAATTGAGTGAACAGAGGTATCTGTGAGTATAGCTGTGGGACCAATAATGAGTCAAGCTGCATAGAGATGTTTAATATTCTCCCATCAGTTCTGCCATTTGTAGGGATGCATGTGGGAGTGCATATGTTTACGTTGTTTTGTCAGTTGATTCATAAAAATTGTCCTTCTTATAGATCTATGATGATACATTTGGGAGTTGCTTAGGCCGATGATTCATGTCGATATATAAATCGGCATTTGCTTCTAACATATTGAATATATTACGGCAACCACATTGATAGAGAAATTTAAAATCAAAAGGATGTGAGAGATTGATCGTACTTGTGCATTACGATGGTGGAAGGATCCGCTGAGTGAAAGTATGTTGACGCGGTTGTATGATGGAGTAACGATTCTACTGACCTACATAATTTTATCTACACCGAGAAATGCAGAGACTTGCAATGCCATGCATTAAGAACGAGATGTTTGCCTTGATAAGACACAGGTACTTCAAACTGACTTGAAAACCCAAAATTTCCCTTAAAAAGGACACATAGAATTGGACTGGAATGGTGTGGATCTCTAACTCAGTCGCTCACGACAATAATAGTTTAGTACATGACGTGAGCTTTAGAAGTACTTGAAACTGCCAATCCTCTACCTACTCCTTTGATTCTCTCTCTCTCACTCTCTCTCTCTCTCTCGGCTTTTCTCACCTCCCAGAGTGATCGCACTTGCGACAATCAAAGAAGATCTTCACGACGGACTGCAAATTAGTCTTAGGATACCTTTAATAAAAACTAATAGACACAAGAGCAAAGCCGGTTTGGACATATTTATCGATCTTGACATTGATTAAGATACTAATATGAGGTTGTCTATTTTTAATTTGCACGCTTCAACTTATAAAAAGGAAAAACTAAATAAAAGTGTTAGAGAGAATTACAAAGAAAGTTTATAAACTTTTTGTCTTCTTCATGCGAGACCCATTTGGTTTTTTGAGCACTGTTTTCTAAAGTGAACACTCTATCGTGTCTAAAGGGGTGGTTTCTTACACACAGTGTAAGAGAGAATTACAAACAAACTTTATAATCTTTTTGTCTTTTTCATAACAGACCCATTTGATTTTTTTTATTGAAGTGAACACTCTATGGTGTCTACAAGGGGGTGGTTTCTTATAGTCAGAAACTTTTCTATGTAGGTGGACTAGGGGTTTTGAAATCGACCATTCAGTGGGAGTCTTATCAAAGTCAACTGCATATATTTTGATATAGGGCTTCTAGAGTGCTTCATTTCTAATGGCATTGCACATACCAAAAGAACATTCCACATTGCCTCCCCATGATGATCTTTCTTTCAATTAACTTGATAATGTAACATCTAGAGTTTACACAAGTCTTGAAAGATTCCAATGCTTTTAGAAATGGTAAATAAAAGATGACCATGGTCTTCCCTGCCACTAGGAAAACACTTACACCATGTGGGGCACCACATATTTTTCTAGATTTAACATTGGTCCATACCCCTTGTGGAGAATTTTGCTAGATTTAACATTGGAGGATTTTCCAGATGAATTTTCTTTTTTGACAATAAAATGTCAAAGGGCTTAAAACTGGAATTCCTATCTACTCAAAGACCAAATCACAAACCAGTTCTTGTTAACTTGATGAAAGACCAAATTTATGTTGATTCTTCGTGTATTATCACTTTTGTTTCCATTTGATGCTAATTGGACCAGATCTAAGGAAGATAAAAGACGTATAAACATCCATTTCAAGACCATCTCTAACGTTTTTCTTTAATTGGCCTGAGTGCAATCATTTGAAGAGGTGGGAAAAGGGGAGAGAGAGAGAGAGAGAGAGAGAGAGAGAGAGAGAGAGAGAGAGAGAGAGAGAGCATATCAAAGAAGAAGACACAGGACTGCCACATCAGCCATTTTTCAAGTACCTCAAAATTTCACGTCATCTACTAAGCAAAATAAACGTTTGAAGCATAATATCGTTTTTCAGTGAAACCTCTGAATTTTCTGTATACCATTGTAAAGCTAATCAGGTTTAGAAGGTATTAGAGTTCAACAAGCCAATCACCAATGACTAATTCAATTTGAATTTAAGAGATTCGCTCAATGATCTGTCTTCTAAATCAATTGTACCCTGACACAACATTGTACATTTAAGAGATTCATCCAATGATCTGTCTTCAAAATCAATTGTACATTGACAAAACATTGTACATTTACGAGAGCTCTATGTTCTCAACTATATCAAAACTTTAGAATATCAGAATAAGAAAACCCGAACGGTTAATGAATCATAAGACTATTGAGCATAGTTAACTTCGCATCTGGCGGTTCCGAATGGGGCCTTTGCAAACAACAGCAGCCTCAAAAAAGTCAAGAGAGCGACTGGGTGAGTGCCCCATATACTTCTCTTGCCATGTTTCGTACTCATGCACACCATTCCAGGCCAATTATAAATAAATGTGCCTATCCAGAAGCTTTCGTTCTCAAGGCAAATTTGTCGTTTTTAATGTCGTCTTTTCCAAGGCAAACTTGGACCCTCTCACGTGGGATATGTTCCTGCAGTAGATGCTTTACTTAGTCATAGAGCCGCCTCGCATGTGTTGCAAGGAAACATATGAATATCCGTTCCTCGCATGTGTTGCTCAAAATCAAGCTCCAATCTTAGAAGCATAATCTTAGAAGCATAAGAGCCTGAATTGGCACTTGGAGCATCATGAAGTAAAGAGCAAGCACAAGAATTTGTTGATTAAATTCTCATTTTAATCCCCCCCATATATAAATACGAAGCATTTTGAATTGGTGTGATCCTACATGCGTTATCATTCGTGGAGCTAGAGAAAGATACTAGGGCCCTTCCTAAGGAATCTTGCTAAGAAACCCCGATGCTTGCTTGAGTAGTTTCCTTTCACTCACTTAGGTATCCATATGTCACTCTCTCTTTTGAAAATGAAGGAGCTAGATAGCTCTAAGTGTACAACAGAGTCTCTCCTTCATATATTTTCCATTTTTTGTAATGCTTAGCTTGTTAAAAAATATAATTTATCCTACTAAAGATTCCTCAAATCTTCAGTCTTGACTTTTCATATTCCTAGCGAAATCTTGTTTCGAGTGAAGAGTGTTCTTTGTGTGTGTGACTAGTGATGGGTTTGAGTAGTTTCTCTTGGTGGCATTGGCTCTCTGAGTAGAAGCAAGTACTTTGACTATGATAACTTGCATTAGTAAGATCTTATAGTCTCGTTCTAGTGACCAAAAGCTCTCGGGCGCATTCCATAGGAACGTAGAGCAACGTTGAAATGCGTAAACAGAGGTTCCTCTGTAAGTATAGGTGTGGGACCATTAATGATTCAAGCTGCATAGGGACGCTTAATATTCTCCCCTATATAGGAATGCATAGGGACATTTGACGGAATTGATGATGTGGCATTGTATTGACTCTATATGTAAAAGACTACAAAAACTAAAAAGAAAGAACGCGCGTAGTCTATGGCTGACCGAGCGTGGCTTATCTGAATGGCACTTTCTCTGTCTCTCTCATCTGAGTGTCCCGTGTGTGTTCATGAAGCCGCCATAGCTGCGCAGCTCCAAGAAGTGGTATCAGAGCCGGCCCATACGCGCAGCTGAAACCTCATACGCGCAGCTTAAACCTGGCGACTTGGAAGTGTGAGTTTAGTGTTGCATGCATATCGACCACGGCCGCAGCTGCGCAGAGTAAGAAGGATAGACTGATATAGTGAGAATTGATTCTTCGTTCTCCTGCATTCGCTCGTCACGACATTATTGAGTGCTTATTAGCCGTCACACGCGACTGTAGCATGGGGAAGTTTAAGAAGCAGGCAATGGAGGTTGATGCAGCGCCTATCCATGTCAATTAATCCACTCTTCGCCCATTGAAAGTCTGGTTTATTCAGTCGAGATCCCTGCTCCAGACGAATAGAAGTTACTACCTACTGATCTCCGCACAAACTTCGTCTGAATGTGTTGATCGGACAGTTTCTATACTGTATGAGAGGTCCTCGGATGCCGATTTTCCTTTTTGGTAAATGGAATAATCTGCACAAGTCAAAGTAAAAAGGAGAAAGATACAAGTTAAAGAGAATCACTACTGTGCAGTCCTTTTCGAGGTTTCATCGCCGAGCTGCTCCTCCAGTTATATTCGGAAGTAGAAAAAATATACCTGAGAATTATTGAGAGGATTGTGTGTCAGGTACATATTTGAGTTTTGTTTTTCATTCGAGTGCATGTGGCAGGCGACGAAATGTATTTTCTTGCGGGTCCTTGAATGGACAATACTGACACGTTGTGAGACGAATGTAAGCATTTTGTGGGTCCTTAATTGGATAACTCACGCGCCTTGTGAGGTTTTACATTACCCTGCTCAAACTTTGAATTTAAACAAAAACTGAGGGACATGGTGAGGTTTTTAACTGGGGTATTCTCATGCTTGGAGATACTCTGGTGATATAGGTGGAAGACCAAAGAGAAGACATTCCCTCGTGTATCGATCACAGGATGAATGTATATTTTTGAGGCCTCCCGTCAGAGTATATTTGCTTACGTTACGGACTCTTATTGATGCTTTTACCCAGAGTTTGGGTTTTTTGAGTGGAGTGACCTTAGTTGACTTGGTTCATATATAGTTTGGACAAAGGAGACTCTACCAAAATTTTTTCGGAGAGGTAGAAATTGAGCATATATTTGCATAGGGACACAGAAAGTGCTGAGAAAAAGAGGGAAATCATTCAGATTACTTGTGAAGATTCAGTTTTTGGTGCACATATCTAGAAAAACAATCGAAATGCTGCTGAATTTTTTCTAGGCCTCGCCATAAAATTGCCATAACATAGAGAAGTGTCAAAATTGCAAAGATGGGTGATAATATTGCACAAATAGTTGGCGATAAGCTGAATAAAGACAATTACCACATATGGTCTTATAGAATGGAAATTTTCTTGATGGGAAAAGGTCTTTGGGGACTAGTGAATGGAGAGGACGAGTGTCCTGAGTTGCCAGAGAACCCGAATGCAGAAGAGCAAAAAGAATATAAAACGTGGATAGAAAAATCTAGAAAGGTTCTTCATTGGATTTTTATATGTATATCAGAGAGCCTGATTCCACATATTATGAAAGCTAGCACACCGAAGGAAGCTTGGGATATAATCCATAAGATATATGGTACGTCAACAGAAGCTAGAAAAATCCACTTAAAGCAAAAGTTGCATAGTGTATGGCGTGGAAATAGGTCCATAACAGATTATGTGGATGAAATTAAGAAGATCATTGATGATCTAGCTTCCATAAATTGCACGGTCGATGATGATGATATGGTTTCCGTTATGCTAAATGGTCTAGGACCGCAGTACAAGAGCTTAGATACTTCGATCTCAGTGAGAGGCACTATGCCAGATTTTGATGAGCTAGTAGCTCTTTGCATGACAGAAGAAGTAAAGGTTCGTTTAAATGCATCGGGAAGTGGCAATTCGAGAGATCATGCATTTTTCCAGAATAGAGGAAGAGGTTCTAGTCGTGGACGATCATCTTCTAGAAATGCAAATACAGTGGATATGTCAAGAGGTAGAGGAAGATCATACTCTAGAGGTAGAGGAAGATCACACGCACCTGGGAATTGTTACCATTGCGGCAAGTATGGCCATTTTGATAAAGATTACTATCATAAGCAGAATAGCCAAAGAGGAAGAGGTAGAGGCCGTTATGCATCACATGGAAACTTCTCTGCTGAGAGTTCATATAGAGACTATGGCAGAGATAATATGTTTGCAATGGAACATGTATTAAATAGTATGTCTAAACCTGGAAATGATATGAATTGGTACATAGACTCGGGTTGCACAAATCACATGACGAGCATAGGAGATTGGTTTGAATCAAAAGAGCCCTTGAAGTCTAAAGAATATGTGGCAACTGGTGATGATACCTTACACCTGATTAACGATGTTGGAAATGTACCACTCATACAGAATAATGGTGTTCGGAACACTTTAAGTGATGTTTTACATGTGCCTAGCATTACAAAGAACCTAGTTTTGGTTGGTCAGCTTACAGATCAGGACATGGAAGTAATTTTCAACAAACATGGTTGTTTCATACATGATTTCAAGTATGGAAAAAGAGGGAAATTGCTTGGTCATGGAAAGAAGATGGGTAGATTGTTCTCCTTTGATATGGGCACACCTCTTGATCAAAATATGTATGCCAAGAATAGTGAACACTCAGATATAGGAGAATTATGTCATAAACGAATTGGTCATATCAATTTGAGGAAATTGAAGTCTATGGAGAAGCAAACTTTAGTGCGTAGACTACCAAGATTTGGTCATTTAAACTTTGAAAGAATTTGTGAAGCATGCGCATTTGGAAAACATCAACGTATGAAGTTTCCAAGAAGAGAAATGCACAGGAGGAGACCTCTAGAACTAATCCATAGTGATGTGGTTGGACCAGCTAGAACAAAATCAGTTGGTGGCTGAGTATATTTTTTGATATTCGTTGACGATTATAGCCGATATACATGGATTTACTTCCTGAAGCATAAGAGTGAAGTCTTTGAGTGCTTTCTGAGATTCAAAAACATGATTGAAAAGCAATTGGGAATGTATATAAAGTGCCTATGATCAGATTCAGGGGGAGAATATATTTCAAGAGAATTTGATCAGTATCTAAGTGATCATGGAATCAGAAGGCAATTATCTTGTAGATACATGCCACAACAAAATGGTGTTGCAGAACGTAAAAATCGTGTGATTGAGGAAGTTGCTAGAGCCATGCTGAATGAAAAGAACATGCCAGATATGTTTTGGGCAGAAGCTTGTCATACTGCTGTGCATGTTATAAATAGAGCTCCCACAGGCATGGTTCATGATCTCACACCTTATGAGAGGCTATGGAAGCATAAGCCTCATGTTAGCTATTTACAAGTTTTTGGAAGTATTTCTTATGCGCATGTGCCTAGTCAGTTGAGACATAAGTTTGAGGCAAAATCTGAAAAGTGCATATTTGTTGGATACTCAGAAGAGAAGAAAGGATATCAATGTTATAATCATGTTACAAAAGAATGTATAGTGAGTAGAGATGTTATATTCGATGAAAAAGCATCATGGTACGCACCCAAAGACATGGCTGTGATAGAGAATGATAAGGATGATTCTATGCATAATGTTCATAATGAGCCAGGAACAAGTTGTAGGAATTTTGACCATGAAGAGATTCAAGACTATGGTTCATATGAGTTTCCTACACCTGAAACATCATGGAGTGAAAATGCAAAAGACTGTGCAAGGAGAAAGGAGAAAGGGAAAGAGAAGATGAGAGAGTACATGTCTGATTCGGATATTGACGATGAGATCGTTACACTTGGCATGTTGAAAAATAAGGAGAAATATGTACCTCCACACGCAAGGAAAGATACACGTTCAAGATCAGATGAAGAAACACCTGTGAGAAGATCTACCAGAGTAAGACATCCTGTGGGTAGACTGAATCTATACAATAAGTCTATGAAGCTTCATTATGCATGTGGGAGTGCACATTTTTACGTGTTTTTCCGGTTGAGTCATAAAATCATCCTTCTTATAGATCTATGACAGTACATTTAGCAGGGTCTTAGGCCGATTATCCATGTCGTCAAATACATCGGCACTTGTTTGGGACTTAGTGAATGGGGATAATTACGGGAACCACATTCATAGAGAAAATTAAAATCAAAAGGATGTAACTGAATCTGGGAACGCTTAATTTAAGTACATCCAATAGTATTTATCTTCGTTTTCTTTTGGGAAGAAAGAAGAAGACACAGAGAAATAAGAGGGCATCCGCTGAGTCGAAGTATGTTCACGCGGTTGTATGATGGAGTAACGATTCTACTGATCTACATAATTTTATGCACACCATATAATGCAGAGACTTGGAATGGCAAACTCCAAGTCTTTGTCCTTGAACCGACAGAGTTACTTTAAAATGTCTTGAAAATCATAAATTTTCCTAGCGAACGACAAATAGAATCGGATATAATGCTGCGCATCAGTACGAAACATGGTGAGAGAAGAGATGTCTAACTCAGTCGCTCACGACACTAATAGTCTTAGGATTCCTTAAGCTTTCGCGCTTTATTAGCTACATATTCTAGGCTTTTAAAATATCTGAGAAAGGACCCCCCCTCCCCCTGTTCACTCACTATCTACTAGCCTGAAAGCACAAGTTTATTGCTCTAATTAAGACTTGCAAAGGAACTCTGCTTAGTGATAGTAATAGTGTTTCCACCGCCCTCTTGCAAAATCAGAAAACCTGGTTGAACGACGAACCATGGACGAAAGACGCGTGACGAGCGGAGAGTGGGCCGTCGCGACTGACTGATTATCCGGACTGACGCGTGACGAGCGGAGAGTGGGCCGTCGCGACTGACTGACGAGGGGAGCGCGGGAGACTGGCCGTCGCGACCGACGGTTTTTTCGGCGATTGACACGGGCGGCTAAAGGCGACTGACTGACGAGAGGCGCGTGGGCCGTCGCGACTGACTGACGAGGGGAGCGCGGGCGTCTGGCCGTCGCGACCGACGGTTTTTTCGGCGATTGACACGGGCGGCATCGCGGGGAGGGCCGGGTCTGCTATCCATCATGAGGGATTGACGACGCCTGGGCCCATCGGCGACTGACGAGTGACGGCGTCCGTCGCGGGGGGCTGTCCTTCGCGGCGATCGACGCGGGCCATCCATCGCGGGGAGGGGGGCCACGACTGACGCACCAGGGCGATTGACGGTTTCGCGAACCCGCCCTTCCTCCGCGATTGACGGTTTGGGGGCGCGATTGATGGTTTTGGACGCCGCGATTGACGGTTTTATCTAGAGCGACAGGACTAGCGCCGATATGCCTCCCCGGAGCCCCTCGCGCTTGACTGGACTGAAAACTCGGCAACGTCTGACCGGCTACCAGTCGGTGGGTGTCGTTTGACTGGGAGGGGCTTTTTTGTTCGAATTTGGTTCCTTCCCTCCGCCAAGCCTCTTGTTAGGAAGGTTTTTATAGCTTGAATTAGATAAAGTAGAGAAAAAAAAAAAAAGAAGAAGAGAAAAAAAAAGAAAAAAGAAGAAGAAAAGAAGAGGAAAAAAAAAAAGAAGAAGAAAGAGAAAAAAAAAAAGGAGAGAAGAAAGGGGAGAAAAGAAGAAAAAGAAAAAGGAAATTAGAAATAGGTAATTAGAAAAGTTTCTTATAAGCGGAGTTTTTGGACGCGATGTGATCGGTGGGGGGGTTTTTTCCTTGTCTGAGGTCCGCTTTCTCTCTATGTTGGAGGGTCCTGAAAATTAAAAGTGGTGCAAGTTCATTCGGCCATGGATGTGGCTTCGTCCTCTCTCGTGAAAAGTAATCGGGCCCCCCCCCCTGGGGAGACCGGCACTCTGGCCGCTCTGCTGGAGGGGGGGTCTTGTGCCGCCCCTGGGGCATCCGATAGTGTTGAATCCCCCATCGTGTCCCTCAGTAGACCCGCAGTTCTGACTGCTCAAGAGGAGCTCAAGAAAGTTTGCCTCGTCGGCCAAGTGTTTGGCCCTAGGCCCCCGCTCGAAATCGTACGACAATGGCTTCGAAAAGAGTGGTTCCCTCGAGGACTCATTGTCAGCAAATGCCAGCTCTTACCAGCAAACCACATGCTGCTAGTCTTTGAAAACGAAGAGATGGCGTTCCAAGCCCTAAGCGTTGGCACCTGGCAGCTCGGTCGGACGACCCTGTGCTTATTTAGATGGTCCCCGGACTTTACCCCCGACAAATCGAAATCACTTCGGTACCCTCTTTGGGTTGAGCTCCCTAACCTCCCATATTTCTTGTACAAATTCGTGTGGGACATTGTCTCCCCTATCGGCAAGCCGTTGGCCTCACGCGAAGACATTGGTGGTCTCATATATGAGGGTGCAAGACACTCGTTCAATGCTAGATGGCACCCACAAATCTGCGTCGAGGCCGACCTCAGTTCGCCGCTCCCATCAACGATCAAAGTGGACATGGGCGAAGGAGATGTTTGGGAGCAGGATATCACCTACAAAAACCTCCCCAACGCGTGCTTTCGTTGTGGCCAACAAGGCCACAGGATTAAAGACTGCCCTCTCAGGCAAAAAAACAAGCGATCTCAAGAAGCCTCCAAAACTGCTCAAGACAACTCTGACGATTTGACCCACTTGACCAAGGAAGGGGAAGGCAAGGGCCCCCTCAATCCACAAGCTGATGCCGATGGCTTTACTGAAGTTAGAAGAAGAAGGAAAAGAAGTCCGAGGGCCAACGGTGAGAGGAACAACCGGCTAATTACCCCACATAGCAATTTGTATTGCAATCTTGGAAAGGAGATCAACGAGCTCGACTACCCAAGAGGGAAGCCACCTGTGGTAGACAACTATGACGAAGCCCTAGAGATCCCTGACAACAAAGAAACCCCCCAGGAGGGCTATACTACAAGCAAAGAAGATGGTTTCACTACTAATAACGAAGACAACATGGATAGCGAAAGTTCCATCATTGGATCGACGATCCCGGAAACGTTGCCGAGCACGGGTCCAAATTCTCCCCAGCGGGGGGCATCCCGTAAAGGGAAACAACCCTTGGAGTTTCCCTGGAAAAGCCCCCACAAGAACCGTTTCCTAAGCCGGGATCAGATCCCAGCGAAAAAGAAAGATGAAGCCAAGAGAAGAAAGGACAAGGCTCCCTCCCGCAAAGAGGGATCAATACAAAAATGATTGTCATCTCGCTAAATGCTAGGGGGCTAACCGACCCCTCAAGAGCGGCCATCATTGGTCAATGGCTCCGCGACATTAGCTTAAAACCAGACATTATATGCATTCAAGAGATTAAAATTGATGGAGATGGCCTTCTGAAACGGCTCAGACAGGTTTCCTCGGCCCATGTGTGGATCCCAACAAAGCACCAGCGGGGGTCCGGTGGAACGGCTATCGGTGTTAAACAACCTTGGTTTGAAAAGCTTGAGAACTCCATTGAAGATGTAAATCACCGCTGGATTGCGGTTTCGTTTGGTGCTCCCCTCTGTGTTACTATGGTTTCTTTGTACGCCCCTAACGGGGATCTTGAGAGGCTGAACACTTGGACTTCTCTTGACTCGCTTCCACACAACGTGCTTATATGTGGAGACTTCAACATGGTGGAGGACCCTATGGACAGATGGATGGGCAAGGGCAGGGTCATCGACAACCGGGAGAAAGAAACGTGGGACACGACCAAACTCCACTTGGATCTGGTCGAATTCAAAGACTCGAATGGCTTTTCCTGGTCGAATCTCCAAGCGGGCGAGGATCTGAGGAAAGCTAGGCTTGATAGATGCTACATCTCTCAGAGCTTTACTCATCGGTGGGGCCACCCTTCCATCACGCAACGTACTGACCTCACCATCTCTGATCACTACCCGATCGTTATCACTTTTCAACCTTCCAACAGGACCCTCAAGGCTCCGTGGTTCCATGCCAACGCTTCCACCTTCTCTCTCCCCTCCGTCCATCAAGAGATTACCGATGTGTGGAAGGTGGCGTTCGCCTCTGGCTTGGCCCCAGCCAAGTGCTGGAGAAGTGCGGTCGACAAGTCTCGCAAGATCATGATCAGAACTAAGAAGATGCTCGAGACGGTGCGGCGGGCTCGTAGGGAAGCGCTATACCACAGACTCTGGCGACTCGAGGAGGAAGTAAACAAAGGAAAACACCAAGCCCAGAAAGGTCTCCGAAAAATCAGAGCAGCATTGAGATACGAGGAAGAAATACAAAGGAAAAACTTGCAAATCTTCTTCAAGGAGTGGTGGGCTGGAAAAGCCGACAAACCCACCAAAGAGATGTGCAGTATCCTTAAAAGGAAACACAACAGAGAGACGATTCCCCTTCTGCTTGACCCACATGGCAATGTATGCAACTCGGAAGAAGATAACTTTGGCATCATCGAAGGGCACTTCACGAGACTCCTGGGAACCTCGAACCCCCTCTCCCACCATAGAAGGGAATGCATGGCTGCCATCTCTAGGGTTTCCCCCCGGAGAATTCCACCCAACCTCCTCTCCCTGCTTCATGCCCCGATCTCTGAATCAGAAATCATTGAGGTCATTGATGCCCTCCCTCTCGGTAAAAGCCCGGGACCCGACGGACTCACTAATGAGTTTTTTAAATCATTCAAGCAGGTGGTTGCCACCCCTCTTCGGATGGTTTGGCAAGAAGCGCTAAAATTTGGTGCTCTTCCTTCTTGTATAAATAATGGAATTATCAAGCTGATTCACAAGAAGGGGGAAAAAAACAGAATCGAGAACTGGAGGCCAATTACGATGCTCCAAACAGGATACAAGATCGTCGCCAAAGTCATTGCCAACAGACTGGCGTGCCACCTGAGATCTTGGCTTAGTGAGGACCAAAAAGGCTTCATCAAAGGCAGGTCCATCCTGGAAACCATCATGGATATTTGGGAAGGTATTCAATTTGCAAATGAGTCTAATCAAGATGTGGTCTTCCTCAAGATCGACTTTGACAAAGCCTACGATAGGCTAGAATGGGACTATATTCTACAGTCGCTCCAAGACCTCGGATGTAGTCAGAAATTCACCAAGATGATCGCGACCCTTCTCGGCAACGCAACGACCCAAATTAACGTTAACGGCAAACTTTCGAAGGTGATCCATCTTAAAAGATCAATTAGACAAGGGTGCCCTCTTGCCCCCCTTCTCTTTGCCATCGCCACTGAGGGGCTGAGCAGACTTGTGGCTCATCATGTGGAGGCTGGCAATATCAAAGGCCTCCAGCTACCTCACGACCACAGCCAAATCATCATGAGACTTTTTGCTGACGATATGAACGCGTTCGTTCACAATGATAACACCAGCCTGGAGACTTTCTGGAGGTGTCTTGATACCTTTTGTGAGGCCTCTGGATCCAAAATCAACCACAATAAGACCGCCTTTAGGGCCATTGTGGGACATCAACCTGGCCTTCTCACTGATCATGGCTGTCAAATCATTTCGCAGGGCCAAATCTTTCGACTGCTGGGAATCCCCCTGGGGTTTGGCGTCTCTATGGAGCAACGATGGAACTGGGTGCTGGCCAAACTTGAAAACAAGCTCAATTACTGGAGAGGCATGCAAATCAATCTCGCTGGACGGGCGATGGTTATCAACACGTTCCTCCTCTCGTCTACCATCTATTTCCTTTCTTGCTGGAGACCGAATGAGCAAGGCCTGTCCAAATTGAATAGCATCTGCAGAAACTTTCTTTGGACGGGTGATCATAACAGAAGGGGGGTGCCTAAAATCAAATGGGCCATCTGCACCAGCCCTAGAGATAGCGGGGGACTTGGCATCCTGGACATTGGGTGTATGGCTAACAAACTGGCGGCCAAATGGATGATTAAAGCTTGGTGCAATAGGGAGGCCTCGTGGGCCAAGCTGATCTTCAGAAACAAAAATGAGTTGGCCCTCAAGGGGTCCCCGAACTGGAAGAACCTTGACATCATGACCCTGCTATTCTCCCCGATACCCGTCTTCCCAAAAGGCTCCAATCTCGTATGCTCTCTTTGGAAGGGCTGGAATAAAGTCAAAAGCTTCACAAGAATTAGTGAGGACTGGAAGTGGGCGGCCGGAATCAGACAAAACGACTCTATCTGGTTCCCGATACATGGCATCCGGAGTGTGGAGTCGTGGAACATTCAAAATGCCAAGAAGTTATGGAACAAAGGATTCAAAAAATGGAAACACCTCTGGAAACAGGACACCAACAGTTGGATCAACTACGAGGATATCGACCCTCGCATAAACATCTCCTACGAAGAATGGAACACCTTGCAAAGCAGATGCCTCGCTTGGGATCGTCACAAAACGCGCCTTCTCATGGGACATGATGCTCCCAACGCGCGTGGTCTCAAATGGCACAATGGAAATAGCCTACTCAAAATCCCGAACATCAAAGAAACGAATGACCTCCAGATCAGCCTCAACAAGAAGTGGTGCCTGTCTTGGACGCGGCTTCGGTGGGACATGAAATTCATGGGTATCTGGCACCCACTTATAGAGATTAAGAAGTCGGTCCTCTTATGGCAAATTCTTCATCGAGGAATTTGGACTAACCATAAGGCAAGCAAAATTTGTGGAATCCCTCCGTGGTGCAAACGCTGCCACCGTGCGATCGAAGATGTCCCACACATCTTCCTTACTTGCCCCAACTCCTACAGAACCTGGCAGATGGTTGGACTGAAAATCAGAGCTCAGAAACAGCTTAGTTGGAAACAAATCCTGTTAGGAGAAGCGATTGGATGCTCTGCGGCTCTCTGGAACGCAATCAGAGGGGAAGTCCTGTGGAAAATTTGGCGGGAGCGGTGTGCTCTCAACTTCGGCGACTCCCCCAGGGAGTGGTCGATTGAAAAATCTCTATTCCTCCTTGGCAAAAGGATTGTCAACAGTAAGAAATCCCCCCCCTTCAGGCACCATCAAGTCTTCCTGGTGATCAACAACAAGCTTAAATCCAAGTGGGTCCCGCATGAGGGCGACGAGAGGGTGATCAACCTTCTTTGTAATGCAACCTAGGAATCAACCAAGCTTCCCCTGCTTTGTGGGATTTGGGGGGTCCCGTGGGCACTAGTCCCCTTCTTTTGTACCTTTGTTTCTTAATTTAATTCAAGTCCGGGAGAGTAGGCGATTGCCGAACTTCCTTTATATTAAAAAAATATCTGAGAACGTTTAACCCTCGAGTGGATTCCATTAAAGCCTTGTTTCGCCAATGTACAGCTGATTGATTAAGAAAGATGATTGGAAAAATATTTAAAATCAAATTGAGTTACTTGTTGATGATTGGATTCTTGAACTACATCGGTTTCCAAATAGCAATCACCATTTTATTAGCTATATATTCAATGACATACATAAAATTCAGAAGTTTCGCTCAAAAGTATATTTTTAAAGTACATGACGTGAAATTTAGAAGTACTTAAAACATGGTTGATCTGCCAATCCTTTACCTACTCCTTTGATTTTCTCTCTCTCTCTCTCTCTCCTGTAGGCTGTGGCTGTTCTCACCTCCCGGAGTGATCGTACTTGCGACAATCAATGAAGAACTTCACAAAGAACTACAAAGTCTTATGATATCTTTCATTAAAAATTAATGGACACAAGAACAAAGTCGGAATGCACATATTCATCGATCTTGACATTGATTAAGATACTAATAAGAGGTTGCCTATTTTTAATGAGTGCACTCTTTAGCTTATAAAAAGGGAAAAAATATAAGAGTGGTAGAGAGAATTACAAAGAAACTTTATAATCTTTTCGTCTTCTTCATGCGAGACTCATTGGATTTTTTGATTGCTGTTTTCTAAAGTGAACACTCTATGGTGTCTAAATGGGGGTTCTTTCTTATAGTCGCATACCTTTCTACGTAGCTAGACTAGGGATTTCTAAATCGACCATTTATTGGGAGTCTTAGCAAGTTGACTGCACATATTTCCTTATAAATCTTCTAGAGTGCTTCATTTCTAATGGCATTGCACATACCCAAATAGCATATAATTGATTTCCCAAGGTGAGCTTTCTTTAAATTAACTTGATGATGTAACATCCAGAGTTTACACAAGTCTTGGAAGATTCGAATGCTTTTAGAAATGGTAAAGAAAAGATGACCAAGGTCTTTGCTGCCATCACGAAAACAATTACACCATGTGAGGCACCACATATTTTGCAAGATTTAAAGTTAGTTGATATCTCCTATAAGAGACTTTTCAAATCAAAATTGTTTGTTTTTGATAAGTAAGTGTCAAAGCTCTTACAACTTGAATTCCCATCTACTCAAACACCAAATCACAAACCACTTCATGTTAATGAGAGCCAAAATTTATTTAGATTCTTGGCCACTACAACATATCGAGGGTATACCGAGGTTGCTACCAAGGCAAATGAACGGGCGGGATTTCTTCGCGACGTCGGTGTAGCAGTCGGTACAGGCGTCGAAAAGAAAGCGCCGGTATGGCGCCCTCATATGCATCGGTATAACCATCGATATATGCGTCGAAAATACCGACGCTTATATCGGCATCAATACCGACGCATATACCGACGGCGCGCTGGGTGTACCGGCGCATATACCGATGACCATACTGGAGCTACTGACGCGTATACCGACGACCATACCTGTAGAAATTTTTTTGGGCAGAGTGTTTTGTCTTTTGCTACAGCATGATGTTGTTTAGCAAAAGACAATACACTCTGCCCAATTGAGTACATGTGTTATGTACTCTAATGGCAACCAAAACATAAACTTATATGAGTAAAAATGAACAATGATTCATGTACAGAAAGTCGTATATTCCATAAATGAAAAATATACAAAAGTGTGGCAAAGCACTTCCATATAGGAATGGAATACAAAATTATGGTACATCATTGCCACATAGGAGTGTAATACAAAATTGTGGCAATGTGACAAAACACTTCCATATAGGAATCGAATACAAAATTGTGGTTCATCATTGTTGTATGCGAGTGTGATACAAAATTGTGGCATTGATCAAAATATTTACACCTACAATCCTGCAACAAAACATATGTATAAAATAAGACCAATTAACATGACATTTATAAACAACAACTAAAAACACGAAACTAAGATATAACTTTACCTAACAAGAATATTGTCCCATGAGACGATTGCACCGCGTCCCTCTAAGTCTTGTAACAGTGCAGTCAGTCCATGTTGATATCCATATGATTCTTTAGTTCGCGTTGGAGGACGACTCACTGCCAACTCATATAGTAAATATGCAATATGTTAGATGAATATACATAATATACTTAACAAAAACAACTTCAATAATTAACATCATACTTACAAATTGGCAACACATACTGTCGTATCCGCCGCTACCTAAATGCGACGTTCCAACCATATCTAAACGAGTGGCTGCCGCATCTCTCTGTTGCCGATACCGATCAAGAGTATGTTGATGCTCATCCTGAATCGATTCCCATTCTTCGGCATCTAGCCATATAGGCTTCGGTAAGCCTGCTTTGAAAGCATCGCGATCTTCCGATCGTCGATGCGACATCACTTTGCATGTTGTATGTTGTATCCATTCAGAACTCACAATAGGATTTCCAGGTGCTGGCCGGTACTCTTCATATATACATTGTGTGATATAATTTTTAGAGTCTCTATCCTGTTCGGTCCATTTTAACATTACTGAATGACCGAATTCGATAGAGCAGAGCTGTCGTATCCTCTGACGCATTGACTTTCCCGCCGCATCCATAACTGAAGCTCCATTACAGATATGATAGATCTTCGATTCCTCATGATCATGCGCACCCCAAGGTGTACGTGGACATCCCATCTGATGCATTCAAGTATACATATGCATTCAAGTATACGTATGCATATGCATATGCATACATGTATACATATACATATGCATATGCTTGCTTGTATACATACTTGTACATATACATATGCATATGCATGTGTGTATACATATACATATGCATTCATGTATAATATACATATAAATATATTCATGTATACATATACACATACAAAAATATAAAGTATGTGTGTATATACATATACATATATTCATGTATACATATACATATACAAAAATATAAAGTAGGTCTGCATATGCATGCATGTATGTATGCATACATGTATACATATACATATGCATATGCATTCAAGTATACATATGCATTCAAGTATACATATGCATATGCATATGCATATGCATACATGTATACATATACATATATATATGCTTGCTTGTATACATACTTGTACATATACATATGCATATGCATGTGTGTATACATATACATATGCATTCATGTATAAGATACATATATTCATGTATACATATACATATACAAAAATATAAAGTATGTGTGCATATACATATACATATATTCATGTATACATATATATATACAAAAATATAAAGTAGGTATGCATATGCATGCATGTATGTATGCATACATGTATACATATACATATGCATATGCTTGCTTGTATACATACTTGTACATATACATATGCATATGCATGTGTGTATACATATACATATGCATTCATGTATAACATACATATATATATATTCATGTATACATATACATATACAAAAATATAAAGTATGCATGCATATATGCATATGCATGCATGCATGCATGTATGCATACATATGCATGCATGTATGCATATGCATTCATGCATGCATATGCATTCATGTATGCACATGCATGCATGCATGTATGTATATGCATTCATGTATGTATATGCATGCATGCATGTATGTATATGCATTCATGTATGTATATGCATGCATACATGTATGTATATGCATGCATACATGTATGTATATGCATGCATGCATGTATGTATATGCATTCCTGTATATGCATGTATGTATGTATATGCATTCATGTATGTATATGTATGCATATGCATGCATGCATGCATGTATGCGTATGCAGTCATGTATGCATATGCATTCATGTATGCATATGCATTAATGTATGCATATGCATGCATATATGCATATGCATGCATGCATGTATGCATATGCATGCATGCATGTATGCATATGCATGCATGCATGTATGCATATGCATGCATGTATGGATGCATGTATGTATGCATATGCATGCACGTATGTATACATATGCATGTATGCATGTATACATATGCATACGCATGCATGTATGTATACATATGCATGGATGTATTCATATGCATGCATGTATGTATGCATATGCATGCATGCATGCATATGCATTCATGTATGGATATGCATGCATGTATGGATATGCATGCATGTATGCATATGGATGCATGTATGCATATGCATGCATGTATGCATATGCATGCATGTATGCATATGCATGCATGTATGTATGCATATGCATGCATGCATGTATGTATGCATATGCATGCATGCATGTATGCATATGCATGTATGTATGCATATGCATATCCCTCTCTCTCTCTCTCAAACAAAAATAAAGAGAGAAGATCAATGTTAGAAAACAAAAATATAAAGAAAGACAAAAGAGTATGTATATGCATGTATGCATTCATGTATGTATATGCATGCATGCATGTATGTATATGCATTCATGTATAGGCATGTATGTATGCATATGCATGCATGTATGCATATGCATTCATGTATGCATATGCATGCATGCATGTATGTATATGCATTCATGTATGAATATGCATGCATGCATGTATGTATATGCATTCATGTATGTATATGCATGCATGCATGTATGTATACGCATGCATGCATGTATGTATACACATGCATGCATGTATGTATATGCATTCATGTATATGCATGTATGTATGCATATGCATTAATGTATGCATATGCATGCATGTATGTATGCATATGCATGCATGTATGCATATGCATGCATGTATAGATGCATGTATGTATGCATATGCATGCATGTATGTATACATATGCATGCATGCATGTATACATATGCATACGCATGCATGTATGTATACATATGCATGGATGTATTCATATGCATGCATGCATATGCATTCATGTATGGATATGCATGCATGTATGCATATGCATGCATGTATGCATATGCATGCATGTATGTATGCATATGCATGCATGTATGTATGCATATGCATGCATGCATGCATGTATGCATATGCATGTATGTATGCATATGCATATCCCTCTCTCTCTCTCTCTAAAAAAAATAAAGAGAGAAGATCAATGTTAGAAAACAAAAATATAAAGAAAGACAAAAGAGTATGTATATGCATGTATGTATGCATATGCATGCATGTATGCATATGCATGCATGTATGCATATGCATGCATGCATGCATGTATGTATATGCATTGATGTTTGTATATGCATGCATGCATGTATGTATATGCATTCATGTATAGGCATGTATGTATGTATGTATGTATATGCATTCATGTATATGCATTCCTGTATATGCATGCATGCATGTATGTATGCATATGTATATGCATGCATGCATGTATGTATGCATATGTATATGCATGCATGCATGTATGTATATGCATTCATGCATGTATGTATATGCATTCATGTATGTATATGCATGCATGCATGTATGTATATGCATTCATGTATTTGCATGTATGTATGTATGTATGTATGTATATGCATTAATGTACATGCATTCATGTATATGCATGCATGCATGTATGTATGCATATGCATGCATGCATGTATGCATATGCATGTATGCATATGCATATATGTATGCATATGCATGTATGTATGCATATGCATATCCGTCTCTCTCTCTCAAAAAAAAAAAATAAAGAGAGAAGATCAATGTTAGAAAACAAAAATATAAAGAAAGACAAAAGAGTATGTATATGCATGTATGTATGCATATGCATTCATGTATGCATATGCATGCATGCATGTATGTATATGCATTCATGTATGAATATGCATGCATGCATGTATGTATACGCATGCATGCATGTGTGTATACACATGCATGCATGTATGTATATGCATTCATGTATATGCATGTATGTATGCATATGCATGCATGTATGCATATGCATTCATGTATGCATATGCATGCATGTATGTATATGCATTCATGTATGCATATGCATGCATGTATGTATGCATATATGCATATGCATGCATGCATGTATGCATGCATGTATGTATGCATATGCATGCATGTATGTATGCATATGCATGCATGTATGTATGCATATGCATGCATGTATGCACATGCATGCATGTATGCATATGCATGTATTCATATGCATGCATGCATGTATGTATGTATGCATATGCATGCATGTATGTATACATATGCATATGTATGCATGTATGTATACATATGCATATGTATGCATGTATGTATACATATGCATATGCATGCATGTATGTATACATATGCATGCATGTATGTATGCATATGCATGCATGCATGTATGCATATGCATGTATGCATATGCATGTATGCATATGCATGTATGCATATGCATGTATGCATATGCATGTATGTATGCATATGCATATCCCTCTCTCTCTCTCAAACAAAAATAAAGAGAGAAGATCGATGTTAGAAAACAAAAATATAAAGAAAGATAAAAGAGTGATATATGTCTTACTTAAATTGATGTAATTTTTGAATTAAGGTTGTCAAAATCCATTTGAAGTTCTCCTTCGTTGAATTTCCAAAGATTTGATCTCAAAAATCTCCTGCAAAACTAAAGAGAGAAGATATTAGAAAAGCAAAAACATAAAGAAAAAAAACAAAGTGATACAATATGTGCGATTACTTACCAAAGCGTCAGATCTATGAAAATAGAGGTGTGTTTAGAGAGAGAGAGGGAAGGAGAGGGAAAGAGAGAGAATTGTTTGAATCACGGTCGGCAAAATCCACTTGAAGTTCTTCTTCGTCGAATTTCCAAAGATTTGATGTCAAAATCTCTTGCAAAACCAAACAAAGAACATATTAGTAAAGAAAAAACATAGGAAAAGAAAAAAGAGTTTTACAATATGTGAGATCTACTTACCAAAACTTCAAATCTAACAAGATAGAGGTCTATTTAGAGAGAGAGAGAGAGAGAGAGAGAGAGAGAGAGAGAGAGAGAGAGAGAGAGAGAGAGAGAAGGAGGGAGAGAGAGTCAGAGAGAGAGAGGGAGAGAGAGAGAGGGAGATAGTGAGAGAGAGGGAGGGGGGAGAGAGAGAGAGAGAGAGAGAGAGAGAGAGAGAGAGAGAGAGAGAGAGAGAGAGAGAGAGAGAGGGAAGGGAGGGAGAGAGAGAGAGAGAGAGAAAGACGGAGAGAGAGAGAGAGGGAAGGGAGGGAGAGAGAGAGAGAGAGAGAGAGAGAGAGAGAGAGAGAGAGAGAGAGAGAGAGAGAGAGAGAGAGAGAGAGAGAGAGAGAGAGAGAGAGAGAGAGAGAGAGAGAGAGAGAGAGAGAGAGAGAGAGGGAAGGGAGGGAGAGAGGGAGAGAGAGAGAAAGAGGGAGTGAGAGAGAGAGAGGGAAGGGAGGGAGAGAGGGAGAGAGAGAGAGGATGACAAACAGAGATCTCTGCTGTTGGCGCGCACAAACCCCAAAGGAGAAGCTCCAGATTCAAAACGCTCAGAATGATGAATTTCGGGTTCGGGCTCGGTTAAAAAGAGAGCGTCGGTATGAGCATCTGTATAAGCGTCGGTAGTTACAGAAGAATACCGACGCGTATACCGATGCTCATACCGACACTGTCTTTCCGAGGCAAAATAGCTTTCCCAAATTCTTCGAGGGGTATACCGATGCGGACAGCTGACCGTCGGTACACGGACCGTCGGTATTCCCTCGATATGTTGTAGTGAGTGTATAACAACTTTTGCTTCCATATTGCTTGTCCAATCCTTCCAAAAGGGTGAGATCATGTCCAATTAGGAGGTGATCTTTCAAACCATCCTATGAATTGATTCTATGTCTTAAAATCCACCCTGTGTAATATTCAATCATTGTCTTTAAGCATCATCAAATGTCCTTTATTAAAGGTTATTATATTTGAAGATTGAAGAAGGCACTCTATGGTCCCACCAAAGCCCCAAGGTCATGGAATCAAAGGCTTGTGGACTAATTGATTTTTTGTTGATAAAAACAAAGCAAGGCTCATGCTTCATCATTCTACAAAAGAGAAGGTGAAACATCTCTCTACATATGTAGATGAGTTGATCATTATACATGATCATGAAGAAGGAATAAAGGAAATCAACGAAAGTGTCCAACTCGAGTTCAAAATCTCGGATGTTGGAGATGTGAGATACTTGCTTGGTATTAAACTCATATACAAAGACAATGGTATCTGTCTCATCTAAAGGAAATATATCTTAGATGTACAAAAGAAGTGGGGATTTATAGGTTGAAAACCATTCAAAAATCCAACTATGACACAATTCCAAGGTAAGATCTAGCATAAATAGTTGGTCTGCTATCTCAATTCATGCACAGAAATAGTCACTCATTTACAAGTAGCTAAAAGAATGCTTAGATATCTCAAAGGAACACTGAAGGAAGGTATTTTCTATCCTTTTGAAGATGATTTGAAGTTGAAAGCATATATCGATGCTAATGGGACTAGATCTGAGGAAGATAGAAGAAGTATAAACATCCATTTCAAGACCATCTATAACTTGTTTTTCTTTGATTGACCTGAGTGCAATCATTTATAGAGGTGGGGAGAGAGAGAGAGAGAGAGAGAGAGAGAGAGAGAGAGATAAAGAGAGAGAGAGAGAGAAAGAAAGAGAGAGAGATATAGAGAGAGATAGAGATAGAGAGACAGATAGAGAGACAGATAGAGAGAGAGAGCATATCAAAGAAGAGTGTAGAGGATTGCCACATCAGTTATGTTACAAGTACCTGGAAATTTCACGTCATCTTCTAAGCAAAATAAACATTTGATCTATAGTATGATTTTTCAATGAAACTTCTGAGTTTTCTATATCCGATTGAAAAGATAATAAGATTTCGAAGCTATTATCTATCAGCATTCCAATCATCAATGACTAATTCAATTTGAATTTAAGAGATTCATGCAATGATCTGTCTTCTAAATCAATTGTTTGCTTTATTGCAATCCACTCAAAATAAGGAAACGCGAAAGGTTAATGAATCATAAGACTATTAAGCATAGTTAGCTTTGCATCTGGTGGTTTCGAATGGGGCCTTTGCAAACAACAAGAGCCTCAAAAAAGACAAGAGAGTGACTGCCTTGATAGTGAAGCTTTCACTATCAAGGCAAATTTTTCATTCTTAATGTCGTTTTTTCCAAGGCAAACATGGACCCATCACATTGGATATGTTCTTGTAGTACATTTGTTACTTAGTCATTCGTGTACAAATCCTTTGTTCTATATAGTTTTGTAAAGAAGTGTGGCAAATTCATACTCACCATGAATGGTATATTCGAGTAATGATTGTGTTCCAAGTTGTCCTATGAGTGAATGCGAACAAAGGCTTCTTACGCTAGAGCATTCCGCGTACATATTCATAAGAGCAGTTAAGACAACCACTTTTCTACAACTAAATATTGTCAGGGATAGCAGAATGGATACACTTTCCATTCCAAAAATCCACTTCCAAATAGCAAGTGGAGAGGATGCTGACATATGTATATTGATAACAGAGATTTCCTTGTACTTGCATTTGAATAAATAACTGAAATGAAACAACATTTTCACCATGTTTTACACATAAATGTATCACAATGTTCCACAAAGCTAATTTTGGTTTTCTTACTTTCAAAAAGATTTGAAATGTCTATTAGATTTTAAATGCTAAAAGTAGTTCCCATCCAATCTCGATGTGTAGAGATACAATGTGATGACTTCTATGTGTAGAGAGTTTCCAACTTGTTCGTTCCAACCAGAATGTTTGCTCTCCATAATAGCCACCCTCTCTCTCTCTCTCTCTTTGCATTCCACCATAGCAGCCCCTCATCTCTCTGCATCTATTCTCCAACTTCTTCCTATGCACGACTTTTGTGTAACCCATCAAACCTCTGTATCTAATCCCCATAGAGCCTCTCTTTAGTTGATCCCTATCTTCGTGTGCATCAATTCTATCTTATATATATCTCTCTCTCTCTCGCTCTCTCTCTCTCTCTCGCTCTCTCTCTCTCTCCCTCTCTCTCTCTCTCTAGTTTCATCTGTGTTGAATTCTAATTCAGCATCATCTTCACACACACACACTCTCTCTCTCCACACGTCATCTTTATTGTTCTACAATTTCTCTCTCTCTCTCTCTCTCTCTATCTCTCTGTCTCTCTCCTTGTCTCTCTCTCTCTCTCTCTCTCTCCCATATTCCTTTGTTTTTCAAATATGTTGTACCACAATCTTTGCTTGTCTCTCTCTCTCTCTCATTCATGGCTAGACACTTTTTATAGGTGAGAAGTGGTGGTGAAGAACCCAAATTCTTGGAGGAAGAAAATACATGCAAGGAATGTGTAGAGACTATACAAGAGGAGATTAAAGCATTGAATCACACCAACGCTTGAAAATTGGTAAGGAAGAAGAAAGAAATGAAGTTTATTCAAAATAAGTGGTTCTATAAGATAAAGAGTCACTCAGATGGTAGCATTGCTAGGTATAAAGCAAGGATTTTAGGTAATGGCTTTCATTTTTTACCTATGGAGTAGAAAATGAGCAAGTCTTTCTTCTTGTAGCAAAGATGTGTACCATCATGATAGTCATTGGAATGGGAGCTAGCAAATATTGGAAAATGTACCAACTTGATATGAATACATTTTTCCTAAATGGAGGTCTAGAGGAGAATTTATACATGGACCAACGATTAGTGTTTAAAGATAGAATAAGAGGTTGTTATAATGTTATCTTAAAGATGACACTCTATGGTGTAAAGAAAGCCTGAAGGGCATGTAATCAAATGGTTGTGGAGTACTTGATCTCTTATGGTTACAAGAAAAGCGAGACTCATCCTTCATGATGGTGTGTGGTGTGGCTCCAGAGCCAGGAAAATTAAAATTGCTGATGATCTTTGTATGTTTTATGGCAATGTGGAGGATCTCCCCAAGTTACTTCTAAACAGCAGGCATGCTCTCTCATTTGGGAATGTCCTTTTACCCATCTCTCAAGGACTAAAGATCACCTTGAGCTACAAAGATGCGCTCCTAGGCACTTGCAACAACTTGGATTTTGTACTTTGGAATCTGTGGAGAGGACACTCTTCTTCAAAGGATTCAGGTCTTTAGGCCTACAATGTCTGATTGCTACCAAAGATGCTCCCCCTCACAACTTTCAGCTCTCTGCCCACCTGAGAGTTACCCCTCCCAAAAAGTGGAGAGACTCCCTGCTCCAAATGTATTCTAGTACTAGATTTATGATGGTCAAGTTTTGTACTTAATCATGTTGGTTGTTTTGATGCTGTCCTTCTAGTTGTATTGCCCTCTCACAGCTCTTTTATTCTCTATCCTATGCTAGACAACTCTCTTTTATGAGGTATTTTAATCTATAAGTGGGGGAGCTTGCCCTCTGTACATCCACACTTCACTCAATTATTCCAATTTTCCTATTCTCTCTCAAAACAAAAAGACTCGTCCTTCATTATTGTACAAAACAAAGTTGAAACATCTATCTATATATGTGTGTATGTAGATGACTTGATCATTGCATGTGATCATGAAGAACGAATAAAATAAAATCAATCAAAGACTTGGAAAGGAGTTATGCCACTATTTCAAGGAAAGATCTAGCATATACAATTGGTGTGCTATCCGAATTCATGCACCCACCTAGAATCCTTTATTAACATGCATCTACAAGAGTGCTTGGATATCTCAAAGCATTCAATGAAGGTCTTTTCTATCAGTTTGCAGATGATTTTCAAGTGAAAGCATACATGAATGCTGATTGGGCTAGATCCAAGGAAGAAAGAAGACGAATAAGTGTATATGCAATGATGCTTGATAAGAAGGTCATTTCATGGATGGCAAAGAAGCAACGAAGAAAGATGAATACAAAGAATTAGCAAAATTTACTTATGGGATGATGCGATTTAAGAAGCTTGTGATTGAATTGAATATGTAGGTTGATCAATTTTTCAATCATATGTGAAAACATAAGTTTTATGTACGATCTAGAAATCTTGAGCTGCATGCTAGCACCAAGCATATAGAGGTATATTATCAGTACATTAGAGAAAAAGTGTTGGCTAAGGAGGTGCAAGTCCAACATATAAGTACCAATGGTCAGTGTGATGACATGTTCACCAAAGCATTGGACTCAAAGAAGCTAATAAAGTTCAAAAGAGGCATTGGAATGATAGAGCTTTGATGAAGAATTGAAGGTTGAAGCTCGAGGGGGAGTGCTCAAAATCAAGATCCAATCTTTGGATCATATGAACCTTACCTTTTATTGGCGCTTCGAACATCATGGAGTAAGGAGTAAGCACATGAACTTGTAGATTAAACTTTTATTTTAAACCTCCTTATATCCATGAATCAATCACACATTAGACCTAGCATGGTGAATCCTAATTTTTAGGAAAAGAGCCTCCTATCTTACAGGGAATCTTTTCCAAGATGTATATAAATACAAAATATTTTAAATTGGTGTGATCGTACATGCGTTATCATTCTAGGAGTACTAGTAAGATACTACGGAAGTTGCTAAGGAATCTTGTTGACGAAACCCCATGCTTGCTTGAGTAGTTTTATCTTACTTAGCTATCCATATCTCACTCTTTGTATTGGAAATGAGGGAGCTAGAGATCTATAAATTTAGAGCAGAGTCTCCCCATCATACGTTATCCATTCTTTTATCTTTATCTTGTTAAAAAAGATAATTTGACCTTCTAAAGATGCTTGAAATCTTGAGTAACTTTAGATTATTTAAGAGAAATCCTGCTTCGAGTGAAGAGTAGTCTTTGCGTGTGTGACTAGTGAAGGTTGTGAGTAGTCTGTCTTGGTGGCATGGGTTCTTTGAGTAGAAGCAAGCACTTTGAGTGCGATGACATGCATTAATACGATCTTAGAGTCTCTTTCTAGTGAACAAAATCTCTCGGATTCGTTCCATAGGAATGCAGAGAAACATTGAATTTAGTGAACAGAGGTATCTGTGAGTATACATGTGGGACCATTAATGATTCAAGCTGCATAGAGATGTTTAATATTCTCCCATCAGTTCTGCCATTTGTAGGGATGCATGTGGGAGTGCATACTTTTGCGTATTTTTTTCCGTCGAGTCATAAAATCCTCCTTGTTATAGATCTATGGCAATACATTTGGGAAGTGCTTAGGCCGACGATTCATGTCGTTATATACATCGACATTTGTTTGTGACTTAGTGAATGGCGATAATTATGGGAACCACATTAATAGATAAAATTAAAATCAAAAGGATGTAATTCAGGAGAAAATGTGAGAGATTGATCGTAAGAGTAACTGAATCTGGGTACGCTTAATTTAAGTAGACGCAATACTATTTGTCTTCTTTTTGGGATGAAAGAGGAAGAGATGGAGAAATAAGATAGAGAAATTTAGAAGTACTTGAAACATGGTTGATCAGCCAATCCTCTACCTACTCCTTTAACTCTCTCTCTCTCTCTCTCTCTCTCTCTCTCTCTCTCCCGTGGCTGTTCTCACCTCCCATAATAATCGCACTTGGAACAATCAATGAAGAACTTCACGAGGAACTGCAAAGTCTTAGGATATCTTTCATGAAGAATAATAGACAAAACAAGAAAGTCGTTTGGACATATTCATTGATCTTGACATTGATTAAGATACTAATAAGAGGTTTTCTATTTTTACTTTGCACGCTTCAACTTATAAAAAGGAAAAACTAAATAACCGTGTTATCTGAGAAAATTACAAAAAGGGTTTATAATCTTTTCGTCTTCTTCATGCGAGACCTATTTGATTTTTCGATTGTTTTTTCTAAAGTGAACACTGTATGGTGTCTTAAGGGGGGTGGTTCCTTATAAACGGTGTTATTGAGAATTACAAGAAAATTTTATAGTATTTTTTTTTTTTCTTCATGCCAGACCCATTTGATTTTTTTATTGCTGTTTTCTAACGTGAACACTCTAGGGTGTCTAAAGGGGGTGGCACCTTTCTACGTAGGTAGACTAGAGATTTTTGAATCGACCATTCAATTGGAGTGTTATCAAATTTTACTACACATATTTTCTTATAAATATTCTAGTGTGGTCCATTTCTAATGGCATTGCACATACCAAAAGAGCATATAATTGCTTCCTCATGATCCTTCTTTCAATTAACTTGATGACGTAACATCAAAACTTTACACATGTCTTGAAAGATTCGAATGCTTTTAGAAATGGTAAATAAAAGATGACAAAGATTTTCCGTGCCGCTAGGAAAACACTTACGCCATGTGGGGCACCACCTATTTTGCTAGATTTAATAGTGGTCCATACCCTTTGTGGAGGATTTTCCACATCAAAATTTTTTGTTTTCGACAAGAAAATGTCAAATGTCGTAGAACTTGAATTCGCATATGCTCAAAGACCAAATGACAAACCGCTTCTTTTTAACTTGATGAAAATCCAAGTTTATGTGGATTCTTGCTGTATATACTTTTTTGTTGCCATTTTTTCTCCTCAATCCTTCTCAAAGGGGGGAGATCATGTCCAATTCGGAGGTGAGCTTTCAAGCCATCCCATGCATTGATTCTATGTCTTAAGTGGCACCCTCTACATCAATCAATGTCCTTAAGTATAATCGAATGTCCTCTATTGAAGGTTATTATATTTCCATATTTAAGAAGGCACTCTATGGTCTCAAGGAAGCCCCATGGTCATGGAATCAAAGTCTTTTTGACTAATTGATATGTTGTGGATAAAAAAAAAGCAATGCTCATATCATTATTCTGCAAAAGAGAAGGTGAAGCATCTCGCTACATATGTGTGTATGTAGATGACTTGATCGGTGCATATGATCATGAAGAAGGAATAAAAGAAATCAATGAAAGACTACGAAAGGAGTTCAAGATCTCAGGTCTTTGAGGTCTAAGGTATTTTCTTGTTATAAAATTCATATACAAAGACAATGGTATCTCTGTCATGCAAAGGAAATACATCTTGGATGTACTAAAGAACTGCACATTTATAAGTTGCAAACCATTAAAAAATCCAATGGAAGTCATTACACAATCGGCTTCAGTTGAGGGTAATAAAGTTTTCGATGCATTCTTATACACATCTACGATGCGAGGTTTGAGCTATGCCACTATTTCAAGGTAAGATCTAGCATAAATATTTGGTGTGCTATCTCAAGTCACGCAAACACCTCGACTCCCTCATTTACATGCAGCTAAGACAATGCTTAGATATCTAAAGGGAACATTGAAAGAATGTCTTTTCCATCCTTTTGAAGACGATTTTGAAGGTGAAAGCATACATGGATGCTAACTTTCGGACTAGATCTAAGGAAGATAGAAAAAGTATAAACATCCATTTCAAGACCATCTATAAATAATTTTTTCTTTGATTGACCTGAGTGGAATAATTTGTCTCCGAGTAGAGAGAGAGAGAGAGAGAGAGAGAGAGAATATCAAAGAAGAGGGTAGATCATTTCCACATCAACCATGTTTCAAGTACCTAAAAGATTTCACGTCATCTACTAAGCAAAATCAACGTTTGATTTATAATATG
Source organism: Ceratopteris richardii (assembly GCA_020310875.1). Lineage (NCBI taxonomy): Eukaryota > Viridiplantae > Streptophyta > Polypodiopsida > Polypodiales > Pteridaceae > Ceratopteris > Ceratopteris richardii. The sequence goes on from CM035423.1 coordinate 7,106,388, forward strand.
ATTTTTCAGTGAATCTTCTGAATTTCTGTATGCCACTGAAAAGGCAATCATATTAGGAAGCTACTATAGTTAAACACTCCAATCATCAATGACTAATTCAATTTAATTTTAAGCTTTTCGTCCAATAATCTGTCTTCTTAATCGATTGTGCATTGACAAAACATGCCTCTATTGCAAGCCACTCAAGAGTTCTATGTTCTCAACTATATCAAAAGATTAGAATATCAGAATAGTTGTTTGTTCGGAATGGGGCTCAGGAACAGCAACGTGTGGATTTGTAATGGCAAACCATTCTTAAATCAAATGGAAGTAAAAAATTGGCTTTAGCTTTTAGAATCCAGTCTTATACATATCTATAGTGAGGTGTTTGAACTATGCCACTATTTCAAGGCCAAATCAAGCTTAAACAGTTGGTGTGCTATCTCAATTCATGCACAGACGTGGAGTCCCTTATTTTCCAACTACTAAGCGAGGGCTTATATATCTCAAAGGAACATTGAAGGAAGGTCTTTCCTATCCTTCTGAAGATGATTTAAGGGTGAAAGCATACCTGGATGCTAATCGAACTAGATTTAAAGAAGATAGAAGAAGTGCAAACCTCCATTTCAAGACCATCTATAACTTGTTTTTCTTTGATTGGCCTTAGAGCAATCACTTGAAGAGGTGGGAAAACGAGATAGAGAGACAGCGAGAGAGAGAGAGAGAGAGAGAGAGATCATATCAAAGAAGAAGGTAGAGGATTGCCACATCAGCCATGTTTCAAATACCTCAAAATTTCACGTCTTCTTCTAAGAAAAATAAAAGTTTGACCTATAATATGATTTTTCAGTGAAACTACTGAATTTTCTGTATGCCATTGAAAAGGTAATCAGATTTGGAAGCGATTATAGTTCGACACTCCAATCATCAATGACTAGTTCGATTTGATTTTAGGAGACTCGTCCAACGATCTGTCTTCAAAATCAATTGTGCATTGCCAAATCATGGCTCTATTGCAATCGACTCGAGAGTTCTATGTTCTCAACCAAAAAAGTCAAGAGAGCGACTCAGTGAGTGGCCCATATCCTTCGCTTGCCGTGTTTCGTACTCATGCTGCATGCACACCATTGCAGGCCAACTATAAATAAATGTACCTATCCAGACGCTTTCGTTCTCAAGACAAATTTGTCGTTTTTAATGTCGTTTTTTCCAAGGCGAAATTGGACCTTTTCACGTGGGATATGTTCCTGCAGTACATTGGTTACTTAGTCATACAGCCGCCTCGCATGTGTTGCAAGAAAGCAGATGAATATCCGTTGCATCACGAAACCTTCTCCGATTCCCTTTTTTTTTTTGAGAGTACAATGAATTTGGAAAGACACACACCCGATCTCGTAAGTAGAGACATTCATCTTGGGGAATTTTGAGGCCTCCAGCCCCGGGTGAGATTTGAACCTTGGTCATCTGCTTAAAAATACAAGGCGAATCCGCTAAACCACGCCGCTAGGTTTCTTCCTTTTCTTTTCTTGTATTCTACTAATTGAATTCCATCGCTCTTATTTGTCGGTCTTGCTCTCTCTTTCTAGGAAAATAGAAGACAAATATGGCGTCTACGTAAATTAAGCGCACGATCATTCTTCCACGTTTCTGTTGATGTTCGAGTAGGTATTGTGGTTCTCCCAATCATGTCTATTCACTACGTCGCAAGAATTGCCCACGTATGTACCGATGTGCATCATCGGCGTACTTGCCTGCTAAATTTACCATTATAGATAGAGGTAGGAAAATCTTGTGAGTCAATCGATAAAAAAGTAAGAATATGAACTGCAACATGCATTCATACAAGCATCAGAACAGATATGAATGAAACTACCTTTGTCTCTATGTATGTGTCAGCAGTCCATTCTTCTCAGATAACAGCCTTTTGTCAGTCACCTTTCCAGCAAGGCCATGTGCCAACCCTGTCATTTAATCACCGACTTCATTTAATGACCAATGCCTTCATCCTTACTATATAAACATTTATTCTCTTTTTTTTTTTTTTTTGAGAAAAAACAGCAAAATATGAATTAACAGGGTAAAATGTACATGTGCAGGGGGCAGGAGCACCAGACCACCCTAAGTTACAAGGTTGCTACCATTGCAAACCTGCAAGGGGAATACAACTGGCTCAAAATCACTTTCCATCTAGTGTAGTGATGGGTAGCTAAGATACAATGAATATCATGTGAGGGAAGAGAAGGTTTGGTGATTCTCTTGATACAGTTATCAGAAACTCTTTTCAGAGAGTGATGTAGGGGAATGATAAGATTTTTTCTCCCCTTGCCAAAAATATGATTATTTCTACTAAGCCATATGGCCCAAAGAATGTGACCACGCCAGGTGTTCCAAAGAAGGATATCCATATTTTTACAGCAACCAATCAATGCATCCTTCCTTTGAAGTTTGGGAGCTTTCCTAGAGTTAAGAAAGTTGTCAACACAATTCCAGAAAGGCTTAGCATGATGACAGTAAAAAAAGAGGTGATAAACATCCTCCACCCTGCCACAAAATGCACATTTTCCCCCATCAATAAATATTTTCCTGACTCTGCACATTTATTCTCTTTTGATAATGACAAGGCGCATCTTCTATTTTACATCCGCGCTTATACTTTGCCATAGCTGTGTCGTTGCACTGATACTCAGTGTCAACCTCCATCTCTATAGTTTCTTGTGTGCAAAGATTTCAACAAGTGGTATCAGAGCTTCAGTTGTGGAGGGTGAACCCGACGAGGGCCTCGGCTGTAGCTGCACACATCACAATCTTCCCCAAAGAACTGACGCTATGGCAACCCTCACTACAGGGTCTGTTCTCTAAGTGACAACCGTCGCTCCCTCCTCCCTGTCTTGGAAGCAAGCGGGCATCATCGGACAGCAGGTGAGGATGTCGTTGCAGACAACTCCGTAGACGACGCGTCTACAGCTACACTCTGAGTACAGCTCCGAAAGGCACAATTTCACATCGATATCTGTGCATACATTTGGTGTTTCTGTGTGGAGCTCCATCGCTATCTCCGCTACGCCATCTACGGAACAGCCTGCCATTACAGGCCTCACTTCAGACTCAGGCTTCGGCAAAAGCACATGGTGCGCCTTTGCGATCCGGCCATGTCCTTTCGAGCTTGGCTGAAGCTTTGACCAAAAGCGCTCTCTAGTGCCAGGATTGCTGCTTTACTACCAGGAGGCCCCGCTTAAGGGATAGATCGACATTGCTAAGGCATAAGAGGATTTGAGATCACATGTCAGAACTCGGGCATTTTGGATGCAAGTGTCCTTCGCAGCCTGTGCTGTCTGAAGTGCATCAAATGGCTTGATCACCGAACATAATAGAAATCTGATATAACGCATTGCATCGAAGGCATATGGAAAGTGAGGGCCTGCAGTCGCGGGGTTCTGAAGGTGATGCTTTAGGCCATTAATGTGTATAAGTATTTTGAGCTTCAAAGGTACTAAGGACTTCTTGGAACAAAAAGAGAAACAAGTTCATAACTTGTTAAAACAAGCCTTAATAGCTCTGTAATAACTCCTAAGACATCTAGGTTTGAGCTTGCTCTAATTTGTACATAGTTTTTGCTTATCTTGTATTAAATAAAGGGATTAGACACTACTGATAATAATCAGTAAGACCTTCTCAAAGTATGGCTTTCGAAGGTGTGGATAAGTTTGCAGGTACAAATTTTCACACGTGGCAAATGAAAACGAAAGGATTTTTAATGCGGAAAGGTGTATGGAGCTTCTCCAACAAGGCTCCACCAACCGAACGAGAATTCGAAGAGCTTACTCAAGCGGCCAAGACACAACGTCAACTTTCCGAAGAGCAAGCCTACGGAATCATCATCACGACACTTGACGACACTTATATACACTATGTGGATGAAGCGAAAAATGCATACGAAGCTTGGCAAACATTGGAGAATAACTTTGGTGCTCATGCAAAGCACAAAAAAATGACCTTGAAAATGCAATTGTATGGGCTATCCCTTAATCCCAATGAGGATATAGCATCCCTAGTAAATAGGATGAAAAGTATAGTAATCCAATTGCATTCTCTTCAATGGCTAATTCCTGACGAGGACAAAATAGCAATACTTTTAAAGGCCCTCCCCAATTCCTTTGTAAACATAGTCACTGTCTTCAAAGAGAAGGATCCCATTCCAACTTTAGAGGATGTAATAAACTCCTTGCAACAAGAAGATAAAAGGATTGAAAAACCAGATCGCCCTAGGGATACACTTCTAGCTACTTTAAAAATGTGTAGCATATGTGGGCGGACTAATCATGTCGCCAAGGATTGTTTAAGCAAGAGGAAATGTACCTTTTGTGGAAAGACAGGACACTTACCAAGCAACTGCTTCACGAGACCAAAGGAGATAAAAAACGGGACGAACTTTCTCGTGGAGACTTCGGATTCTTCAACAAAAACAGGAACGATGTTTTAGGTACCTAATATGGTAACCTGATTTGTAATGCCCAATGTGGCATGCCCAATGTGGCATATCCAATGTGGTATTTAACCTGTTTTCCTATGCTAGGAAAAAGGGGGGGAATTGAAACTACCTTTGTCTCCATGTATGTGTCAGCAGTCCGTTCTTCTCAGATAACAGCCTTTTGTCAGTCACCTTTCCAGGAAGGCCATGTGCCAACCCTATCATCACCTACTTCATTTAATGACTGATGCCTTCAGCCTTACTATATAAACATGTATTCTCTTTTGATAATGACAAGGCGCATCTTCTATTTTACATCCGCGCTTATACTTCGCCATAGCTTTGTCGTTGCGCTCATTCTCTGTGTCAAGCTCCATCTCTATAGTTTCTTGTGTGCAAAGATTTCAACAATGAACAGATGTCATTATATGCGCCGGTATTAGTATAAGGGTTAGTCTTTGAACTGCATACACACACATACATATATAAATATATATTTACAGAGAGAGATGTATATGTATAGTATTTATTTGTGTGTTTATGTATATACACGGATGTGTATTTGTATGTGTCTTTGTTTGTCCCCGGGCTTCGAGTGCACCCAAAAAGTTTTCGCTCCATTTGACAGAAAAAAGTAGGTAGTTGGCATAATTCAAGACAATGATATATATATATATATATATATATATATATATATATATATATATATATATATATATATATGTGTGTGTGTGTGTGTGTTTGTGTGCGTGTGTATGTATGTTTGTGTGTGTGCATGTATGTATCTACTGGTTATATTCTCTACTTTGGAAACGTGATGGAAGGGAAGTTTGGAAACGTGATGGAAGGGAAGTTATTGCATAGATAGAGTTTATTAGAGGTTTATTGTGGATGTATAATGTATTTGTGTGTATATGTATCTATGCGGATGTGTTTTTATATGTGTGTTTGCGTGTGTGCAAGCTTTGATTGCACCCAAAATTTTTTCAGCGCCGTTTGATAAGAAAATGTAGGTAGTTTTTTTTTTTTTTAAGAGGAAGTTCAACATTAGCCTAGTCTCTCACACTTTGATTAAAATAAAAGAAGACAAAAGTGCAAATGAACGGGCCTAGCACACATGGGACCTTCCTGAATCCCTCAAAGAGGGTTTTACCAAGGAGCTTGGTAACCCCTCCATCCCCCTCATGTGGAGCCACATGGCTTTAATCTTGTTGTTCTGGAGGAAAAACACTTTATGGAGCCTTAAAGATGGGACTTCTTACAATTGGATATTATTTTGCCTAGAAGGAAAAGAGATTTCTTGATACACCATTCTTTAGGAGGGTTTCCAAAATCGGAAGTGCATCTCTCTCACCAAATTAGCGAGAGGGTCTCACCTCTTGTACCATTCCACAAAGATGAGGATCAAAGAATCATCTTGCATGCTTCTAAATGATTTGTTCTAGTAGCAGCAAGATTTTTTAAAGAGCCCACCAGATCGAGAGAGATTTGGGGCACGAGAAGAAAATGTGCCTTAAATCCTCTACTATGACAACATCTCTTACACCATGGTGGAGCTCCACAAACTTTGCTAGTGTTTATACTGTTCTAGATTCTTGGATGGAGGATTTGCCACATAAGCACTGACTTTTTATCTCGATGAGGGGGTCGTAGAGAGACACGAACTTCAGATCCCAATGCAAGCCCATCCAAGTAAGCCACCACTTCCTATTAAGTGTGAAATGATAGTCCAAATTCTCCTTGACTCTAGGAATTTTGCTTAGGCTATTACCGTTGTGCCATTTGAGACCTTCATGGTGGGGAGGGTCTTGTCCGATGAGGAGGTGAGTTTTTCAATGTGCATCCAAGTAAGCCACCACTTCCTATTAAGTGTGAAATGATAGTCCAAATTCTCCTTGACTCTACGAATTTTGCTTAGGCTATTACCGTTGTGCCATTTGAGACCTTCATGGTGGGGAGGGTCTTGTCCGATGAGGAGGTGAGTTTTTCAATGTGCCTAAGTGATGCATCTACTCTGCAAAAGCATCCATTCTTCAAAGTTCACTCTAATTTCTGGATCGATATCCTCAAATCTAATCCACTATCCAATTTGTTGATTCCAGAGGTGTTTCCACTACAAAAAACGCTTGTTCTGGAGCTTTATAGCATCTTAAAGATTCTAAGACTCCACGTCTCTGATGCCCTTCATAGGGAACCAAATCAAATCATTGTGTCTAACACTCACCACCCATTTCCAATCTTCACTTATTCTAACGAACGGTTTGACCTTGTTTTGAACTCTTCCAAAGAGAGAAAACGAGACTCGAGCCCTTAGGAGACATCAAAAGTGGGGAGAACAGAAGGGTGAGAAGGCCTAGGTCCTTCGAACGTGAGTGACCGAGAAGCATAAGAGCACTCTTGCTCCTGAAGATAAGCATCGCCCAAGAGTCCTCACTATTACACCAACCTTTGACAAGCCATTTAGCTACAAGCTTGTTTCCCATGCCCTAAATTTTCCAGAATGCCCTGACCCCCATGATCCTTTTGGCTAGTACAATTAGTCCATTTAATTCTGGGGACACCACTTCTGTTGGGGTCACCCATCTAGAGAAGGTTTCTACAAATTCTTTCCAATTTGGTAATCTCTTGGTCCTTTCGTTTCCAACAGAAGAGAAAGTAAAAAGTCGATGAGATAAGGAATGTACTAATTACCATGGTATGCCATGTAAGGTTGATCTACATATCTTTCCAATAGGCCAGCTTATTATCAATCATAGAGACGACCCAATTCCATAATTGGTCCATCGAAATGCCTAATCTCATCAGAATACCTAATAGATGGGGGATTTGTAAGATCTTGAAGTGATACACAATGTGTCCAGGAATCACCAAAAGGTATCAATTATGGTCGTATTGTTATGCACAAAGGTCTTCATGTCATCATCAAAAAAATTTCATAATCATCTGGCCATGACTAAGGGAGCATGAGACCCTCAATATGGCTGAAACTCATATGATGCTTCACTATTAAAGTGAGCCCCTCCACAGCAATAACAAAAAGTAGAGGGGCCAAAGGGCATCCTTGCCTGATAGAGCATTTTAATATGATAGTCTTCCACAACTCGCCATTGATATTTATCTATGCTGATGCATTTCCCATGAGGGTAGAGATCATCTTAGTGAATTTCGGACTACAACCGAGGTATTTAAGAGATTGGAGAATGAAGTTCCATTCAAGCCTATCATATGCATTGTTGAAGTCATTGTTAAGGAAGATAACTGCTTGAGCACACTCTTCAGCAAATTCAAGACCTTCCCAAATATCAATAATAGCTTCCAAGATGGTCCTACCCTTGATGAAGTTCTTTTTGACCTCACTTAACCAACTTTGTAAGTGGTAAGAAATTCAATTGGGAATAACTTTAGCAAGAATCTTGGATCCTGTTTGTAGCATTGTGATGGAGTGCCAATTTTGAGTCCTATTTTTATTTCTTTCTTGTGAATAAGCTTGATGATGCATTTGTTTAAACATTCAGGCAAGCAGAGCTAACTGACCACCACTTGTTTGAAGGTCTTCAAAAACTCATTGGTAAGGCCATCAACATCCGAGCTTTTCCCATTACGAAGTGCATCGATGACTTTTAGAACTTCAATGTCTGAAATGGGAGTTTCAAGGAAACGTTTCAAGTTATGTGGGAGTCTTGTTGATTTAAGTCTAAAAATGGTCACTATGCAATCATGCATGTGGGGAGAAAGAGGCATCGAAACCTCAAGGAGTTGGAAAAAGTTCTTGAAAATCATTGAGCTATTTTCTTCTTTGTTCTTGCATTCGTTCCCATTGATGTCCATCAAGAAGGGGATAGCATCCGTAGATTTATTTCATTTTTAGGAGGTCACACATCTCTTTAGTAGGTTTGTCAACCCTACTAGCCTACCACTATTTAAAGTATACATGTAGGTTCTTCCTTTGAATTTCTCCCTTTTATCTCAGCAACCCTCTGATTTTTTGTAGACCCATTTTGTATTGAGAGTTTCCTTTGTTGACTTCCTCCTCAAGACACCTTAGTCTCTGATAGAGCTTCTCTCTTCGCATGCGACAAACATTTTGTAGCATCATCTGGGTCTTGACTAGGATATGTCAAGTCTACATAACCATGATCCTCCAACTTTTGGCTCGCGATGAGAGGTTTGTGAAGGTCGAGTTCCAAGCCTCAGTAATCTCCTGTTGGACGGAGAAAAAGGAGAAAGATGTCAAGCTAACATGAAACCATGATGCTTTCTTCAGCTTGGTGAAAGGCTTGAGGGTGAGAATGATTGGGTAGTAATCCGAGACGGTAAGGTCCATATGTTGGGATATGGAGGGTTGTCTCCACTTGCGGGTTAAGTCTTGTGAAATGTAGCTTCTATGGAGCCTCTCTTTTCTCAAATCATACCCCCCTTGCCCCTATTTCCCCAGTGGTCCGAAGGATCCTCCACCATGTTGAAATCCCCACAAAGCACAACATTGTGGAAAAGAGAGATCAGAGTATCGTAGGTGGAAATCCACACCATCTCCTAGTTGGGAGCATACATGGAAAGTATGGTGAAATGCAAGGGGTCTCTTAAGGATGCAGCAATCCAACTATGAATCTGATCTTTGAGGGTGAAGACAAGACTATCAAAGAAAATGTTATTAGTTTCGATAGATGCCCCACCAACCCTTGTAGGGTGAGTAGTGAAAATCTAGATATGAGTCGAAGAAATATGTTTTAGTCTTTTTTTAAGGTCCTCTCCATCAATTTTGGTCTCTTGAATATAGATAAAGTTTGGGTTTAGTCTATTAACTTGAAAGCACAATAATAGCCGCTCTTGAGGGTTAAGAGAATCCCCTTACATTTATAGATATGAAGCTCATTATCGTAGGTTAATCTATTTGTGGGGAGGAACCTTGTCCCTTTCCTTCTTGTTATTCTCTTCGTCTCTTTTCTTTGAAGTGGAGGCATCCGGACAAAGGATCTTGCCTTTGAGAGGGCTCTTCCATGGAATCTCCAATGGTTGCTTCCCTTTATGGATTGCCTTCTTCAGAAATGAACATGTAATCTTCTCAAGAATTGTAGATCCGATGATGGAGCTTTCATTGTCTTCATTGTTAGTGGTGAATCCATCCTCTTTACTAGTAGTGTAACCTGCTTGGTTATCGTCTTTACTGGTGGAATCCTCCAAGGTTTTCCCTTCAATTTTCATGTCACATTGGTTCCTTCTCCTTGGGTAATCAAACTCGTTGATCTCTTTTTCCAAGTTGTAGTAGATGTTTTTGAGCGTCGCTACGCGAGAGGAGCATCTCTGAGTTGACCTCTTAGGGCTTATTTTTCTTCTTTGTGTTAACTATGTGAACCCTTCTGAATCTCTCACCATGACCTAAGTATCTTTCTCTTCCCCAACATTTAGAGGGTGACCTTGAGTCTTGACTTCGCTTGGTTGCTTCTAGGTTTTGTTTAGTCTTAGAGGAATTTTGTCTCAATGAAAACTCTTTTATCCTATGTCCTTGAAAACCATAGTGAAAGCACACGTTTGCTGAATTTTTGTATATGATCTTCTACCTCCAGTATCGAGGATTTCGTGGAAAGAAGTGAGAGAGAGAAATACATGTGCTCACTTGAAAACATATTTCCTTGCGCATTGGATGTCTCTCCATTCCCGATTCTTGTCGTAGTAAATGCAACACATGAGAGATTTAAAGGATGAGTTATAAAACTTGAATGGTATGTTTAGAAGTTTGGACGATTTATTTTTATTGACCAAGGCTATAGGAAGCTCTGATAGTTCTTTTGATAAAGAGGAAGAGGTTGCTAGTGATACGAACTTAATTCGGTTGATGACTTGAGAAACCCTTCAATGGGAAGTTTGAGAGATGTGTAAGAACAATTCTGTTTCATTTCTTTTCAATACAAGAAAAAATTAAGAAAAAAATCAGAATATATAAATAAATATATATATAAAAATAGGATAATAGTATAGATAAATAAATATGAAAAGAGCTAGTGTTTTAATTAAACAGATCAAATATATATAATTAAATATATAAAAATAGGATTTTAAGGTATTTTATCAAATTAAATATGTATAATTAAATATATTAAAATTGGATTCTAAGGCTTTTTATATATTATTAACATATATTAACATATATGTAAAAAAATTAAGAATAAAATATAATATATAATTAAGTATATAAGAAATAGGTCTAGGTCTTTAGGATTGGGATTTTAGGTTTTCTTAGGTCTTTAGGTCTTTGGGTTTTAGTACAAATAAGAAAAAGAAAATAAAAAAATTAGAATATATAATTAAATCTATATATATTTCAGGTTTAAGTCTTTAGGATTGTGGTTTTTAGGTTTAATAAAAAAAATCAAATGTTCTAAAATGTCCATATTGTATCGGACTGCTTGTTTGGATCCGGAGGAGAGAATGGCATGTCCTTGCACTCAGTGCAAGTATCAAATTTATTGAAAACGATGGATTTGTACTACATATGTTAGAGGGTATGGATCCTTTGATAAAAGTCGACTACAAAACCTGTGCTACCATTCGCATGGACCCCTTGGTGAGGAAGTGGACCCAAACAACATTGCACTGATAACGTCTCGTGGAAAAAAGAGAACAAAAAAGGAGTTAGAAGTACAAGGTACTAATCGCATTACACAAAATGAACACTTGGAAGAAACGCTCGAAGTATTTTATGAGATGGAAGAAGATCATGATGGTGGAGAAGACATCGTGAGTTTCATGGACACAACAGAATTTCCACGAATAGAAGCCGATGAAGAATACGAAAACATGGGAAAACTAGCTCGTTTATCATTGTACAATGGAGCAAAGATATTTGTACTACGTGCTTCACTCACGATGATGAATCTGCAATCCATTTATGGATGGCCAAATAGTACTATCTCTGAATTGTTCATGTAAGTGGATTTGAAATAAACTTTCATTGCTGTATCAAAATAACTTTATTTACTAATATCGTTCGAATTTCTTATTGTAGACTTCTTAAAGATCATATTTTTCCAGAGGGAAATGACATGAACAACACATGGAGATGCAAAAAAACGTTTGCAATCCATTGGAATGGACTACACTAGGACTCATGCTTGTCCGAATGATTGCATCCTCTTTTGGAATGAGTATGAGCATCTCTACATATGTCCAAAGTGTGGAGCAAATAGATCATTTAGAGAAGACCTTATGTGTGAAGCAATCCCCACAAAGGTTCTTCGCCACTTTCCTATCATTCTACAAATTAAAAGCATGTTTAGATGCAAATCCATAGTTGAGTTAATCTCATGGCATGCAAAGAGCAGGTCTATAGATGGCGCAAAACCAGTGCCTGCTGACTTTGATGCTTGGAAACTCTAGTGTCTGTAGACTCCTAGCTGATATCGCTAGTAGCGAGATGCCACAGCCACATGTTTAGATACAGTTGCACCATTACATTTAGGCAGCATCAAATATGACACTATGTGTCACAAATTTGTAAGTACCATTTGGTTTATTGATTTTTTTTGTGTTAAGCATGTCATGTATGTTCATCTAATGTTTTGTATATTTGTTGCACAAGCTAGCAATGGGTCATCCTCCAACACGAATAGAGGAGGCTCATGGATATTGTCATGGATTGATTGCACTATTGGAGGACTTGGAGGGATGCAGTGCGGCTGTTTCATGGGAGCATCTACGATGAGGTGATGAATTTAGAAACTTGGTTTTTAATTGTTGTGTGTAAATCTTAAGTGAATTTATCTCATTTCATGAATGTTCTTTGTTGTCGGACTGTTGATATGGATGTTTTGAATCTTTTGTGCATGTGTATGATAGTGTTGTGCTACAATTTTGTATCTAGCTCATATATGGCAATGGTGTACCAAACTTTTGTATTTGATTCTTATATGGTAGTGCTTTTCCACATTTTGTATTTGCCTCATATATGACAGTGGTTTGCCACACTCGTGTACATGCTTCATCTATGAAATATATAACCTTTTTTGTACATGGTTCATTTTGATAAACTCTTTTGTGTTCGATAGTACTTTGCTTTATGAAATCATATTTTGGTTGCCATTAGAGTACAAATCATATGTAGTCAGGTTTTTTTGGGCAGAGTGTATTGCCTTTTGATATCCAACATCATGGTAATTTTGTTGTAGCAAAAGACAACACACTCTATGCAAAAAGAATTTTGTAGATATGGTCGTCGGTATGAGCGACGGTACTCCAAGGATGGTCACCAGTACACCTAGCAGTCGTTGGTATAGGCAATGGTATGAGTGCCCATATGAGCATAAGAAATACCAGTGCTCATACTGATGCTCATACCAATGCCTTTACCGGTGCCTATACTGTCGTTTTGGTTCCGATGCCTATACCCACATTTGCATTGACGTTGGGATAAATACGTGCCCATTCAATTTCCTCAATAAAAGCCTTGGTATATCGCCGATATGTTGTAGTGCAAGAACGAATAGCTTTTTGCAGCAATACGCTGCCAATGGCCACATGTAAAGGATCTATAAAGACATGGAACAAATGGTTCCACTCTAGAGCTTTTGAGACCAATGCCTTAATTAAATAAATTAAAGTGTACAAAAAGTCACATCAAACTCGGTATCGCATTTGAAAGCAAAAGTTTTCATGTGAGCCAAGAAATTAAGCAGGATGGTGATATGAGCTAGAAACCATAAGTGCCTACCATGACAATGGATGTGACCCAAAAAAGAATGCACTTCCTTAAAAAAGTTTGGAGATGGGCCCTGTAACAAGACCTTAAGTCTATTTGGATCAGCTGCAATGCCTTGTTTGGAGATAATATGACCTAATGCCTTCTCACGTTTCACAACAAAAAGGGACTGATCTTGGTTCAAACAAAGTTGCACCTCTCTGCACTAGAAAAAAACTTCATTGCTGATCCAAATGCTCCATCTATGGTCTAGATACCAAAAACATATGCAAATCCATGCTCATAAAAGTAGGCAATAATGGGGAAAACATTGATGCATATATCACGTAAAAGTAATAGAAGCATTACAAAGCGCAAACCACATCATAGTGCAAGCGAATAATCCCTAGTTAGTATAAAAGCTATCTTAGAACTCTAAACTTGATTATAGTCAGTAAATCCATCAAGGAATGGATGCATTTCGTGTCTCGCAACTTCATCTAAATTTGTATCCAAAAATGGCAAGGGAAAAGGATTCAGGAGAGTGGCTCCATTTAATTTATGAGAATCCACATAGATGCCAAGATTTCTATTTTTGTTGGGGATGATGGCGATAGGAGAAACCCATTCCATATATTTAACTGGAACAATGAATCCCACATGAAGAATTCTATCTAATTCCTCCTTCACCTTCTTAGGAAAATTTGTGGAACGACTAGGGATGCAATGCCTTTCAATTGAATCTTGTGCTTATACAAATGCAAGATCAACAAGTCTCATAATTGATAATACCTAGGAAAAACAATTCATATTCTTTCATTAAAAAAATTAGCTTCCACCAAAAAGGATCTAGTAAGTCCATGTAAATTGTAAAAACTCCAGGTTGCTCAAAAGTGTTTGAGTTTGAGTTCTACGAAAGCATGTGAATAGCACAAGAAAGAAGAAGAAGCTTGGAGCACAAGAAAGAATATTGAATGGAGTACCACTAGAATGTACAAAGATATGTGACCATTAGGGCTATAGGTGTATATAGAAGCTGGGGAAAAAACCTCCTAAAGAGGGAAAAAGTGCCCTGATGGTCCTAGCACGTTCACGCACATCACCACATAATATCAAAATATCCCTACCAGGGAGTAATGCGGTGAACAAGGAGCTGGAATTCATTTATAAGGAATTGTCAAGCTGCATGGAATCAATCCAAAAAAGGAAATAAGCCCAAAGCATGATGGAAAGCTTAAAAATTCTTCCTAGGCAGAGCCTTTGACAAAAGGTCTGCAATGTTCTCCTATGTGGGCACATATGCTAAACTGATCTCTCCAGTAGAGACTATCTCTCCCTGACATAATGACATTGCACCTCAATGTGCTCATTGTGGGCGTGGAACACATGGTTCTTTGCAAATGCCAATGTGCTCTCACTATCAATGAAGATGGTGGTGGTAGAAGATTGACCAACACCAAAATCAGCCATAAGGTGTCTAAGCTACACACACACTCAACAATCACTATGAAAGTTGCCCTATACTAAGCCACACAACTAGAAGTGGCCATAGTAGGCTGCTTCTTGCTCAACCAAGATATACATGAGCTACTAAGAGGAAGCAAAAGCCACTAGTGGACACATGAGTGTCATAGCAACCAGCCTAGTGAGAGTCAAGAAAGGCATGCAGATCTAGTAGTAGTGATCCCGCCTTAGGATAAAACCATCCAACTAGCCGGGTACCACTCAACTAGCGAAAGATGCACTTAACCTCCTGCCAATGCTTGAGACATGGGCAATGCATAAACTTGCTCATCTATGAGATAAAAAACTAAATATCTCATTGAGTAATGCATAAGTAAATTAAGCATCCAATAGCCTGCTAATAGAGAACAACATCAAATGCATCACTAGCATCATGAAGACTCAAATTAATCATAAACCTCTCTCCATAGGAGTGGTAATAGGTTTGTAGTCTTCAAGGCCATAATGCTACAATAATGTGTCAATATATTTTATTTGACAGAAAGATATTCCACAATGAATGTGCATAAATTGAATGCCCTAATAATGATGCAAATTCCCCAAATTTGACATCTCAAATGAGACATGCAAATCATCCCGAGATTCCGCAATATGCTTCTCATGAGGACTAGTGAGCAGCACATCCTCAACATACAGAACAATGATCAGAAGCACATCATATGCACACTTAACATATAGGGCGCTCTTCGTTGGATTGTTCTCAAAACCATGTGCAATCAGATAGGCATGTATCTTTTCATAAAAAGCACATGGTGCTTGCTTTAAACCATATACTACCTTCTTCAGCTTGCACACTTGGTTTTCATGCCCTTTGTCCATAAAGCCACAGGCCACTCCTTCACATTGTATACGCACTTAGTGCCAATGGCCTTCTTGCGAGGGGGCAAGTCACATAAAGACCAGGTACCATGCCTCATTATAGCATCATATTTAGACTGCATAGTAGCCATCCATTTTTTTGAATTTTGTGCTTCATCAGATCAAACGAGCTCATTCTCATCACAAAGACTGCACACAATCATAGCATAGCAATCTAATGCAAAAGAAGCAATATGAGAGCTTGAATCAATATGATATGACAAAGGTGCATCTAATTTGTTGTCACGCAAAGTCTGCACCAACCATTTTGGCATAGTCTTTGCTTGCTCAATATCACCTCTCTCATCAACAAGTGCATCATGTAAATCTACATCAAAAATGGAATGATCTACATCATTACATGAAACTTGTAAAAGCTAAGCTGTTGCCTAATTAGGACCAACACTAGACTGTCCACGTGTAAAAGGAGGCAGCAAAGTGTCATACATGTCTTTGGACCTAATTGATGTCTTCTTACTAAATGAAAGTAATGGCTAAATAACATCTTCCACAAAAACAACATCATGAATAACCAAAAACTTTTTAGCATGTGGATGATACAGACGATAGCCTTTGCTTTCACAATTGTACCCAACAAAACTACATTTCACTACTTTATCATCCAATTTCCCCCGTTGTTGTTCAGGCACTAATGCATATGGCAGACAACCAAAAACACACAAGTGAGCAACAGATGGCTTAGGACCATGCCTGGCCTCATATTGGCTGATAGACTATAATGCTTTATTCGGACATCTGTTAAGTACATATGATGCACACATAACACCCTCAAGCTAGAAACTATGTGGTAAAGCCTGACTCCTGATCATGCATCTCACCATGTCCATGAGAGACCTATTCTTCCTTTCAGCAACACCATTTTGTTGAGGTGTATATGGCACTTAACAGTGATGTTTACTACCAAGTTTAGTGAACAATGCATTAAAGTCAAACATTAGGGGAAAAAGTGAACCCTACATGGGCCTTGTAAGGATCCCTAATTTGTAGGGATTAAAATTAATCATGTCTCGTATCCAAGAAGAAAAAAACCACTAGTGGTATTTAATTTAAAATCATTATTTTGAAAATGCCATATTTGAATTCTCAGTTGGGATGAATTCGTGGCTATTGAGAGCCATAGGATGTTTCTCATGCATGGACAAGATGAATAGTTTGTGTTTGTCAGAACATGACAAAATAGTGATCATAGTGTATTATTTTTGTGGCTATCGAGAACCGTTAGATATTTCACATGGACGGGCACAATTAGCATGCATATGTCTAGCAGAAAATGACAAAATGGGGAATGTTTAAGAGGTTCGAAAAGGAGGAAAAGGACTACACCACATAAATTAAGGACCGCTTGAACTTGCTTAGTAGACGCTCGAGATTGGCATCCACATGTCTCGTAGAAAAGGACAAAATAGAAGTCATATCAATCATGATTGCTTTGTTAAAGAAAGAGAGAGAGTATGGTATCGACAATCCCAACAAATCTATACCATTTAGTACATATGAATCGGAGCTCTCACATTTAAACGCATTTCTATGTGACTTGAAGACCATTGGATCAAAACTAGATCTAAGAGTAGTAATTCAAAGATTCCCAATCCTCTAGAGGGATAATCTAAAGCATTGGATCAGCACATCATCCAATGATGCCCAACAAAAGGTGCATTTCCTCTTCCTTTCAAACTCAAACATTGGATTTTCTCCATGTCCGAGGGTGCAAATCCACTTCGATGGCAAATTTCGAATTTTGTGCGTCCTTAAGACCACTTACAAAGAAAAAATTAGTTTTGTCACCACATTTTGGTTGTTTTGACAAGCCCAAACCAAAGGAAACCTAGGTCTAACCTACTTGGTTGAGGCTCTAGGCTGTGGCCACCACCCTCCTCTCATTTTTCCATTGATAATGACCCCTTAATCTAAAAGGTTCATCTAGGGTTCACTTTGTCCCCTAATGAAGACATATATTCCTCGCGTCGATCAGAACAGAGGTGCCCATTTTACATGGTGATAGATTTTTAGCAAAAATCACAAACTGTTTTAAGCACATAAACACTTTGGACTTTGCTTTCAATGGATATACCCATGCATGCCTGGAAAAGTCATCAATGAAAGTCACGAAGTAAAGATAGCTTTCAAAAGAGGGTGCTTGCATAGGACCACATACATTACTGTGAACAGTCTACAATTTCTAAGTAGCTCGAACTGAACCATGTTTTGCGAATGAGGAACACTTTATTTTGCTTGGATAGTTGAGTAAAGGTAGAGGAGTAAAGAAAGCGTATGAAGTGAAGGATGATGCTCGATTGAGTAGGCAGGATTCTTTTTGGAAGCTTTCAATGTCTATTTTTCCATTGAATCTGACTCCTTGAAGACATCTGAAGTAGAGGAAGGATCACTTCTAGATAGTCATGAGATTTAAGGAGGCCAAGAAGCGCATAATGGGAAAAATGCTTTTATTGTCACTGATTTGAAGACGGTTTCGAAGATTTAAATACTTCAAGGCTATTGGGCTGAGGATCTTGGATGAATAGAGATTAAAATTAAAATCTGGTGGCACAGATTTCATAGTGAAGAATCTCGCAGATTGTTTGGAGTAGATGAGATTTCAAAGGTGGTAATAAAAAAACTTAATTCTGAAAAAATCGAGCGCAAATTTAACTTTCTTGTCTCATATTGATATGGGAAACGTTCATCGGGGAAGGGTACTTTGTGATTGATTTTGGTGTTGTGTAGCTATCTCTGTTATATCTTTTGTGGCAGATAGATCCATAAGAGTCTTGTTGTAGGCTTTGCTTGCTGAAAGACAAAATTCCTCATTCTTGCGCAACAAAGGGAAATTCATTGCAGCACTATCGTTGTTTTGGAGCAAACTGGAAAGAACAAGCAAATATAAGAAGAGGCTTATGCTCTTGATCAGTTAAAATACCAGAATATGTTGATGGATGGAGAGAAGCACATTAGATGATCGAAAGGAATGAAGCTCTGAATCATTATCCTCCACCAGTATTGGATGCATCAGATGATTTATCCTTGGAAATAAACATCAATCTCAAAGATTCTTGTCTGTTTTAACAAAAATCCGATGACGAAGAGTGACGGAGATTATTTGATTGTAGCATCGTGGATTCCTTGAGTGTTGACTATTTGATAATGTCAAAGCTATTTTTTGGTGAATCAAATCGTGCGCCAACAGCTACAATAAACGAAGGATTTTAATAGACTTATATTTTGTAAAATATAATATTCGGATGTAAACTTCATACCTTGTTTTTCATTGTGAAGAAATCAATTTGATGTGACTGTATAGACACAGGGATTCGTTGCATTTAGGGGAAAAAAGGATATTTAAAATTTTATATGTTTTCAGATCTCTGAATTGTATTTAGTTTCCAACGAAGATGCTTCGAAGACTTTTATCATGCCAAATTTCCACAGAAAATCTGGAAAGCATTAGAGAAGTTGTTATTGTATGGTGGTGCCTTGCCACTCGGATATTGTAACGAATCTTGAAATATTATGTGCGCATATCTGTTAAATTCTGCCAATAGTCATATGCTTGTCCCGAAGATGAAGCCATCCATCTCTGGGTATACAATCTTTTGTACTGCGAAATGGATAATTTTTTGTCCGTTCAGCTTTACTTTCAAAACTCCGAATCAAAATATTTTTGATTAAAAAGTTCACAGGTCAAACATGAGAATATGAGATGCTCTAGACAACTTCTTAAGTAATGAACATGTATTGAAGGGAAGAAACTAAACCAAATCGGGAGTTTGTAAGGATATTCAAAATTTGGAAAGCATTAATTTATGCCTGATTAAGTCTAGATTACGGTGTTGGAGATAGACGTCTGCGGAAGCACGCGAACAGCACAAGGAAGAAGAAGAAGAAGCTTGGAGCACAACACATAAGACTGAATGTATTACTAGAGAATGTACAAAGATAAGTAGCCCATTAGGGCAATAGGCGTATATACAAGCCGGGGGAAAAAAACCTCCTAAAGAGGGAAAAAAGTGCCCCGGCGGTCCTAGAGTGTTCACACACATCACTACCTAAATATATCAACAAATCCCCCCTGGGAGTGATGCGGTGAACAAGGAGCTGGCACTCATGTATAAGGAAGTGCCAAGCTATGTGGAAATCACTCCACAAAAGGAAGTAAGCCCAAAGCTTTGCGGAAAGCTTCAAACTTCTCCCTAGGCAGAGCCTTCGTGAAAAGGTCTGCAATGTTCTCCTGCGTGGGCACATATGCCAAGCTGATCTCCCCAGCAGAGAACCTCTCTCTGACATAGTGATAATGCACCTCAATGTGCTTAGTGCGAGCATGGAACACAGGGTTCCTCGCAACTGCCAATGCGCTCTGACTGTCAGTGAAGATGGTGGTGGCAGAAGACTGGCCAACACCCAAATCAGCCATAGGGTGTCTGAGCCACACACACTCAACAGTCGCTGTGAAAGCTGCCCTATACTCAGCCTCACAACTGGAAGTGGCCACAGTAGGCTGCTTCTTGCTCAACCAAGATATACATGAGCTACCAAGCATGAAGCAAAAACCACTGGTGGACACACGAGTGCCATAGCAACCAGCCCAATCTGAGTCAGAAAAAGCATGCAAATCTGGCGGTAGTGATCCCCCCTTGGGATAAAACAACCCAAGTAGCCGAGTACCACTCAAGTAGCGAAAGATGCGCTTAACCGCTTTCTAATGCGCGACTCCTGGGCAATGCATAAACTTGCTCATCTGTGAGATATCAAACTGAATATCTGGCCGAGTAATGCATAAGTAAATCAAGCATCCAACAACTTGCTGATAGAGAACAGCATCAAATGCATCTCCAGCATCATGAAGACTCAATCGTAAACCTGTCTCCATAGGAGTGGCAATAGGCTTACAGTCTTCAAGGCCAAAACGCTGCAATAATGTGTCAATATATTTCGTTTGACACAAAGCCATTCCACCATCAACGTGCATAAACTGAATGCCCAAATAGTGATGCAAATGCCCCAAATCAGACATCTCAAATGAGGCATGCAAATCAGCCTTAAAATCAGCAATATGTGTCTCAATAGGACCAGTGAGCAGCATGTCATCAACATAGACAACAATGATCAGAAGCACATCATTAGCACGCTTAACATATAAGGTGCTTTCAGTTGGACTATTCTCAAAACCATGTGCAATCAGATAGGCATGTATCTTCTCATACCAAGCACGTGGTGCTTGCTTTAAACCATATAATGCCTTCTTTAACCTGCAAACCTGGTTTTCATGCCCTTTCTGCACAAAGCCACGGGACTGAAAAACATACACTTCTTCATGCAAGTCACCATTCAGAAATGCTGTTTTAATGTCCAACTGATGTACATTCCAAACATGATGGGCTGCAAGTGCACAAATGCTGCGAACAGTAGTCATACTGCATGTAGGTGCAAAGGTCTCATCAAAATCAATGCCTCTTTCCTGTGCATAACCCTTTGCAACAAGCCTAGCCTTATACCTATCAACTGTACCATCAGGTTTACGCTTCAGCTTGTATACCCACTTAGTGCCAATGGCCTTCTTGCCAGGAGGCAAGTCACATAAAGACCATGTACCATTCTTCATTATAGCATCATATTCAGATTGCATAGCAGCCATCCAATTTTCTGAATTTTGTGCTTCATCAAAAGAAACAGGCTCATTCTCATCACAGAGACTAGATGCAGCCATAGCATAGCAATCTGATGCAAAGGAGGCACTATGAGAGCCTGAACGAGTACGATATGACAAAGGTGCATCTAATTTGTTGTCACGCAAAGTCTGCACCACCCATTTTGGCATAGTTTTTGCCTGCTCAATATCAGCTCTCTCATCAACAAGTGCATCATGTAAATCTGCATGAGAAATGGAACGATCTGCATCATCATATGAAACCTGCAAAGGCTGAGAAGTTGCCTCATTAGGACCAGCACTAGCCTGTCCACCTGTAAAAAGAGGCATCAAAGTATCATACATGTCTTTGGAGCTAACAGATGTCTCCTTAGTACATGAAAGCAATGGCTGAATAACATCTTCCACAAAGACAACATCACGGCTAACCAGAATGCGTTTAGTCTGTGGATGATATAGACGATAGCCTTTACTTTCAGAACTATACCCAACAAAAATACATTTTACTGCCTTATCATCCAATTTTCTGCGATGTTGTTCAGGCACTAATGCATATGCCAAACAACCAAAAACACGCAGATGAGCAACAGATGGCTTGCGGTCATGCCAAGCCTCATATGGAGTGATAGACTGCAACGCTTTAGTGGGACACCTGTTCAGTACATATGCTGCACACATGACAGCCTCAAGCTAGAAACTATGTGGTAAAGCCTGACTTTTGACCATGCACCTCGCCATCTCCATGAGTGACCTGTTCTTTCGTTCAGCAACTCCATTCTGTTGAGGTGTATACGGCACTGTACAATGGTGTTTTATCCCACGTTCAGCCAGAAATGCATTAAAATCTGAAGACATATATTCCCCCCCTCGATCAGAACGGAGGGTGCCCATTTTACATGCTGACAGATTTTCAGCCAAAACCAAAAACTGTTTGAAGCACATGAACACTTCGGACTTCGCTTTGAGTGGATATACCCACGCATGCCTGGAAAAATCATCAATGAAAGTCACGAAGTAAAGGTAATTTCCAAAAGAGGGTGTCTGCATAGGACCACAAACATCACTATGTACAAGCTGCAATTTCTGCGTAGCCCGAACTGAACCATCTTTTGGAAAGGAAGAACGCTGCATTTTGCCCAAAATATAGCCTTCACAAACATGTTTTCCAGGTGCCTCAAGTTTGGGCAAAGAGGACACCATTTCAGATTTCTGCAGGCGTAACAAACTAGCAAAATGGGCATAAAAATGTTTTTGCAATTATAAGCCCCAACCATTTTCGATGTGTTTGAGTCTAAAATCTTTGGACATTAAGGTCATAAGTTAATTCTTGAAGGACAATGCTTCTTGGTGACCCACAACCCAAGTATCACCTCACACCTTTCGCACTAAAATGGAAGTATGACTCCCTATATTAGGACTAGAGACTCGAATGCAGTTTTTTAGAATCATTTTAGACACACAAAAAACACCCTCTTTGTAGGTCTAAATCCATATGACACTAAAGTGAATCTGACGTGAAACGACCTATGTATGTGTGTGAATTGTTTTGCTAATTGTGTTTGTGTTCAACTGTCTTGATATGTAGCGATTCAGGAGGATGGTGGACATTGTTGACGCGTTGAGCATGGATTTTCGTACAGTAGAAAAAATTGTACAAAGTGAGTGATCATTTTACCTCTTCAAAGCTTCAAGAAGATCCCAATCTCATTTGGCCATCATTCTTAAATTCTATGAATCATGTAGTGGTTTCACATGAGGTATCATTTGTCCAATAACATTGTCTAGTATCTCATGGAAGTCAAATATTGCAAAACCTTTTAGACTCTACATTATTTAATTGGTTCCATCACGTCTCCCTTTAGTGAATGTAGGTAGAAAAATGAAAATTAGTGCAGCAAAAATAAAAGCGCGTGCATGACGAATATGATGCCATCAATTATTGATAACAAAAAGGAAAAAATTGGTATCATAAAGAAACTAATCCTTTCTACCAATATATTCCTAGACTGTTTGATACTATGTAAGAAACCAATTATGCAAGGCAAAATAGAGGATATATAAGCAGAGAAGAGAATAGAAATATTATAATTTTAGAGACTCATTGCTAACAATAAAATAGAGCTAAAATGGGGATCTAGAGAAATTTCAAATATTAAAAGGTAGTTATAGCTCAATTCAATGTTTGGACTAGTACAAAGCTCCTATAAAAATACGCTCATGCACATATGTAGCTTTTAGTGGAGGGCTCGACGTGAATGGTGCAATTCGGGTGACCACTAGAAATGTATTTCCCGTTGAAGGCTTAGATTTTTTTTATTGGACCTTACTAATATGGATAATTCAAGACACTTCTAGTTGTGAGGTTGATTAATGGGCATACTTCATAATGACTCCTGAGAGTGTCTCCATGAGAAGCATTTTGGACAATTTTGATGCTCATCAATCATCTTCGACCA
This sequence comes from Ceratopteris richardii, assembly GCA_020310875.1. Taxonomy (NCBI): domain Eukaryota; kingdom Viridiplantae; phylum Streptophyta; class Polypodiopsida; order Polypodiales; family Pteridaceae; genus Ceratopteris; species Ceratopteris richardii. The sequence continues at coordinate 7,130,006 of CM035423.1, forward strand.
CTATTTTTACTAAAAATCAAAGCACATCAGCAATTGAGAGGAACCCTATGCTCGATGCCTCCTTAAAGCACATTGATGTTCACTATCATTATGTTCGGAGACACTTTCTACTGGAACTTTAAAAAAACATAGTTTTTGTGTAGCAACAGTACACAAGTTTGCTTCGAATTTTGGGTCAAACATGTGTGGGAGCTCTAAAGATAATGCAACTTAGAGTTTTGCAAAATGGAGGCTCACATGTCTTCAAAGTAGAAATTTGAGAAAACTGCGTGAACGTAAAGGGATTACTCATGAAAATAATTTTGTGTGTAGTTTGCTATGCCTGTGGAAATCTGAAGTGGTGTCCTCTTTGCCCAAACTTGAGGCACCTAGAAAACATGTTTGTGAAGGTTGTATTTTGGGCAAAATGCAGCGTTCCTCATTTCCAAAAGATGGTTCAGTTCGGGCTACTCAGAAATTGCAGCTTGTACATAGTGATGTCTGTGGTCCTATGCAGACACCTTCTTTTGGAAATTATCTTTACTTCGTGACTTTCATTCATGATTTCTCCAGGCGTGCATGGGTATATCCATTGAAGGAAAGGTCTGAAGTGTTCATGTGCTTCAAATAGTTTTTGGTTTTGGCTGAAAATCTCTCAGCATGTAAAATGGGCACTCTCCATTCAGATCGAGGGGGGAGTATACGTCTTCTTATTTTAATGCATTTCTGGATGAACATGGGATAAAACAGCATTGTATAGTGTCGTATACAACTCAACAGAATGGAGTTGCTGAATGAAAGAACAGGTCACTCATGGAGATGGCAAGGTGTATGGTCAATAGTCATGCTTTACCACATAGTTTCTAGCTTGAGGTTGTCGTGTGTGCATCATATGTACTTAACAGGTGTCCCACTAAAGACCTACAGTCTATCACTCCATATGGGGCTTGGCATGATTGCAAGCCATCTATTACTCATCTGCATGTTTTTGGTTGTTTGGCATATGCATTAGTGCCTAAACAACATCGTAGAAAATTGGATGATAAAGGAGTAAAATGTATTTTTGTTGGGTACAATTCTGAAAGTAAAGGCTATCGTTTGTATCATCCACAAACTAAACGCATTATGGTTAGCCATGATGTTGTTTTTGTGGAAGATGCTATTCAGTCATTGCTTTCATGTACTAAGGAGACATATGTTAGCTCCAAAGACATGTATGATACTTTGCTGCCTCCTTTTATAGGTGGATAGTCTAGTGCTGGCCCTAATGAGGCAGCTTCTTAGCCTTCGCAGGTTTCATGTGATGATGTAGATCATTCCATTTTTGATGCAGATTTACATAATGCACTAGCTGATGAAAGAGTTGATATTGAGCAGGCAAAAACTATGCCAAAATGGCTAGTGAAGACTTTGCTTGATAGCAAATTGGATGCACCTCTATCATATCATACTCATTCTGGCTCTCATAGTGCCTCTTTTGCATCAGAGAATGAGCTTGTTTCGTTTGATGAAGCATAAAATTCAGAAAACTTGATGGCTATTATGCAATCTAAATATGATGCTATAATGAAGAATGGTACTTGGTCTTTATGTGACTTGCCTCCTAGCATTGGGACTAAGTGGGTGTAGAAGCAAAAGCGTAAACTTGATGGTACAAATGACATGTATAAGGCTAGACTTGTTGCAAAGGGTTATGCACAGGAAAGAGGCATTGATTTTGATGAGACCTTTGCACGATGTGTGTGAACACACTAGGACTACCAAGGCACATTTTTACCTCTTTAGGAGGTTTTTTCCCCCGTCTTGTATATACGCCTATTGTCCTAATGGGCTACTTATCTTTGTGTATTCTCTAGTAATACATTCAGTATTGTGTGTTGTGCTTCAAGCTTCTTCTTCTTCCTTGTGCTGTTCGCGTGCTTCCGCAGATGTCTATCTCCAACAATAATAGCTTCTCCTCATAATGGGGGCCTTGCAACTAGAGAACCATGGATCATTTATGGTCACCTGAGGGTGGAGTGTTGAAATATCTAACAATCCCTATCCCCCTCAATGTCCACCGTGCGATAAAGTACCTCCTTGGTCGAATCCCAAGCTTTGGAACTTGTTGGTGAAATTTCTCTCTCCCAAGAGCCTTTTTGAAGATGTATGCTCCGTTTTCTGTAGTTGGACAATAGCTAATCTCCACAACCCTATCCTCAATCAACTCATGAAAATAGTGATACTAAATCTCTCTATCCTTGGTAAGTGCATGGAAAACATGATTCTTTGTGATGGCCATGCAACTTTGGTTATCACACTTCAACTCTATAGCTTCATGTCCTTGTATTCCTATGTGCAAGAGGATCCTCCTCAACCATACTACTTCACATGTTGCAACACATGCACCTTTGTACTCACCTTCAGTAGAAGATAATGCTATATTCGATCGCTTCTTATTGATGCAAGAGAAAATCCTTGATCCTAAAGAAAACCAATATCAAGAACCTATTTTTCTGGTACCAATATCTCCTGCCCAATATGAGTCACAATATTCAACTAAAGATGGTCCTTCTTGATAAAGAATACACTTGTAAGTGGTTCCTTTCACAATATCTGCACGCTTGCATTCCAATGAGTTTGACAAGGCTTATAAGAAAACGTACTTACTACTCCAACGACATAAGACATATCTATTTTGCTATCGCAGACGTAGATGAGACTTCTAACTATTTTCTTTTGTCTTTCAATATCTACTCGAGGTGAAGTATTTTCAATAGATAATTTTTTCTTGAACTCCATAGGTGTAGAACTTTCCTTGCAATCCTCCATGTCAAATGCCTTCAATATCTATTTTGCATACTTTTGTTGAGAGTCAATGAAAATCTTCCCTAATTCCTACCAAACTTCAAGGCCTCAGCAATAATGCATTAAGCCCAAGTCTATCATTTCAAATTTAAAACTTAGGTCATCTTTCCATTGTTGAAGAAGAGCATCATCATTTCCTATAACGACAAGGACTTATATATAGAGCAAAAGAATAATTTTCTTCCCTCTGTTCTTTAGAACATAGAAGTTAGCATCAAAAGCACATCTTTTGAAACTTAGATCCAAGAGATACTTATCTATCCACTGGTACCATGCTCTAGGGGCTTGTTTTAACTCATATAATGCCTTCTTTAGCATACATATCTTGTTCTCTGAATGGGGAGCCTCAACTCTTGGTGGAGGAGACATATATACCTCCTCCTTGAGCTCTCCAATCATTAATGCTGATTTGACATCCATGTGATAGACTCACCAATGCTTATGTGCAGCCACACCTAGTACTACTCAGATAATATTCATCCTTGTAGTCGGGGAAAATAATTCACAAAAGTCAATGCCTTCAACGTTTGAGTAACCGTGTGCAACAAGTCTTGCTTTGTACTTTTCTAGAGTACCATTAGCCTTGTACTTTAGCCTCCAAACCCACTTGGTGCCAATGACTTCATGCTTAGGGGGTCCATCCACTAGCTCCCAAGTTTCATTCTTCATGATATTGTTGCATTCTATTTGCATGGAAGCCCTTTCCACATTGATTGGTTCCTTTGCTTGTTCTTGAATGAGATCAACCATAAAGGCCGTGTTTACAATATGAGCAATTGCCCATCTCTATTCCTCCATTCTTTGTGATGCCTCCGTCCATCGACAACCTTTTCTAGTGATTGTGCGATGGGGTTTTCTGAATCATAGAGCTACCTCACCCACCGTGGCAATGGATTTTCCACATGGGTGATCAACCATTACTTTCATGTACTAAGGAGACATCCGTTAGCTCCAAAGATGTGTATGACCCTTTGCTACCTCTTTTTTATAGGTAGAGAGTCTACTATTGGTCCTAATGAGGCAATTTCGCAACCTTTACACGCTCCACATGATGATGAAGATCATTTCATTTATTATGTAGATTTACATGATGCACTTGTTGATGACAAGGATGATATAGAGGAGGCAAAAACTATGCCTAAATGTTTGTTGTAAACTTTGCGACATAGCAAATTAGATGTGTCTCTATCATATCCTACTTGTTCAACCTTTCATAGTGCTTGGTTTGCATTAGATTCCTATGTTATGGCTGCCTCTAGTCTTTGTGATGCGAATGAGCCTATTTCGTTCGATCAAGCACAAAAATTATGAAAATTGGATGGCTGCTATGCAATCACAATATGATGCTATTATGAAAAATGGTACCTAGTCTTTATATGACTTGCCTCTTGGAAGGAATTCCATTGGCACTAAATTGGTATACAAGCGAGAGCGTAAGTCTGATGGAATAATTGAGAGGTATAAGGCTGGGCTTGTTGCAAAATGTTATGCTCAAGAAAGAGGCATTGACTTTGATGAGACTTTTGCACCTATGTTGAATGACTACTATTCGTACCATCCATGCACTTTCACCTCATCATGGCTGGAATGTACATTATTTGGACATAAAGATTGTATTTTTGAATGGTGACTTGCATGAAGAAGTGTATGTTTCTGATCTCCGTGGTTTTGTGCAAAAAGGGCATTAAAACAAAGTGTGCAGGCTCAAAAAGGCATTATTTGGTTTGAGGCAAGCACCACATGCTTGATATGAAAAGATACATGCCTACTTGATTCCACATGGTTTTGAGAACAATCCAATTGAGAGAACCTTATATGTTAAGCGTGAAAAATATGTGCTTTTGATCACTATTGTCTATGTCGGTGACATGCTCCTCAGTGGTCCTAATGAGATGCATATTGCCAATTTTAAGGTTGATGTGCATGCATTGTTTGAGATATCAAATTTGGGGCTTTTGGATCATTATTTGGATATTTGGTTTATGAAGTTGATGGTAGAATAGATTTGTTTCAAACAAAATATATTGACTCATTATTGTAGCATTTTGGCCTTGAAGACCAGAAAACTATTACCACTACTATGGAAACAAGTTAAAGTTCATTCGCCAAGATGCTGGAGATGGAATTGATGTTGTTCTTTACTAGTAGGTTGTCGGATGCGTAATTTACTTATGGATCATTCAGCATATATTCAGTTTGTTATCTCATAGATGAGCAAGCTTATGCATTGCCTAGGTGTCAAGCATTGGAAGGCGGTTAAGTGCATCTCTCGGTGCTTGATTGGTACACAATTACTTTGATTGTTTTATCTAAAGGAGGGATCACTACCACCAAATTTACATGCTTTTTTCACTCTCCCTAGGCTGGTTTCTATGTCACTCATGTGTCCACCAGTGGTTTTTGCTTCATGCTTGGTAGCTCCTGCATATCTTGGTTGAGCAAGAAACAGGCTACTGTGGCCACATCTAGTTGTCAGGTTGAGTATAGGGTAGATTTCACAAAAGCTATTGAATGTGTGTGGTTAAGGCACTATATGGCTGATTTGGGTGTTGATTAGTCTTCTACCACCACCATCTTCATTGACAGTCCAAGCACATTGTCAGTTGTGATGTACCCTATGCTTCATGCTCCTAGTAAGCACATTGAGGTGCACTATCATTATGTGAGTGAGAGGTTCTCCACTGGAGAGATCAATTTGCCATATGTGCAAACACAAGAGAACATTGCAAAGCTTTTCACAAAGGCTCTGTCTAGGGAGAAGTTTGAAGCTTTCCACAAAGCTTTGGCTTACTTTTCTTTTATGGATTAATTCCACATAGCTTGGCCCTTCCTTATACATGAGTGCTAGCTCCTTGTTGACCGCATCACTCCTAGGGGTATTTGTTGATATATTTAGATAATGATGTGTGTGAACAAACCAAGACTGCCAAGGCACATTTCTCCCTCTTTAGAAGGTTTCCCCCCAGTTTGTATATATGCCTATAACCCTAACAAGTCACTTATCTTTGTACATTCTCTTGGTAATACATTCAGTATTATGTGTTGTGCTCCAAGCTTCTTCTTCTTCCTTGTGTTGTTTGCGTGATTCTATAGACATCAAACTCCAACAATGAATAGGTTACCTCCTACTCAAAATCATGTACAAAAAGTAGCCTATGAAGTGTTCTATGGATCAAAACCAAATGTTTCTAATTGAAGAAGTTTTGGAAGCATATGCTTTGTTCATGTTCCACAAAAATTAGGTTCAAAGTTGGATCCAAGTTTACATAAAATGATTTTCATTGGTATTTCCAAAGGGCGATAAAGATATAGATGTGGCAAGCTAGGTACTAGAGAGGTAATTTTTTTGAGAGATGTCAATTTTTATGAAGATAAATCTTGGTAAAAGCATGAAGTGCAGGTAGATGAAGAAGACAATACAAGAATTTAGGAAGAAGAGCGAAGTTCTCAAATCTCAGGAGAAAGTCAAATTACATATGAAGAGGTTATTCTCCCAATCAAAAGTTGAAGAAAGAACTAGATTTAGTTTCAAACAAAATGGAGTCACAGGAAGAAGAAAGTGAAGGCTCTACATCAAGAAGAACCCAATGTCAAAGGCAAGACAAGCATGACAGTACAAGAATTCAATCACCTTATCAAGTAAGAAAAAGAACGCAGGCACAAAGATTTTGTCATGAAGCATATTCGGCAAAACATATTGAAGAGCAGGAACCAACAACTTATAAAGAAGCATCTAAGGTACAGACATGGTGTGAGGCAGTTGATGAAGAAATTTCAGCTTTTTATGAGAACAATACATGGAACTTAGCTCCAAGGGAACCGAACATGAAGGTAATTGGAACAAGGGGTGTAGAATATCAAGAGAAAGAGTAATGGTTTCATAACTAAATATAATGGAAGGCTTGTTTGCAAAGCTTATGCACAAGGTTATGACATTGATTATGAGGAGAAATTTTCTCTCGTTTCCAAGATATCAATAATAGGGATATTATTAAGTGCTGCCGTAAGCAAGGTATGAAATCTTTATCAATTAGATATCAAAAATACAGTTCTCAATCGTAATTTAAAAGAAGATGTGTGAATGTGGGAACCAGCTAGCTATGAAGATTCCATGAGACCTACACATGTATGTAAACTCTTGAAAGCATTATATGGTCGTAAACAAGCTCCAAGGTCTTTGAGTTTTAGATTGGTAAAGTTTCCTGAAAAGCAGGAATACAAGTGTTCAAATGTAGATACTTCTTTTTATGGTAAATTTGAAGGATCATTGATTGTTTATGTCTCAATTTATGTGAATGATTGGATGATAACAAGAAACAATGAAGTTAAAATGGCCAGGATCAAATCAGAGCTTAGATCTGAATTTAGATTTAGGAGAATTAACCTACATCCTTGGAATCAAACTTCTAAAGAAAAAAGATGGTCTTTATCTTCTACAAAGGAAGTATATTTAAGATTTTTTGAAGAAATATGGCATGGAGCAATGCAAGAGTAGCAGTAATATGAAAGAACCCAATCTCAAGTATACTGTTGGGGATACTAAACCTTTAGAAGATCTACTTATCTATAGGTATTTTTCTCTTAAATATGAAACTTTTACAAGGCTAGACATAACATTTAGTGTACTTAAGATGTCTCAATTTATGAACAAACACGTGGATGTACATATGCAAGAAACAAGGGTCTTGAGATATTTGAAAAGTGCATTAAATGAATGTTTGGATAATATATGTCATGAAGTTATGGATTTGAAATCATCCAATGATGGAGATTGGGCTCGAAATAAGGATGGCAGAAGGAGTACATGAGGGTATTGGGTATTTGCACATAATAATTTGTTCTCATGGAGTTCTATAGAATATCCTACAATAGCACTTTCAAGCACAAAATCTGAATATAGGAGTCTTACAAATGCAACATGTGAGATTATGTGGGATTTGAAGCTTTATGAAGACATGAAGCTATCGAACTAATGTCCATTACTCTTTGGAGATAATGTAAATTCTTTAGAGCTTGTGTCTAATCTAGTGTACAATGCAAGAAAAGTACACATTGAAGTTCATTATCATTATATCCAAGAGAAGGTGGTGAATGAAGATATTGATATTCATCATGTTGCAACTAAAGATCAATTAGCAAACACACTCACAAACGTAGTGGATTCTTAAAAGCTCAAGTGAATCAAAGTTATACTTGGAATCAAAGTTTTGTATTAAGAGCTTGAGGGGGGAAATGTTCCATACATACAAGTTCCAAACTTCTTTTCTGGCTTGTCCATCTTGTTATTTACTAAAAATAGCATGTGGAAGATGCTAATATGTTTAAATTTAGAGGAAATGTAGATCAAAGTAGGATGTAAAGTAGAGGTGTCTATTTTTAGAGGGCTAGGTGCTTTTGTCAACAAGCTCTCAATAAAAAGAGTGCTTCTTTTAGTATAGGTGGTACTAAATATAAAAATGCATTTTTTTTACAAAATGTAATGCAAAACCTCACCCAAATAGGTATTTTCTTAGATCTAGTATCTATTGAGTATTGACTCTCTCGTTAGAGACACACCTCTCTTCAAACTTTCATATCTAAACCAATATGAAGTCGTTTTGAGTGGTTTAATTTGGCATTTACAAGAATGTTTGACCTTTGAAATTTTGGCAACATTTGTCTGATCTTTTGAAGATCTTAGGAGGTCTCCTCACTTCCCGATGTTCACTTTGATGTTTGCAAGTTTGTAAATTTAACACACATAAACTATAAAGTGATAGAAGTCTTTATGCATATGAAATGTTCATCAATGCTTCAACACCCTCTAGTAGAGTCCATTGGTACTATGTGTACTTACCAATTGAGTTAAATCTCAAAAAATTCATTAACTTGAGTGGATTCTTCAAGAAGGCTCTAGGAATCCTTGGGCAATACTCTCTCCCCATGCTCCACATAGTGGTTGAACCGAATACCTCCTCCTTGTTGGATTTCGAGCTCTACATAAGCACACGAACGACATACGTAAAACAAAGAAGCTTGGAGCACAACACACAATATTGAATGTATAAAAAGATTAGTGACCGATTAGGTTTATAGGCATATATACAAAGTAGTTAAGAAACTCTTAAAGAGGGAAAAAATTGCCCGAGCAGTCCTAGTGTTTTCACATCACAACCAAAATATATCAACAAATCCCACCTAGGAGTGATGGGATGAACAAGGAGCTAGCACTCATGTATACAGAAGTCCCAAGCTATGTGGAAAGGGATCAATCCACAAAAGGAAGAAAGCGCAAATCTCTACAGAGAGATTCAAAGAGCTCTCAATGTAGAGCCTTTGGGGAAAGATCTACAATGCTTCATGTGTGGGTGCATATACCAAAATGATCCCAACAAAGAACCTCTCCCTGACATAATGATTATGCACCTCAATGTGCTTTGTGTGTGCATGGAACATAGGGTTCCTCACAAATGCCAATGCACTTTGAGTATCAGTGAACATGGTGGTGGTAGAAGATTTACCAACCACAAAATCATCCAAAAGTTGTATGAGCCACATAAGCATGTCTAAGCTACTTTATAAGGTAAAAGAAAATTTTACATGTGCATTCTATAGGCATATAAAAATTTTTATTTAGTAGAAATAAGATGTGGAATGTGCACACATGCATAAACGTAAAGGAAAAGTGGCTCAATATTGGGGTCAAAGGAGTGGTATCTATTATTAGAAGAGGAATTCACATGTCTTTATAGAAGTTCAGTAAAAAAGTGCTTCTCTTAGACTACACGTCCGATTTGAGCGTTCTTTTATTGATTCAGGAAGCGTATAGTAAGCATTTATATATTTAAAGTCTTACAAAAAATGATATGCAAGGACATGAATACATGTGCATAGATATTAAGTGTCTATATTTCTTGTATCACTTTTGACATATCTCTATTCGTGTTTGTCAAAAGATAGGAGATAATGAGGAGAGCACTCACTTAGAAAGAGAGGAGCAAACAGCGATTGATGCAAGGAAGAATGATCTTCTTCTACTTCTTTTATTACATAAAGAGAATCTACAAGAATCATCTAATACAACAATACAACTAGTACAATTTATAAAGAACAATACATAAAGAAAATCCTAAAGTCTATGAATGAGTCAGTTGGCAATAAACAAATGTGCCATCTCTCTCGGTAGATAAATCCTATTAGCGTCAAGAAAATTATCCCTCACATATATCAGTGTAGCCACTATACATGCAAGAGAGATGAAAACGCGGCACATATCATCCTTGATCATCAAAAATTGAGCTTGATATATCAACACTCCCCCTCAAGCTCAACATCATGTCCTTTAACTCAAGCATCTTCCCAAACTTCTTTGACTTCTTTGCTCCAATTGCTTTAGTGAAAATATTAGCAACATGCTCATTTTTCCTCACATAAACAAAACCAATATCACCTTGTAATAATGTTTCCTTGATCAAGTGATAATCATCAATTTTTAATCATGAATGAAAAAGATTTTGTGCTAAGTGTATGATGCTAAGATAATCACAATCAATTATTATAGGTTTTCTCACTTCCCTGATATGCATTGTTAATCATGAAAAAAAAGGATTTTGTGCTAAGTGTATGATGCTAAGATAATCACAATAAATTATTATAGGTTTTCACACTTCCATACCTACATCTACAAGTAGCATACCTAGCAATGATGCTTCACATCTTGCCATTGAAGCACCTCTATACTCTGCATCTATAGTGCACAAGGAAGTAGTGGGTAGCTTCTTACTACTCCATATAACAACAACACTTCCAAGTGAGAAAAGAAAGCCATTAGTAGATCTATTTGGAGCACTACTAGACTAGTCTCCATCAATGTATCCATGACCCTTCAATTTTGTAGTGGCTTCTTAAAACAATGCATAATCCAACGTAGTACTCACATAACCTAGAGTGCATCTCAAGGCATCTAAACATGGTTTCCATGCAGTTTGCATAAATTGAATTTCAAGTCCTATAGTGTAGCTTAATTAAGGCCTTGTATTTTTGAGATGTATCAAACTTCCCATAATCTTCTTCTACATAGTAGCATTTTCCAAAACTTCACCTAATATAGTATCCAACTTGAAATTCTGATGTAATGGCCTAGAAATTCGCTTAAAATCACGCATACCGTACTTTTTTAGCATACTCAATTCATATTTCCTTTAGGACAGCCATATACCTGTCTCTATTATAAGATTCCTAGAAAATAGTGCAACACAACATGTTCATTCATGTCAAAATCTTGCATAAGAAGTTCCTTTACCTCATTACTGCTTTTTTCATTATCACCACCTACAATCAATTCATTAGCATAAATAGCCATAATTATGATGCCATCATCACCTTTCCTTCCATGTAATGAGTGATCTCTGTCACACATACAAAATCCAATGGAGGTTAACTAATTCTACAATCCTTGCATGTCAAGCACGAGGGGCTTGTGAAAGCCTATACAAAGCCTTTTTCAGCCTGCAAACATATTTGGATGCTTTGAATCCTCATATGCTTATGTCTTGTTGATATATACTTCCTCCTACAAGTGACTGTGTATGAAAGCATTCTTCCCATCAATTTTATGCAGAATCCAAGCTTCTAACAATAGGAATTTTAACTATAGGACTAAAAGTCTCTTCATAATCAATGCCATATGTTTGTGCATATCCTCTTGCTACCAATCGTGCTTTATACCTACTTATTATACCATTTTAATTATGTTTTACCTTCTAAAGCCTTTTGTATCCCATGGGTTCCTTTCCTTCTGGGAATGGCATGAACTTCATGTTTCATTTCCATGTGTAGCCATCTCTTCATCCATAGCTTTCTCTAAATCCACATTTCCAATTTGATCATAAAGTGATTGTTTAAGCACAATGATGAGCCATGTACCTATCATATGTTAATTGTTGCACTAAGTCCCCCATCCTTCCAGATCATCTAGGTCTTGGGTATCGTCGTCTTGTTGTATCATCTGCATATGTGTGTCATACTCCTAGAGTATTCAGAGAGGAAAATATAAGTTCCTCATCATGTATCTTTTCTGAACTACTTGATTCTCCATCACCATCTTCAAAACTTGTGGATGTTTTATTACGAGCGAAAAGGTTCTCTTTACCTTTCTCAATGGTAGTCAATCAATTTAGTGGAATAGATTTTTCATGCAAACTTCCACTCTATGTGTTTGAATTTGAACTCTTGCTGGGTGACATATCATGTCCACTCATATCCTAAAATTTTGCACTTGCAGTTTTAGCATGCCCTTTGTTATTTGAGTCAAGATTAAGTTCTTCTTTGACATCAACATAGAAGCTTGAGTGGGTTTAAACATTTATATCCCTTTTTGTCAAGGGAATACCCAATGTAAATACGGTTTTTTTGCTTTTGGAACAAGTTTCTTCCTCAAGTATCTAAAATATGTACATATGCAATACAAACAAATACTTTTAGGTGTTATCTGTTTGCGTTTTTACCTGTAAAATTATCTTCATGTGTTTCTCAATGTGCATCACTATTTGGAGTTTTTTTCATAATATATACTTAGTATGCAAAATGTTTTTTTCGTTTCATCTCTTATAATTTAGAATATATTTTGGCATATAAGTTTCATGCGAAAGGTCAAATTAAGGTTATTTGAAAGTAATGAATTCATGTAAGTTTCTTTCCATCAAATACGTAGAATCGATAGAACATTATTTATTTACACACCTATATTATTTTAATTAAAAGAACTTTGATCAATGTTATCCGCTCTTCGTAATTATTTTGAATTGATTTGAAAGTAGAACGAAAACTAGGCATGGCATTTAGACTTTATAAATCTCATAAAGTAAGGGTTGGATGCCTAGATATCACTAAGGTATAGAACTTGAAAGCTTCGTAAGGTAAACACTCAGAAGACATGGCCCTAAGGCTAAACCAGCTTACGAGTTTCAACTAGGTAACCCATATGCCCAATGGTCCCTTCAAAGGGCCAATCTTAACATCTCACCACTTAAATGGTGATCGATGTCCAACGACAAGTTATAAAGGTTGAACCCCTTCCCCTAAACTTGAGAGGCAAAGAGCGTAACCAACTGAGTGAACATGTTTGGACTAGACACTTATACCCATCAAGAAACAATTGCTCCCGCTAGCTAGAGAACATTAAAATAATTAAAATAATACTTAAATTGCTTCAACTAGTCATACGTCCTAATAGAAACTATCCTCACATTTCAACAGAGCCATGTTCATTGAAATATACCCTCCTTTGCTTCTTCTATGTCTTTCTTTGCGTGCAACTTTGATCCACGTGAAATACAATTTAGTTCGAATTGAAATGAAAGAGATTCTTTGTTTTCATGGAATTATAATGTCGCCCGAAAGAGACACGATAATTTACACTTTGCAAGAAAATCGAAGAGCACAGTGAAACGATTTGCTGGAGAATATGAATCAACATACCACCGTACACATTTATTTACAAAGTCATTGCGCCATCAGAGGTGAAGCTCTTCGCAAGCTATCGAAAGAAAGATGCGTTGCTAACTTCGACAACCCTTGAAAGGAATGATCGACTGAAAGATCTCTTTCTTTGCCTTTCTGCACAGAGAATATATAGTTTTAAGAAGTCATGCTAAGTCGGCTCGCATGGAGGAGACGCAAGTACTTGCTTAACAGTAAGTAAGATGGTGAGCTGCACCATACATTTCTCACTTCAGCGTCAAGCAACCCAAAGAAAGAGCATAAGGACTCATGAGTTGGGTCAATCATGGCGATTCACTTTTGCAACATATGGAAAGTCTCACTTGTTTTTCCAATAAAGAAGAGGAACCCAATGCAAGCATCACGAGAATACTGAGTTTGAGATCCAACGCAAAATCTCCGTGCCCTTCGCTCGGTCTCATCAAGAAACACTCTTCAGCTTTGGAATCTCTGACTTTCTTATTTTTTCTGTAATGACTTGACAAGTTCAGCAGCCGTAATGAGCATGACCGTCAAATACGCAATTGTGAGCTGTGCAAGGACAGCTTGCTCATACCAGAAAAAGCACTATTATTTAAGCAGGAAAGAATCAAACAAATTAAACGAGACTACAGAAAAGCTTCTGTGGGGTTGTTTTCAAGTTGATGTGATTTGTGTTCGCTGGCGATGCCAATTATCTGAAAAGCGGTAGAGCATCTCATTCAATTATATCAATTGGAGAAGGCTATTAAACGTCTCCTCATCTTGTCATTCATATGTTAAATCATAGCGAATGGACATGAAAAGCTCTCCATTTTCCATTGTCCAATTGATCACACAGACCAGGTAGAATGAAACTCACACAATGCGATGGTTGTAGCGGTTATCACAAGGAAATGCGTGATTATCCAAACACAATCTGAGAGAGAGAGAGAGAGAGAGAGAGAAAGAGAGAGAGAGAGAGAGAGAGAGAGAGAGAGAGAGAGAAGCTCCATCACATAGAACAGTGATATTGTTAGAAACCAATCTTCATCAGACAAGTAGAAGCTCGATTCCATCGTAAGTCATGCAGAAAATCGGCATCGTCGTTATAATCATCATTCCTAAAGTGTTTTAACTATGTCATCACAGAAGAAAATACAATCCTGAACAACCTAAACACAGAATTAAAAAACAGACATATAATTTTGCTACCTCAATGCTACTGTTGTCGAAGAATGACTTATCTATTGTCTCATCACTCTATCTTGGGTCCCTTGGGCAATCGACTTTAACGAAAAGCCCTTTGTTTTGATGCAGGACTGCTTTTTTCTGAGACGAACTAGTGCTTGAACCTGATGGTTACAACCAATCTTTCATACTCCAATAGCGTCCAATGAGTCTATATACAGACACATAGAGTTTATTATACGTTGTAGATCGAGTTGTTAGAACAGCACTTTCACACTTTAATAACGTCCGGATGAATTTATTTACACACAAAATGCATACTCTATAGCCACTCAAATAAGTGCAACAAGGAAAAGCAAATTGATCAGGCGCAAAGTTGGAGGTTAGTAGGTATATAATTATTAGCAAAGTTCTCTCAAAAGTATGGAAACATTTAGCTATTACGAAATGTTGATCTAGAAAAAATGATCCGTCTAAATCAATTAAGTAGATAGATAAATTAGAAGGCAAGCGCTACCATTAAATGTTTATGTTTAACAAATGTAGCATCCACTTGTGATCTTTACATTAATGTTATCTTTACATTAATGTTACAAGTAAAGTTGGATTGTTCTTTCAACTTATGATTTCTCACATACCATATTGCATCTCTTCGATTCGATATTCATCTAGTCAAGATCCCAATTAGTTGTCTGCCACTCACCTTCTCACACACTATAGTGCAATTATTGGATTGAATAATGATATGATCATTTACATAGTACTTTGGGATCCCAATTCGTTCTTTTATTTTCACCACCTAACCATAAATAGCCCATGCCCTCTTGAACCTCTAGAATCCTATCTTAGGTATATATACCCCTAATATGGAATAAGAAGTAGACCTGCTCACATGACAGGAATACCAACCTGCATCAAGCAATGGTTCTTTGCCCACAAATTTTTAATTGAGAGATAAGTCGGTGGTGACAAGACGTTCACCATGATAGGAGTTATATACACACACATAAACAAAGGAGTCTCACAAACACACATGGAAATGCCTAGTATGCATAGTATTGAAATGCAGAACAACAACATGGTGCAAATTGATAAAGATTACATACCTTTCTTGCAGCAACCATTATTAATGTCCTTATTCTTGATATCTTGAAAGGAGGAGAAAATATCCCTCATAATCGATGCCATAATTTTGTGCATAATCTTTACAAACAACCTTACTTTATATCTATTTGCTAACTCATCACTATTTCTCTTGATTCTATACACCCATTTGTTATGAATTACCTTCATGTTAGGTTGCCTTGGAACTAAATTCCATGTATTCTTCTCATACAAAGTTACCATTTCTTCATCAATTTTCTTAGCTCATTTCTTTACTTTAGATGTTTTTTTATAAGTTGTTAGTTCCTGCTCTTCAAGAAATTTTTCCATATAAGCTTCATGTGAAAATGTTGGTCTACAAAGAGTGATTTGTCCAAGTGCTATTATTGAATATTTATTTTTAAATAAAGTTCTATTAAATTATGGAAACATCTAGTTATTTGGAAATGTTGATCTACAAAAACTCATCTCACTAAATCAATTATTTGTAGAGATAAACTAGAAGGCAAGCACTGTCATTCAATGTTTATGTTTAAACATGATGGGCATGTCTA
Source organism: Ceratopteris richardii (assembly GCA_020310875.1). Classification (NCBI taxonomy): domain Eukaryota; kingdom Viridiplantae; phylum Streptophyta; class Polypodiopsida; order Polypodiales; family Pteridaceae; genus Ceratopteris; species Ceratopteris richardii. Next base: position 7,146,118 of record CM035423.1, read on the forward strand.
AGCTAGGGAGTAGCTTCCACTTATGATCTTTACATTCATATTATCTTTCCATTGCCCAAGGTGCTTTTACAAGTTGAGTTGGACTGTTCTTTCAACTCATGATTTCTCACATACGATAGTGCATCTATTCAATTGAAAAATGATCTATTCATGATCCCAATAAGTTGTGTGCTACTTACCTTTTCACAATCTATATTGCACTTATTCGACTCAATAGGGATATGATCATTGTACATATTAGTTTGGTATCCCAATTTGTTCTCTGCTTTTCACCTCCTGACCATAAATACCCCATGCACTCTAGAGCCTCTAAAATCTTATCTAAGGTATATATAACCCTCATATGGAGTAAGAAATAGACATGCTTGCATGACACAAATACTAGCCTCCATCATGCAATGGTTCCTTGTGCACAAATTGTCAATTAGAGAGATGAGTCGGTGGTGACAAGACCTTTACCATGCTACCACTTAAACACACACACACAGACAAAGAAGGAGTCTCTCGCACACACATGCATACACTCACACATATGCAAGCATTTATTACTCATGAAAAAGGCACAAGGGCTACCAAGAAAGTCATACTTGATTAGAACAGAGAAAAAATAAGAAGTGCAAAAGAGGGTTTGTTAACTTTTATTAGTCACTGTTATGAAAAGTGACCTTCTCTTTTTTTGAAAGGAAGGTCAGCAATAGCCTACTATCCCAAAGTTTAATTAATTGAAAGAAAAACTTATTAAGTGAATGGGTCTAGCACACACAAGACCTATGGAATCCTAAAAAGCAGGTTTTGCTTAAAGCTTGCTAGAAAAATATTACAAAGAAGGTTGATAACCGTTTTTTTCCGCTCATGGGTGGCCCACTTGCTTTTAATCTTATTGTGGTTGAGGAAAATTACTTTGTGTTGTCTAAAAGGCCGGAGTTTCTTACAACTCAAAATCATTTTGCCTAAAAGGAAAAGAGATTTTTTGATCGACCATTCTTTATGGGGGGCTACCACATTCGGTGGCACACCGCTCTTTTGAGATCTTCTAGAGGATCTCTTCTCTTATAGCATTCCATAGTGCTGAGGAACAACCAATCACTTCACCCAATATCACTTGCTTCTAATTGATTTGTCCCTATTGCAATATGATTTTCCCAAGGGTGCACCAAACCAACATTGTCTTGGGGCAACAAAATGCTGACCTATCTATGGAGGGCAAGGTGAGATGCAGCGGAGATGAAAACCCTAGTATTGCGGATTTACATGAAGTCTTTACTCTTCATGCGACTTCCTCAATTGGCTCTAAGCACGATCTATTCTGTGTATGTTGGCTCCCTCGAGGGGCAGTTATAAGAGGTGGTCGAGTTTGTGCTCTCCCCCTCTAGGGGGAGGGAATATGGAATTGCTGCCTATGAGTCCTTTGTTAGAGTCAATGGAAATCTGTACTCCAGTGTCAGAGGTGCAGAACTCTCTGACAGGCGGTCGAAATGGTGAAGAGCTGTCTCCAATGCAACACACGTATGATTGTTTCACTCTCGTTGAGTTGAGTATTGAAGTTCTAGACCGTTACGATGCCGAGGGCTCGTCTCTCGTTCATAAAGAAGCCGAAAGAGGTTCCTTAATATCAACAAAAACGACAATTAAATAGATGAGTCTCCATGACCCCTTAGATAAGATGAATATTAGGTCTGAACCCCCATTACATAAGTCCTTTGCCAAGGCTATTGGACATGGATCAGAGCTTTCTTTTGGGGGCTTCGGAGCTGAGTACAAAGATGTTTTCTCTAAAGATATGAATCCACCCTCCTTCACCCCGGACTATTACATGAAAGAAATGGATAATAAAACATACAAGTAGGAGAACTGACTCTTATTATAGATAAAAAACACCTTTAGTAAGTGGCAAAATCAACTGTCTAACAGGGTTGTTATTGCCCCTTGTCATGGACCTAAACCCCCACTAAATATCCTAAAGCAATGGATCAAGGTCAATTGGGAAACACGGGGGCTCATGGTTAGGAAAATCCAGTACTTTCCAAATGGGTATTTCCTGTTTTCTCTATGACTCTATCGGTGCTCTACGTGTAATTACTGAAGGGTAGTGGATTATAAGAACCACACCCATCTCCTTCTTTAAATGGTTTCCAGACTTAAATCCTAGAGGTGCTAAACCTCCAAGGTTTCGATATGGATTGAACTCCCTAATTTACTGATTGACTTTTACCCTTGGATTGAAGGCCTATGCTCACTTTTGGGAAAAGTGCTAGGTCAAAGGCCTAGGGGTCATATCAACCCCAAGTGGGACCCATAGGTCCTCATGGAAATCGATGTAGATAGTCCCATTTAGTCCTCACTGAAAATCCATGATTGAGAAGGCAATTGTCGACATGAGCAACAAATTGGCTATAAAAATTTACCTAACGCATGTTTTAAGTGTAATAAGCAGGGGCATTGGGTCCAGGACTATCCTCTTCTATCGAGTATCACGGAAGGCAAAAAGGTGGAGGAGCAAAACAATCCAAAAGGTGTTTCAGGCCCTTCTCTCAAAAGGGTTCAAGGTAAGTATATTATGAAGAAAGATAAAAGCTGGGTTAATAATTTTGATGCCCCCTTGAAGAAATTTGGCACCCACTCATTGATTGGAATCAAGAACTTGAAATTCCTCATATTAGTGCAGGAGGTATTAATAAGAAAGGGGTAATTGACAAGCATATAACTACTAATAACCATGACCCAGTCTCTCAGGATGACTCACAAGAATGGACTACGGTGACCTTCAAAAGGAAAATTATCCTAGCTATGCCTTGGAATCAAGTCCAAAGTGAGAATTTCTTTGTTTCAGTACCTAACGATCTTCCATTTGGAGATTATTAGAGGTTTGTTGTGGAACTTTCCAAAGAGGATGACAATGAAATCAACCTTCTTCAAAATATTGGTAATGATTCCGATGACCTCGCTCTATGTCAGAAAGAAAACCCAGTGCCAATTGCCCAGAAGGTCTCTAGATCTAGGAAAAAGGATGGTAATATTAAATCTAAGAGGAAGGATATACTCACAAGAACTCTGTGTCTTTGAATAAGCTTACAAAGAATATAAAAAAGTGATTCTCTTCTTAGTGAGGTTCTTGCTGTTTACCTTCTGTTTTTCAATGAATAGTCTTAATTTTCTTACTCTTAATATAAAAGGGCTTTCAGACCGGATTAGAGCTAAGTGTGTTAATAAATGGCTCTTAGACAAAACTTTGCTACCTGACTTTGTCTGCATTTGTGAATTAAAAGTCTATAGTAACAAGCTTCATCTGCATCTGAATAGCTTGTCGAGCAAATATAAGTGGTATGTCACTGATCACCCTCATGGTAGAGGGGGAGCTTTGATTGGTGTAGTTAATAATCTTAATCCTTTCATAAGTAAAAAGTTATTGATTCCTACTCATCAGTGTTTGGGTGTTGTCATGAATAAAACTTTTGATTGCTCACTTATTAGTATATATGCTTCTAATTGCCCTTCCCAACGTGCCCAATGTTGGGATGAGATGTGCCTCCTTGAAGGGCTTCTTATCCTTCTGGGGGACTTCAATATGTTGACCAATCTCAAAGACAGATATGAGAAAAAGGGAAGTATCATATCAGGTCAAGAGTGGAATTCCTGGTTTAAAGTCATAAGTAAGCGTGATCTTATGTATATTTCTCTTCATTCTAGTTTTACTTGGAGCAATGAGCAAAAGGGTGACAATTTTAGTACTGCTAGACTAGATAGAGCTTACACTAATTTAACGTTTTTCCAACAATTTTGTGACTTCAAGGTCGAGACTGATCCTTCATTGTGTATTTATGAGCACACTACCCTTTGTTTTCACCTCAAGCACCAATGCCCCACGGTGAGGTCTGGCTTGCTGCACCTTGACTCTACTATCCTTAAATTACCTTGTGTGGTTGATAGAACTAAGGATATCATAAGATATTGCTTTAGGACTTGTCCTCAACCTAGTGTTGCTTGGGCTCAAGGTGTGAGAGAAATACAGGCTCTCTTGACCCATTACAAGATCCTCAAAAAAAAGGCCAGAGCCAAGAGAAGACTAGATATTACTAGAGAAATACATCTCTTTGACTCCTCATAAATTCCTAATAAAATGGATATGATTTTATCCCTTCAGGAGAGACTAAGATATGAAGATTATTTGGAAGCTAGCAGCATTCTTTCCTCGTCAAGGGAGTTTTGGGCAGGGAATCTTGACATTCCTAACAAAAGTATGTTCACTATGTTGCAAAAGAAAAAGAATAAGGACTTTGTGCCAATGTTGATGATAAAATCTGGTGGAATTGCCAATAGTGTGGAGGAGAACTTTCAGGAGGCTTCATGATTCTTTACTGATGTTTTCTCTAGTACGCCCAAGTGGGGGGAGGATATCCACAGAGCGAGGGCCCATATTTCCCTGAAAAGGAAAATAACTATTCCTCTTGGCCTTGACGTTGCCATGCTGGACCTGCCCCTCACTACACGTGAGATTAACAAAACCATAGGTAAATTGAAACCCTGCAAGACTTCAGGTTTGAAACATCATCATTCGAGCTTGAAACATCACTAGACAATGTATTCATTATGTCAGATTGGACTATGAATAGCTTCTATATTAATCAATCTTCATAATGTATTCATTATGTCAGATTGGACTATGAATAGCTTCTATGTTAATCAATCCTCTAGATGCAAAAGATATATTCTATGTTGTTTCATCTAGAGGATGTATAGGCTAATCAATCTTCATAATAAACAATCTTGTTTTTTGAGAAAGAGAAGTTATAATCACTTTCCATTGTTTTACCCTTTAAACTATTCAATACCAAAACAACATCATGATCGTCCTGAATTTAATGGATGCACGGTAATAGAAAATTTGTTTTAATTTTAAAGCATAAGCATTCATATACTCATGAACATGTTTACAATTAGGACTGTTTAACTTTTTTTCACTTGGATGCATCCACCATTTACTGATTTAAGAAATAATTGTTCCAACATTTTGTAACTTTCCTTAATCATTTTCAAATCCGTTATAAGATTTATCATATTATATTCAGCTTTTTATAAGAGAAACATCAACTGGTAATAATATTCGTTTCATATCTTATAATTAAGAATATATTGTAGCACATAACTTTCATGCCAAAGGTCAAGCGAAGTTTATTTGAAAGTAATGAATCCATGTAAGTTTCTTTCTATCAAATATGCAGAATCGATAGTGCATTATCTATTTACACACCTATATTATTTTTATTGAAAGAACTTTGATCAATGATATCGACTCTTCGTAATTATTTTGAATTGATTTGAAAGTAGAAGAAAAACTAGGCATGGCATTTGGACTCTATAAATCTCATAAAGTAAGGGTTGCATGCCTAGAAATCACTAGGATATAGAGCCTCAAAGTTTGCTAAGGTAAACGCTCAGAAGGAATGGCCCTATAGCTAAACCAATTTACTAGTTTCAACTAGGTAACCCATATGCCCAATGGTCCCTTGAAAGGGCGAATCTTAAGATCTCACCACTTAAATAGTGATGGATGTACAACGATAACTTATAAAGGTTGAGCCCCTTCCCCTAAACTTGAGAGGCAAAGAGCCTAACCAACTGAGCGAACATGTTTGGACTAGACACCTATACCTATAAAAAAAAAAATTGATCCGCTAAATAGAGAACTTTAAAATAATACTTAAATTGCTTGAACTAGTCATACGTCCTAATAGAAAGTATCCACACAATTCAACAGAGGCATGTTCATTCAAATATACCTTCATAGGCTTCCTCTATGTCTCTCTTTGCGTGCAACTTTGATCCACGTGAAATACAAGTTAGTTTGAATTGAAATGAAAGAGATCCTTTTTTGTCATGGAATTATAATGTCACTCGAAAGAGACACGATTATTTTTACTTAACAAGAAAATTGAAGAGCACAATGAAACGCTCTACCGAAGAATATGAATTGACATAGCACCTTACACATTTATTTACAAAGTTATTGCGCCATCAGAGGTGAGGCTCTTCGGAAGATATCGAAGGAAAGATGCGTTGCTAACTTCGACAACCCTTGAAAGGAATGATCGATTGAAAGATCTCTTTCTTGGCCTTTCTACGCAGAGAATATATAGCTTTAAAAAGTCATGCTAAGTGGGCTCCCATGGGAGAGACGAAATAGTTATTAATTTTCTTTGTAACTCTCTTTTAATGTAATCCTTTTCCTTAATTCGAAACGAGGTTGTTTGTTTAGACCAACGCAAGTACTTGCTTAACAGTGAGTAAGTAGGTGAGCTGCACCATAGATTTCTCACTTCAGCATCAAGCAACCGAAACGATGAGCATGAGGACTCAGGAGTTGGGTAAATCATGGCTATTCACTTTCGCAACAGAAAGGTCTGAGATATGGAGAGTCTCACTTCTTTTTCCAATAAAGAAGAGGAGCCCAATGCAAGAATCACGAGAACGCTGAGTTCGAGATCCAACGCAAAATCTCCGTGCCCTTCGTTCGGTCTCATCAAGAAACACTACTTCGCCTTTGGAATCTCCGACTTTCTTATTTTTTCTGTAATGACTTGACAAGTTCAGCAGCCGTAATGAGCATGGCTGTCAAATACGCAATTGCTCATGCTACAAAAAGCACTATATTGTAAGCAGGAACGAATCAAACAAATAGAACCGGATTACAGAAAAGCTTCTGTGAGGTTGTTTTCAAGTTGATGTGATCTATGTTCGCTGGCGATGCTAATTATCTTAAAAGAGGTGGAGCATCTCATTCACTTATATCAATTGGACAAGGCTATTAAACGTCTCCTCATCTTGTCATTCATATGTTAGATCATAGCGAATGGACATGAAGAGCTCTCCATTTTCCATTGTCCAATTGATCAAACACAAGAGGTAGAATGAAACTCACACAGTGCGATGCTTGTGGTGGCTATCACAAGGAAATGCGTGATTATCCAAGCACATTCTGAGAGAGAGAGAGAGAGAGAGAGAGAGAGAGAGAGAGAGAGAGAGAGAGAGAGAGAGAGAGAAGCTCCATCAGATAGAAAAGTGATATTGGTAAAAACCAGTCTCCATCAGACAAGTAGAAGCTCGATTCCATCGTAAATCATACAGAAAATCGACATCATCGTCGTAACCATCATTTCTAAAGTACAGAAGAAAATAGAATCCTGAATAACCTTAAACGCAGAACTTAAAAACAGACATATAATTTTGGTACCTCAATGCTACTATAGTGGAAGGATGACTTGTCGATTGTCTCGTCACTCAATCTTGGGTCCCTTGGGGAATCGACCTTAATGAAAAGCCAGTTGTCCTGATGCAGGAGTGTTTTTTTCTGAGACGAACTAGTGCTTGAACCTGACGGACACATAGAGTTTATTATACGTTGTAGCTCGAGTTGTTAGAACAGCACTTTCACACTTTAATAACGTCCAGATGAATTTATTTACACACAAAACGGATACTCTATAGCCACTCAAACAAGTGCAACAAGGAAAAGCAAATTGATCAGGCGCAAAGTTGGAGGTTAATAGGTATATCATTACTAGCAAAGTTCTCTCAAAAGTATGGAAACATTTAGCTATTTAGAAATGTTGATCTAGAAAAAATGAGCCGTCGAAATCAATTAAGTAGATAGATAAACTAGACGGCATGCGCTATCATTTAATGATTATGTTTAACAATGTACCATCCACTTCTGATCCTTACATTAATGTCATCTTTACATTGATGTTAAGTTGGATTGTTCTTTCAACTTATGATTTCTCACATGCCTTTGCATCTCTTCGATTGGAGAAGCATCTAGTCAAGATCCCAATTAGTTGTCTGCCACTCACCTTTTCACATACTATATTGCAATTTTTGGATTGAATAATGATATGATCATTTACATAGTACTTTGCGATCCCAATTCGTTCTCTGCTTTTCACCTCCTAACCATAAATAGCTCATGCCCTCTTGAACCTCTAGAACCTTAGCTTAGGTATATATACCCCTAATATGGAATAAGAAGTAGATCTGCTCACATGACACGAATACCAACCTGCATCAAGCAATGGTTCTTTGCCCACAAATTGTCAATTGAGAGATGAGTTCGTGGTGACAAGACCTTCACCATGCTAGCAGTTATACGTACACACACACATAAACATAGAAGGAGTCTCACAAACACACATATGCGTACATTCACACATATGGAAGCATTTACTACTCACAACAAGGCACAAGGGCCAAGAAAGTCATACTTGATTAGAGGAGCAAGGTTTTTAGAGGGGGCTTAGAGCCAAACAACTCAGTGATGAGACACATTCTCTTTAGCTCCTCTTGCTTTGCCAAACTTTCCTCCCTTCAAAGGGAGACAATTGGGGGCTTAACAGTGAAAAGGTCCAGAGAAGCACTGGAGGTTTTGTCCTCCATCAATGGACCCACATTAGTTTCATGGTTGGGAGACCCCAACCATGAAATGAGAGCTCAAGTAGGACAAGTCCAGAAAAATTGAAAATCTTATATGCTAGAGCATTTATTCCATCACAAAAAGAAGACCCTTCCCACACAAAAAAGCAGCAAAGCAAAGACCAAGCAATAGAAACAAATATTCTTGTTTTCCTTTTTTTATTTTTTCTCTTTTTATCTCTCTTTTTTTCTTTTCTCTAAATCACAAGAAGAATGGGAAATTAGGTACACCTCTAGAGCAAATCCACTATCTATCACAAAGCCACAAAAGATGGAAAAAACGTTTGATAAGGATCCCTAGTTTTAAGGGGTATTTCTAAGAATTGAGGTAAGGTTTTCAAAACTTAAAGCACCCACCAACACACAAGAGAGAACAACAATAAAATGAATTTGACAGGTGTGATAAAATCTAATGATCCGAGAATGATCAGCGGAGTGAATTGACGTAGCACCTTCTAAACCTATTGTAACCCAGTCTATTGTGCGATTGACATAGATATGAAATCATGCCCGTCTATCACGTGATTCATGGTGTAACTATTGGATTTTAGTGCAGTGTAGTTCATGGGGGGGGGGGGGAGAAAAGTAAGAAAATTGTATGTGCATGCCTTGTAGAGTGTCCCTATGTATACCTAGTATGGAAATGCAGAAAAACAACATGGTGCAAATTGATAAAGATTACTGCTTGCTTGTAGCAACCATTATTAATGTCCTTATTGTTGATATCTTGAAAAGAGGAGAAAATGTCTCCTCATAATCGATGCCATAACTTTCTACATAATCTTTACAAACAACCTTGTTTTATATCTAGTTGTCAAACCATCACTATTTCTCTTGATTCAATACACCCATTTGTTATGAATTACCTTCATGTTAGGTTGCCTTGGAGCTAAATTCCATGTATTCGTCTCATACAAAGCTGCCATTTCTTCATCAATTGCCTTAGCCCATTTCTTTACCTTAGATCTTTTTATAAGTTGTTAGTTCCTGCTCTTCAAGAAATTTTTCCATATAAGCTTCATGAGAAAATGTTGGTCTACAAAGAATAATTTCTGATCAATTAGTGAGATAGATAAACTAAAAGGAAAGTTCTATCATTAAATCTTTATTTTTAAATAAAGTTATATTAAATTATGGAAACATCTAGCTATTTCGAAATGTTTATCTACAAAAAATGATCCGACTAAATCAATTAATTGTATAGATAAACTAGAAGGCAAGCATTTTCATTCATTATGTTTAAACAGTGAGGGGGATGTCTAAGCTAGACAGTAGCTTCCACTTGTGATATTTACAAGGCGCTCTTACAAGTTGAGTTGGATTTTTCTTTCAACTTATGATTTCTCAGATACACTACTGCATCTATTTGATTGAATAATGATCTATTCATGATCCCAATAAGTTATTTGCTACTTACCTTTTCACATACTATATTCCACTTATTCGATTGAGTAATTATATGATAATTTACATATTACTTTGTATCCCAATTTGTTCTCTACTTTTCATCTCCTAACCATAAATAGCCCATGAACTCTTGAGCCTCTAAATCATATCTAAGGTATATATTACCCTCATATGGAGTAAGAAATAGAGATGCTTGCATGACAAAAATACCAAGCTCCATCATGCAATGGTTCCTTGCGCACAGATTGTCAATTTGAGAGATGAATCTGTGGTGACCATACCTTTGTTGGTGCATTTCAAGCCTTCACACATTGGCTTGGAACATTGGAGCCTTGGAAGACTTGGCTTGGATATCAACTTTGAAGAATTCACAAAGAGCTTGGACCCTTGGAGGATATATTACAAGAATCAAGAACCATAGAAACTTAGTCTTATTGATTCTTACCTTTTATCTCATGTAAAAGTCTATATGACTTTAACCACTCATGTAATCACACCTAACTGAGAAAGTCGTGGAAAATTTGATTGTATGAGTAGGTGAATGATTGAGAGAATATCTCATTCACTTTTAGGTACAAGATTCTAGGAGATTGATTGGTATCCAAATTCAAATTAACACTCAATTCTTATAAAAGCCATGAAGAAAAGTCGCGGGTTAGCTTGTTCTTTTTCAGCTCATATCCCGAGGCTAATCCATCTATCTCTGAGTGTGTGAGTGCTACACTATAGCCTACACCTCTGAGTACCATTGGGCATTACATATCATGCCAATGGGAATGTACAATTGATACATTTAATACATATACTCATATTGATCATCTCTGTTATTCTCTGAGTGTACACTTCAAGTCTGTCAACGTCAACAGGGCATATCCCACGATCTACTGAACCAAATTGGATGATTCAAAGCACATTGGAACAATCTTGAAGCATACTATATGCCTACAAAATTTGAAGGTCATTGAATCAACCATCTGAGAGAAATTGCGCTCGAAGTGATCTCTGGTATTTCTCTGTACAGTTCCTAAAATGTCGGGGATGTCCCTAAGTTTGCTAAATTGATTTCTCAGAGTATAGTTTGTCATTTCCTCTCATTCCACTTGCAAATGAAAGCTTGTTAAGCTAATTGATTATGTCCAAAAGCAATTAGATCAATTTTAAGTGTGCTGGTCACAGAGCATAACTCTGAGCAGGTGTCAATACCAAAATAGCAAGTTTTTCAGGATTCTTGAAGTCACAAGTAGTCTGTTTTGATCTAATCATTACTCAACTCATTTCCAAAGTACATATAGCATATCTTGGTATCATTTGGAAGCTCAAGGAGTCTTCTAAGCATATCTGAAGAGAAAGGAGGGCAGGTGTGAAGCAGGTCTAGCAACACCAACTTGATCTTCTGAGTGCATCCAGCCATCACTTCCAACAACCTTCACCATGCTACAACTTACACACACACACACACACACAAAGAAGGAGTCTCCAACACACACACATGCATACACTCTCACATATGCAAGCATTTATTACCCATGAAAAAGGCACAAGGGCTACCAAGATATTCATACTTGATTAGAAGAGAAAAAATAAGAAGAATTACAAATGAGGGTTTGTTAACTTTTATTAGTAGCTTCTTTGAAAGGTGACCTTCTCTTTTCTCAAAAGGAATTTTGGCAATAGCCTACTCTCCCAAAATTTATTTAATTGAAACAACAACTTAACAAGTGAATGGGTCTAGCACCCACAAGACCTGTGGAATCTCACAAAGCAGCTTCTCTATGGTACCAGTTGTTCGTTCATTGAATTTGCCTCTCTAATTGGTTCACGATTTGACTTTGAGAGGTATGGTTTAGTACCTAGATCCAGTCCTAGACAGGCCGACCTAATTGTCACTACCGGTACCATAACAATGAAAATGGCTCCATCTTTAGTAAGACTATGAGGTTTTGCTTAAAACTTGCTAGAGAACATTACAAAGAAGGTTGATAACCCTTTTGTGAAGAGATGGATAGGTATGTGCTTGAAGATGAAGAGGTGTTGCAAAATCCTTGATCTACACCAGCCAAATGAACTCCAGGAGTATATGGTGGGCCCTTCTAGCTTGCCAATGGATGTATTAGACACCCTATGTACCTTGGGAGATCACTCTCAAAAAGATAGATCAAAACAGATAAGTTGGAGTTAGCTCAGAGGTGAAAACTTGCTATTCTTGGTTCATACACCTATCCAGTGTTTTACATAATTCTTTGAGCACAGCAGCAATTAGCTTAATTCCTCTTGGTGAAGTCTAGGTAACTTAAAGAGCTAACTTTTAAGAGTAATCTCATCAAAAATTATAACCACACACTCAGAATGAGTTTTAACAAGTGATGACATCATCCCGATTTTCACGGGCTGCTACAGTTTGAGACCAGTGAGCAGAAAAATCAACATAACTTGAAATGTAGAAATCCAATAATTATGGAAATTTCTATGGTTATACTAGTCAGTTGGCTGAATCCAACAAGCTTTAAAGCACTGCATTTGGATAAGTAACCACTGAGAAACATCTCTGACAAGATGAGTGAAAAAGTCGGGTACCTGATAGAGAAGTAAAAATGCACATACACTGTTGACTTCAACTGAATATAACTAAAGATTGCAACATCCAAATGACATGAGAATTTGTGAGCATATAGTAGACTTATAGAGCTAAGTTTAACAAGTTAAATCACTGAAAATGATGCACCAAGCCCAGACAAAACATCTCTGCAAGTTGACTGAGAAAAGTGAGAGATATGGCAGTGAGTAGTACACTTCACCAGAAAATGGAAATATGAACTCAAATAATCATGAAAATGAAAGTATATTGCTTGTAAAATACAATGACTTACTGATACATATGTGTGCCTTGTAATCACACCTTGATATGGCATAAAGCTCAGCTCTTGGAGGTCTTCACATAGGTCTCTCTAACCACGACTAAAACTGCCATCTATTTATAGTTGAGTTTGGGAGGCTAACTTCCCTCAATCACTCTCCAATCAATCAATGATTGATTTGATTCTCTACCTGCCACAAATCACAAATTCGCGGCTCCTCTTTCCATTCTTGATCAATTGGTCTCAACCACTTAAGATTCTCTTACTTTTACATTAAGTAAGCTCTTCAAAAAATTACAAGAGGTAGTTCACAAGTGAACTTTACATAGTCTTCTTTTTAAAGCTTCTTCTAAGACTTTGTGGGACTCAAGCCAATACTTAGGCTTGTCATAGACTTGCTCCAATAGCTCCCTCTCAAGCCAAGTATGCTTGAGGTCTTCAATCTTCCAAGATTACCTGCAAACCTATCATAGCCTTGAATTTGCAAAGCTTTGTACCATCCAATGCTTTGGTTAGAATATCTGCACATTGTTGATGAGTGGACACATATGATATTTGAATCTCTTTGCTTAGAACCTTTTCTCGTACCTAGTGATAATGAACTTCAATATGTTTAGTCCTTGCATGAAAAATAGGATTAGCAGCCAAATGAATAGAACTCATATTGTCACCAAAAATAGTTGGAGTTCCAAACTCCAATCCAAGATCTTTGAACTTCTTCATCCACATAGCTTCTTGAGTAGCTATGGCAAGACCTCTGTATTCAGCTTCAGTAGAAGAGAGAGCAACTGTGGGTTGCTTCTTGGATGACCATGAAATAAGCTTTGAACCTGCAAAGGTAAGATAACCTGAAGTGCTCCTTCTATCTTCCTTGGAGCCAGCCCAATCTGCATCAAAAAATAGCTTCAAACCTAAATCAGATACATAAGGATAATAAAGTCCTTCATTTATGGTTCCTTTGAGATACTTGAGAATCCTTTTGGCAGCATCCATATGTGGTTTCCTTGGTGTGTGCATAAATTGACTTAGCACACTCACACTGTAACATATATCTACTCTTGTCAATGTGGCATAGTTGAGACTACCCACTAGACTTTGATATGATGTGATGTCCTCTATGAGTTCACCTTCATGTGAGCTCAATTTGTGATTGACCTCCATTGGAGTACCTGCAATCTTACAATCTTGCATCTTGAATTTTGCCAACATGTCCTTAATGTACTTTCTTTGAGTGAGAAACAAATCATGATCTTTGTAGACAACTTCCAAACCTAGGAAGTAGGTAAGTGAACCCAAGTCACTTATCTTGAACTCTTCTCTCATCTGATCTTTGATCTTCTTCATACCATCTGCATCATTTCCTGTCAATATAATATCATCTACATATACACATAGGTAGATGACCTCGGAATTACTCTTTTTAATAAAGAGTGAAGGATCTGCCTTGCTTGGTTGAAAGCCTTTGTCCTGCAAGAATGAAACAAGCCTTAAATTCCAAGCTCTTGGAGCTTGCTTGAGACCATACAATGCTTTGTTAAGTTTACACACATAATTAGGATAAACTTGGTTCTCAAAAGCAGGTGGTTGTGCCATATATACCTCTTCTGTTATCCAACCATTCAAGAATGCATTCTTTACATCTAGTTGAAGTATCTTCTAATTCTTGGAAGAGGCAATACTAAGAAAAACCCTAATAGTAGGCATCTTTGCCACAGGAGAGAAAGTCTCCTCATAATCAATTCCCTGAGTTTGTGAAAAGCCTTTTGCCACAAGCCTTGCCTTATACCTGTTAATTGAACCATCAGAATTCTTCTTGAGTTTATAGACCCATCTTGAGCCTATTACCTTCATAGATGAAGTCTTGGGCACCAAATCCCAAGTGTTGTTTTCCTCAAGTGCTTCAATCTCTTCCTTCATTGCATGCTTCCATTCTGTTTTTGCTTTGGCCTCTTCAAATGATGATGGCTCCTCTTGGTTTATGTCCTGTGCTATGTAGATAGAATGTTTAGTTACTAGTGAGGTGTCAAACCCATACCTTTCTGGTTTTCTCTTTTCCCACATAGATCTTCTTAGGCCATGATGTGATGATTCTGCCTCATGTCCAAGTTCCTGCAATTTTGCTTTACCTTTAGACTTCCATGCTTTGATCTTTTCCATATGAGATTCTTCATCATCCTCTGAGGTGTCTTGTTCTTCAATCTTCGGTTGTTCTCTACCAAGCTTTGGAAAATCTTCTTCAAGATTATATGGTAAATTGACCTTCCTGCATGAATCTTCATACCATGAATTGTTCTCATCAAAAACTACATCTCTGCTTACCAAGAATCCTTTGTTGGTAGGGTTGTATAACCTGTAGCCCTTTTGATTGTTGTCATATCCAATAAATACACACCTTTCTGCCTTTGGATCCATCTTGCCTCTAACCTGTGAAGGAACATGAGCAAAAGCAATACATCCAAAAATTTTACAATGATCTAAGCTTGGTCTTCTTCCATTCCAAGCCTCATATGGAGTCATCCCATCAAGGGATTTTGAAGGCAACCTGTTAATCAAGTAAGTGGTTGTAGATACAGCCTCAATCCATAAGTAAGTAGGTAAATGCTTTTCATTTAACATAGACCTTGCAGCTTCAACAATTGTCCTATTCCTCCTTTCTGCCACTCCATTTTGCTCAGGAGTGTACCTTGTAGTTACCTCTCTTTTGATTCCTCTTTCTTGAAGAAAAGAATCAAAATCATGGGAGAAGTATTCTCCCCCTCCATCTGACCTTAGCCTTTTTAGTGATTTACCTGTTTGATTCTCCACAAGAGCCAAATATCTTTTGAAACATGAAAAAACTTCATCTTTGTGTTTCATAAAGAATAGGATAGTCCATCTGTTGCAATCATCAATAAAGGAAACATAATACCTTGATCCAGATATTGAAGCTTCCTTGCTAGGTCCCCATACATCTGTATGAACCAACTCCAAGAGATCTCCATGCATATAACCTTTCTTCATGAATGGTAACCTGTGAGACTTTCCAAATTGACATGCACTACACTTATAAATCATATGTTGTTTTGACAAATTAGGAAGTCCAAGTACACTTTGGTCCCTGCAGATTTGCTTTAATGAACTTTCACCAATATGTGCTAACCTTTTGTGCCATACTTCCAATTCTGTGAGTGTCTGACTACCATAATTAAAGAGAGCAATGTTTCTAGTGTCCTGTAATTCAAATGTGAACAATCTACCTGTCTTTTCACCTTTTGCAATTCTTCTGAATCCTTGACTTGGATCTTCAACAAATGCTCCTGCTTTTGTGAACCTGACTTGCAACCCTTTCTCTACTATCTGCCCAACACTTATCAAATTCTTTGTAATGGTAGGGACATAGAGTACCTTATTGAGTAGGTTGATGTTTCCATCAGGTGCTTTGACATTGCCTATTTTCTCCACGGGATGTTTTGTATCATCTCCTGTTTGTACCTCATGCTTATTCCTTAGATCTTCTAAATTTGATAGGAGTGCCACATTTCCTGCCACATGATTTGAACAACCTGAATCTATGTAGAAAACATGCTCATCAGATTTACCTTGTGGCATAGCCATGTTCATGATCAATAATGAATCCTCTTTGTTTGAGTCTTCTGTGTAGTTATTGTAGTCTCTCCTTCCTTTGTAGCCTCCTTGATAGTTTGAATGATTGTAGTTGTTGTAGTTGCCATGGTAGTTGTTGAACCTTCCTCTTGAGTAGCCATAACTTCCTCTATTGTATCCTCTTCCTCTTTGATTCCTGGAATTCCTAAAGCAATTTTCAATTGTATGATTAGTTAGTCCACAAATAGAACATGAGTTGGAGTGTTGGGATCTCCCCCTACCTTGTCTACCTCCTCTTCCTCTACCTCTGCCATGTCTTCCTCTACCTGCATAGTTAGCTTGATATGTACCTACTTCATCATCCACTTTCTTTGCCTTTCCTTTGTTATCTTTGGACTTGCTTTTATCAGTGTATCTAATTTATGCATCTAATTTTTAAATTACTCGAATAGACAAGAGATGTCGAACTTTAACTCACAAATATATGATATTAACAATAGATAAAAAGATTTAAATATAATCGATTCACATCACTTTACTCAACAAGGTAATATGTTCAAAATAAAAATCTATTGTTCAAGAAATGCAATCATCACTAGCATATAAAGAAAAATATACTTTGAAAATTATGGTATTTATTACATTACATGGAATCAAT
Source organism: Ceratopteris richardii (assembly GCA_020310875.1). Lineage (NCBI taxonomy): Eukaryota > Viridiplantae > Streptophyta > Polypodiopsida > Polypodiales > Pteridaceae > Ceratopteris > Ceratopteris richardii. The sequence goes on from CM035423.1 coordinate 7,163,083, forward strand.
ATTTTCTCAACCTTCTTTTTTTCCTCATACATTTGAAGTACCTGCAGTATCTTCATCCATTGTAACAATATGTTCATCGGTTTCTGTATCATCCTGATTACTTTCTGATTCTTCTCCACTAGGTTGTACATCAATCTCAGCATCAACATTCTCGAACACATTTGTATTATCTGTATCTTGATTCCTGATATCTGTATCTTGATTACTGATATCACACCATTGATGCAAAGCAGGGTCATTCTCAAAAACTGAAGAGCAAATTGATTCTAATTGTTTTTCTTCAACATCTAAACATATACCAAAACATCTGCGTTTCTTAGATAAACTTCTTTGAAGAACAACTCCTCGACAATACAACTCTACAACATAGCTGTCTTCACGAGCAAAACTATTAATGAAATCATCAATGAAATTTTTTTCTATGAATCCATCCAGACCTTTATGAGCAAAAATATTTAGATTTGCTTGATCTATTCTATCAATCATCTGATAATTATCCTCTTTGCTAATGTACATAAGCACTATTGCAAAATCCATCTCTCCTTTGATGGAAGGATTACTACTCTGAGTGGCTCCAATTTTGAAAGTCATTTTTGTAGCTGTATGTTGAACTCCTTCTACAAGCATATGGACATAGAGGAAATCAATAAAAGATACTAGAACATATTCTGTCTCGGAGTTCATCGCGTTGAGTGCAAAAATCAATCTGGAAAAGAACGTTGCTGAAATGCATTCCCGACTATGTAAACTGTACAGTTCTGAATCAAACCTTAAGAAAACAATATTGAATGGAAGAACTTGCTCTGCACAAAAACTTTCCACCTTGTTCAAATCGAAACCAAATCCATAGATTGACCATGGAATAACATTTGCTGTGGTCTTTATTCCCATTGCAACTCTATACAAATGACTCAACAAAGTTATGGCGGCCTTTGGTAAAGGAGGAGACTTCTTTGCCCTGTTTAATGAGTCTTTCACAAATGTTTCACTGTAACTTTTAATTTTTTCATATTGTACATCTGTGATATTGTATTTCTCACAGAGCTTTTCCCAAGTCAAAACCTCTGTTGTTAAATCAATAAAAAATGCAATTATAGCATTTTTCAAGACACGATCTGTCTTTAATCTCCATGCCATTTCTTCCATGTCAACCATGTGCTTCAATGATTTTGCCTTTTTTAACAAAATTTTCTTCTCTAAAATTGCCTTTTGAAGTTCTAAAATTTCTTTATTGTCCAAACCTGCAATACATGTGAACAATGTCGGACCTAATATAACCGTCCCTGGTGCCTGCTTCAATTGACCACCTTTCATTGCTACCATCTTTGCGGATGTCGATATAACATCTTTTGTTGAATCTCTTTTGTTATTTGACACTTCACCCTTTGTATTAAGTAGTGCCCCTTGACTATACAAACGCATTATTGATATCCAATTCTTCCATTCCTCATCATTACATAAAAGAAGATGCAAATCATTCTTTATAAATCCTTTTTGTAAAGTTTGCTCTGTAGTCTCTACAAAATTCTGAAAAAAAACATATATTTTAAATAAATACAAGTTTTAAAAAATAATAATATATAGTAACTAAAACACAAAAAATACAAAGAATATAAACATACCTGCCATGATATAAATTCTCTTTTACTCTGATTAACACCTGGAGGAGGTTTGGATGGACATCCATTGGCTTTCCATTGAGATCTAGCTTGTAAAAGTTGATCCACAAATGGTTCCTTCTGTAATGACTTTGCCACCATCAAATTAGCCTCTTTAGATATCTCCCTTGAAATTTTTGGAGGACAATTTACTATAATTTTTGCTTTTCTATATCTAAATTGTTGTCGTAACTGTAATGTCACCATCGGAGAATTAACAGTTTGTAAAGTTTTCGCTGCACTAATTGAATGTTGTCCAGATATTATCCAATACTCAACTTTATCAATATCATCATGAGATAAAGTTTTTAGAGGTATTCTCACACTTGGATCAATAGGCATAACAACTGCAAGAACTTCATTCTCTTTCGGAGCCAAGACAAAATCATTCATTAATGTACGCACCCAATCTCTGTTTAATTTCCGATATACATAATTCGATGGTGCTGGAAAACATCTTTTTACATCAACATTAAACACTGCATCAGAACCAAAAGCATAGTATTCTTGTTTTTGAAGTAGTAAATCCATCATTTTATTTTCTTGTGGCTGCACTACTGTATCCTCTGTTTCTTCACTCCTATTATCTAAATGTCGGATTGATACACCTTCATCGTTTTGTACAGACTTTGATGATGATCCTAAATCTTTATTTGAAGAACCTTTCAACTTTTGTTTCTTAGATCTCTCAAATACATCTGAGCTTCTCTTCAAAGATTTTGACTTTTGTGTTAATCTTTTGGCTTCTTTTATAATTTTCACTAATTCTTCTATTGATTCGATCGATCCAATTGAACCTAATGATCGATCAGACTTTGAGATACTATCTTTCATATCATCCAAACACAAAGTCTCCCATGATAAGGAGAACTTATTCGCATTAATATTCTCACCATCTGGAAGCACTTTACAAGTAAAACATGGTGTGCCTTGTGCATTTACATCTTCTTTAACATGAACAATATTTCCCATATCACCATATGTAGATCCTGCATCTGTCATAAATAAATGTACATCTCCTTTGAAGTTTCCTTCATGATCATAAGTATCAGCAAACCATTTCATGTCTTCCTTGTGTGTCAAATCAAAAGATTTCTGAACCTTAATCCTATTTGAAGGAACCTTTATCCCACTTGTTTTTGATAAATTTTCCAATGAAAATACATTATCGATCCCATTGCTTTGAAATTCATTTGTGTTTTCCATTGCTCCTGAAAGTAAAACAAAAAAACTTTTTTTTAATCACATCAACATAATAACAAACAATATGAATATATTAACATCAAATTTCTCATTCATAGTCATCAAATTTATAATCAATACTATTCTCTCTAATTATCATACTTTATATTTACGAAGTTCGAGCCTCTTAAGTTCGTTCCCATTGTGTTTAAATTTGGAAATATATTTGAGTTAAAAATACTATTCGCTTAGTTGAAAAAGATAAGAGACTTGATTTTAAGCTTTGAGGCTCGAACTTAAGTTCGAGCCTCTTTCTTCTTTTGCACATTAGACACAAAAATCCTAAACTTGACATGGCTGGAAAAGCTGAGGCTCATATCATGTGATCCAACAATCCTAAACTTGATATGGTTGGAAAAGCTTAAAGGCTCGAACTTAAGTTCGATCCTCTTTGTTCTTTTGCAATAAGACACAAGAAATCTAAACTTGATATGGTTGGAAAAGCTCCGAGGCTCGAACTTAAGTTCAAGCCTCTTTGTTCTTCTATTCATATCATGTGATCCAACAATCCTGAACTTGATATGGTTGGAAAAAGCTGAGAGGCTCAAACTCCTCTTTGTTCTTTTGCTCATATCATGTGACCCAACAATCCTATAATACACAACAATCATAAACTTGATATGGTTGGAAAAGCTAAGAGGCTCTAACTCCTCTTTGTTCTTTTGCTCATATCATGTGACCAAACAATCCTAAACTTGATATGGTTGGAAAAACTCCGAGGCTCGAACTTAAGTTCGAGCCTCTTTGTTCTTTTGCACATGAGACACAACAATCCTAAACTTGATATGGCTAGAAAAGCTGAGGCTCATATCATGTGACCAAACAATGATATGGTTGGAAAAGCCCAGAGGCTCGAACTTAAGTTCGAGCCTCTTTGTTCTTTTGCACATAAGACACAACAATCCTAAACTTGATATGATTGGAATAGCTGAGCGGCTCGAACTTAACTTGGTATGGCTGGAGAAGCTGACGCTCATATCATGTGATCCAACAAATCCTGAACTTGATATGGTTGGAAAAGCTCAGAGGCTCAAACTTAAGTTCGAGCCTCTTTGTTCTTTTGCACATAACACACAACAATCCTGAACTTGATATGGTTGGAAAACCTGAGAGGCTCGAACTTAACTTGGTATGGCTGGAAAAGCTGAGGCTCATATCATGTGATCCAACAATCCTGGACTTGATATGGTTGGAAAAGCTCAGAGGCTCGAACTTAAGTTCGAGCCTCTTTGTTCTTTTGCACATAAGACACAACAATCCTAAACTTGATATGATTGGAAAAGCTGAGAGGCTCGAACTTAAGTTCGAGCCTCTTCGTTCTTTTGCACATAAGACACACCAATCCTGAACTTGATATGGTTGGAAAAGCTGAGAGGCTCGAACTTAAGTTCGAGCCTCTGTTCTTTTGCTCATAATACACAACAATCCTAAACTTGATATGGTTGGAAAAGCTGAGAGGCTCGAACTTAAGTTCGAGCCTCTTTGCTCATATCATGTGACCAAAGAATGATATGGTTGGAAAAGCCTACACTCGATATGGTTGGAAATGCTTAGAGGCTCGAACTTAAGTTCGAGCCTCTTTGTTCTTTTGCACATAAGACACAACAATCCTACACTTGACATGGCTTCAGAACCTAAGGCGTCTCAGCTTTTCCAACCATATCATGTGATCCAACAATCCTGAACTTGATATGGTTGGAAAAGCTCAGAGGCTCGAACTTAAGTTGGAGCCTCTTTGTTCTTTTGCACATAACACACAACAATCCTGAACTTGATATGGTTGGAAAAGCTCAGAGGCTCGAACTTAAGTTCGAGCCTCTTTGTTCTTTTGCACATAACACACAACAATCCTAAACTTGATATGGCTGGAAAAGCTCAGAGGCTCGAACTTAAGTTCGAGCCTCTTTGTTCTTCTGTTAATATCATGTGATCCAACACTCTTGATTCTTCTGTTCATATCATGTGATCCAACAATCCTCAACTTGATATGGTTGGAAAAGCTTAGAGGCTCGAACTTAAGTTCGAGCCTCTTTGTTCTTTTGCTCATAATACACAACAATCCTAACTCGATATGGTTGGAAAAGCTTAGAGGCTCGAACTTAAGTTCGAGCCTCTTTGTTCTTTTGCTCATAAGACACAACAATCCTAAACTCGATATGATTGGAAAAGCTGAGAGGCTGGAACTTAAGTTCGAGCCTCCGAGCATTTCCAACCATATCAAGTGTAGGATTGTTGGATCACATGATATGAGCAAAAGAACAAAGAGTCTCGAACTTAAGTTCGAGCCTCTGAGCATTTCCAACCATATCAAGTGTAGGTTTGTTGGATCACATGATATGAGCAAAAGAACAAAGAGGCTCGAACTTAAGTTCGAGCCTCTCAGCTTTTCCAGTCATATCAAGTTTAGGATTGTTGTGTATTATGAGCAAAAGAACAAAGAGGCTCGAACTTAAGTTGGAGCCTCTCAGCTTTTCCAATCATATCGAGTTTAGGATTGTTGTGTCTTATGAGCAAAAGAACAAAGAGGCTCGAACTTAAGTTCGAGCCTCTAAGCTTTTCCAACCATATCAAGTTGAGGATTGTTGGATCACATGATATGAATAGAAGAACAAAGAGTGTTGGATCACATGATATTAACAGAAGAACAAAGAGGCTCGAACTTAAGTTCGAGCCTCTGAGCTTTTCCAGCCATATCAAGTTTAGGATTGTTGTGTGTTATGTGCAAAAGAACAAAGAGGCTCGAACTTAAGTTCGAGCCTCTCAGCTTTTCCAACCATATCAAGTTCAGGATTGTTCTTTTGCACATAACACACAACAATCCTAAACTTGATATGGCTGGAAAAGCTCAGAGGCTCGAACTTAAGTTCGAGCCTCTTTGTTCTTCTGTTAATATCATGTGATCCAACACTCTTTGTTCTTCTGTTCATATCATGTGATCCAACAATCCTCAACTTGATATAGTTGGAAAAGCTTAGAGGCTCGAACTTAAGTTCGAGCCTCTTTGTTCTTTTGCTCATAAGACACAACAATCCTAAACTCGATATGATTGGAAAAGCTGGGAGGCTCGAACTTAAGTTCGAGCCTCTTTGTTCTTTTGCTCATAATACACAACAATCCTAAACTCGATATGATTGGAAAAGCTGCGAGGCTCGAACTTAAGTTCGAGCCTCTTTGTTCTTTTGCTCATATCATGTGATCCAACAATCCTGAACTTGATATGGTTGGGAATGCTCAGAGGCTCGAACTTAAGTTAGAGCCTCTTCGTTCTTTTGCACATAAGACACAACAATCTTAAACTTGATATGATTGGAAAAGCTGAGAGGTCTCGAACTCCGAGCATTTCCAACCATATCAAGTGTAGGATTGTTGGATCACATGATATGAGCAAAAGAACAAAGAGGCTCGAACTTACGTTCGAGCCTCTGAGCATTTCCAACCATATCAAGTGTAGGATTGTTGGATCACATGATATGAGCAAAAGAACAAAGAGGCTCGAACTTAAGTTCGAGCCTCTCAGCTTTTCCAATCATATCAAGTTTAGGATTGTTGTGTATTATGAGCAAGAGAACAAAGAGGCTCGAACTTAAGTTCGAGCCTCTAAGCTTTTCCAGCCATATCAAGTTCAGGATTGTTGGATCACATGATATGAGCCTCAGCTTTTCCAGCCATACCAAGTTAAGTTAAGTGTAGGATTGTTGTGTGTTATGTGCAAAAGGACAAAGAGGCTCGAACTTAAGTTCGAGGCTCTCAGCTTTTCCAACCATATCAAGTTCAGGATTGGTGTGTCTTATGTGCAAAAGAACGAAGAGGCTCTTTGTTCGAGCCTCTTTGTTCTTTTGCACATAAGACACAACAATCCTACACTTGACATGGCTTCAGAACCTAAGGCGTCTCAGCATTTCCAACCATATCATGTGATCCAACAATCCTGAACTTGATATTGTTGGAAAAGCTCAGAGGCTCGAACTTAAGTTGGAGCCTCTTTGTTCTTTTGCACATAACACACAACAATCCTGAACTTGATATGGTTAGAAAAGCTGAGAGGCTCGAACTTAAGTTCGAGCCTCTTTGTTCTTTTGCACATAACACACAACAATCCTAAACTTGATATGGCTGGAAAAGCTCAGAGGCTCGAACTTAAGTTCGAGCTTCTTTGTTCTTCTGTTAATATCATGTGATCCAACACTCTTTGTTCTTCTGTTCATATCATGTGATCCAACAATCCTGAACTTGATATGGTTGGAAAAGCTTAGAGGCTCGAACTTAAGTTCGAGCCTCTTTGTTCTTTTGCTCATAATACACAACAATCTTAAACTCGATATGATTGGAAAAGCTGAAAGGCTCGAACTTAAGTTCGAGCCTCTTTGTTCTTTTGCTCATAATACACAACAATCCTAAACTCGATATGATTGGAAAAGCTGAGAGGCTCGAACTTAAGTTCGAGCCTCTTTGTTCTTTTGCTCATATCATGTGATCCAACAATCCTGAACTTGATATGGTTGGGAAAGCTCAGAGGCTCGAACTTAAGTTAGAGCATCTTCGTTCTTTTGCACATAAGACACAAGAAATCTAAACTTGATATGGCTGGAAAAGCTTAGAGGCTCGAACTTAAGTTCGAGCCTCTTTGTTCTTTTGCACATAATACACAACAATCCTAAACTTGATATGATTGGAAAAGCTGAGAGGCTCGAACTTAAGTTCGAGCCTCTTTGTTCTTTTGCTCATATCATGTGATCCAACAATCCTACACTTGATATGGTTGGAAAAGCTCAGAGGCTCGAACTTAAGTTCGAGCCTTTTGTTCTTTTGCAATAAGACACAACAATCCTAAACTTGACATGGTTGCAGAACCTAAGGCCTATATCATATGATCCAACAATCCTAAACTTGATATGGTTGCAAAAGCTCAGAGGCTCGGACTTAAGTTCAACCTCTTTGTTCTTTTGCACATAAGACACAAGAAATCTAAACTTGATATGGCTGGAAAGGCTCAGAGGCTCGAATTTAAGTTCGAGTGTCTTTGTTCTTCTGTTCATATCATGTGATCCAACAATCCTGAACTTGATATGGTTGGAAAAGCTCAGAGGCTCGAACTTAAGTTCGAGCCTCTTTGTACTTTTGCACATAAGACACAACAATCTTAAACTTGATATGGCTGGAAAAATTGAGGCTCATATCATGTGATCCAACAATCCTGAACTTGATATGGTTGGAAAAGCTCAGAGGCTCGAACTTAAGTTCGAGCCTCTTCGTTCTTTTGCACATAACACACACCAATCCTAAACTTGATATGGTTGGAAAAGCTGAGAGGCTCGAACTTAAGTTCGAGCCTCTTTGTTCTTTTGCTCATATCATGTGATCCAACAATTCTAAACTTGATATGGTTGGAAAAGCTTAGGCTTATATCATGTGATCCAACAATCTTGAACTTGATATGGTTGGAAATTCTCAGAGGCTCGAACTTAAGTTCGAGCCTCTTTGTTCTTTTGCACATAACACACAACAATCCTGAACTTGATATAGTTGGAAAACCTCAGAGGCTCGAACTTAACTTGGTATGGCTGGAAAAGCTGAGGCTCATATCATGTGATCCAACAATCCTGAACTTGATATGGTTGGAAAAGCTTAGAGGCTCGAACTTAAGTTCGAGCTTCTTTGTTCTTTTGCACATAATACACAACAATCCTAAACTTGATATGATTGGAAAAGCTGAGAGGCTCGAACTTAAACTCTTTGCTCTTTTGCACATAAGACACAACAATCCTACACTTGACATGGCTGCAGAACGTAAGGCCTATATCATGTGATCCAACAATCCTAAACTTGATATGGTTGCAAAAGCTCAGAGGCTCGGACTTAAGTTCGAGCCTCTTTGTTCTTTTGCAGATAAGACACAAAAATCCTAAACTTGACATGGCTGGAAAAGCTGAGGCTCATATCATGTGACCAAACAATGATATGGTTGGAAAAGCCCAGAGGCTCGAACTTAAGTTCGAGCCTCTTTGTTCTTTTGCACATAAGACACGAGGAATCTAACCTTGATATGGCTGGAAATGCTCAGAGGCTCGAACTTAAGTTCAAGCCTCTTTGCTCTTCTGTTCATATCATGTGATCCAACAACCCTGAACTTGATATGGTTGGAAAAGCTCAGAGGCTTGAACTTAAGTTCGAGCCTATTTGTTCTTTTGCACATAACACACAACAATCCTGAACTTGATATGGTTGGAAAAGCTGAGAGGCTCGAACTTAAGTTCGGGCCTCTTTGTTCTTTTGCACATAACACACAATTATCCTAAACTTGATATGGTTGGAAAAGCTAAGAGGTTCGAGCCTCTGAGCTTTTCCAACCATATGAGCCTCAGAATTGTTGGGTCACGTTATATGCGCAAAAAAACAAAGAGGCTCGAACTTAAGTTCAAGCCTCTTTTGCACATAAGACACGAGGAATCTAAACTTGATATGGCTGGAAAAGCTCAGAGGCTCGAACTTAAGTTCAAGCCTCTTTGTTCTTCTGTTCATATCATGTGGTCCAACAATCCTGAACTTGATATGGTTGGAAAAGCTCAGAGGCTCGAACTTAAGTTCGAGCCTCTTTGTTCTTTTGCACATAAGACACAACAATCCTAAACTTGACATGGCTGCAGAACCTAAGGCCTATATCATGTGATCCAACAATCCTAAACTTGATATGGTTGCAAAATCTCAGAGGCTCGAACTTAAGTTCGAGTGTCTTTGTTCTTTTGTTCATATCATGTGATCCAACAATCCTGAACTTGATATGGTTGGAAAAGCTCAGAGGCTCGAACATTGCTGTATATATGTATGTGTGCATGTATGTATGCGAGCGACACATACCCCGAGGGACGAGAGATTGTGCAGGATATGTAGAGAGGAGGTGGAGGACGAGGAGCACTACACATGTAGATGGCAGGCATATGAGGACATCAGAGACCACTACCATTTGTGTGTCTGTGAGGTGTGTGTGTGTGTGTGTGTATATATATATATATATATGTATATACACACCAGTATGTATCTGTGTGTGTGTGTATATATATATATATATATATATATATATATATATATATATATATATATATATATATATATATATATATATATATGTATATGTGTGTGTGTGTGTGTGTTACATCCACAAGGTTAGAAAAAGTACTACATTGGCTCCTAATAAGAGATGCTCATTTGAGAGAATTCAGATGGTTTCAATGCATGATTGTTGTGAACAGAGATGTTGTCAAGTAGCTAGTAGGGCTAAAATACTGGAAGCAAGATTAAACTTTTGGGGACAATGCTATTCAGATAGATGCAAATATGTATTGGATTGCATGAGTATGGTGTACAAAGGTAACTTTGTGAACTCAAGTCAGCGCTCGAGTTTTAATTTCATGTTTGATGCAAAAGAAGTATGTATCAAGGCATGGTATTTAATTCATTGTATTGGAAAGAGCTCATTTTATAGGCTACGAGAAAAGTTTCTACTTGGTCAAAAGGTATCCATTCATGGGAATAATGGAATACTTAGAAAAAGTATCAAACATGTAGAAATGGCAAAAGCTTTGATACATGATTTCATTGATAATAATGCAGATCAAATGCCACACAAGTTGAGAACATGTACTGATGGTTCTCGTGAAACACAAAGAGTGCTTCCATCACATTATAAACAAGTGGATATTCTTCGAGAGGTGAATATGACATTAGAGAGTTTGGGATATAATAAATTATCTCAACCAACATTTTCAAGAATGTGGAATACAGAATTTAGAACAGTTTCTTTATCAAAGTCAAGTACGTTCTCCAAATGTGACTTTTGTACAGGAATAAAAGCAAA